>JAJJMC010020031.1:3576924-3648087 GCA_023531435.1 Papaver californicum | reverse complement strand
TGGGTATTGGTTTGGCGGTCTACGGAAATCGTGTGTTGTGGCAACATATCCATGAACAAGAAGGTAACAAGTAGTGGGACGATTACAGAGCAGTTGAGAGGATGAGGAGTAGTGGTCTGACAGGTTTTCCTTACTTTACGGACACCACCCTACTATAATCTCCACAATCATCACTTCTCCACCTCTCCCTAACTTCCACCACTTACGAGAAATCAGTGTGTCTCCTCCAAATATAAATGGATGGCTTCATCTATTCGAAACAAGGACAAGAGAGAACTAAGAGACAAAATATATAGAATTAACGATTCATCCCAGAGGTAATCTATTCTTTTTCTACACACTACAACCACTCATCACACTGATATTTCTCAACCTTCTTTGCTTCCCTCCCCTAAGA
Organism: Papaver californicum; assembly: GCA_023531435.1. NCBI lineage: Eukaryota > Viridiplantae > Streptophyta > Magnoliopsida > Ranunculales > Papaveraceae > Papaver > Papaver californicum. The sequence continues at coordinate 3,647,690 of JAJJMC010020031.1, read as the reverse complement.
CCTACCCAATCTTCTCCACCTTTGTGATCGAAGCAGGACGTGAACGACCATTTCTTGGTTTAGGCTTGTCATGTTCGAGGAGTAATGGTCATACAAGTCCTCCCTATTTTTCGGGCATGACTTCACTACAATGTCCACAATCGTGACTCCTCCACTTCTTTTGTAACTTCCACAACTTACGAGAAATCAGTGTGTCTCCTCCAAATATAAATAGATGGCTTCATCTATTCGAAACAAGGACAAGAGAGAACTAAGAAACAAAATATATAGAATTAACGATTCATCCCAGAGATAATCCATTCTTTTCTACACACTACAACTACTCATCACACTGAGATTTCTCAACCTTCTTTGCTTACGATAAATCAGTGTGTCTCCTCCAAATATAAATAAATGGCTTCATCTATTCGAAACAAGGACAAGAGAGAACTAAGAGACAAAATATGCAGAATTTATGATTCATCCCAGAGATAATCCATTTTTTTCTACACACTACAACTACTCATCACGCTGAGATTTCTCAACCTTCTTTGCTTCCCTCCCCTAAGACCTACTCAATCTTCTCCACCTTTGTGATCGAAGCAGGACGTGAACGACCATTTCTTGGTTTAGGCTTGTCCTGTTCGAGCTTGATCTCTCGAACGTACTTGAAAGTACTCTTTTGCATTGCATTTGTTTTCACCCTAAAACATCTATGAGGACGAGAAAACAGCTAGCAGCTAGGGATGTGATGTATCTTCCGTTAAAATTGATGATGGATGGAGGAAATCCTGATGATGATGCACTCGTCGATGTGTTTGTACTCATCATCATCATCAACATCATCATCATGCACACCTAATATTAAGTGCAAATCGAAGAAGATGATTTAGGAACCTAAGTCTGAAGTAAGTAATGAGATCATGATAGGGTGATTGATATGCTTATTCCATCCAAGAAATTGGTTGATGAAAGAGTGATCTAATATGCATTAGAGGCGGAAGAAGAATAGAAAATTAGGGTTTAATAGTTAATGGATATTTGATCTCTCATCGTTGGATAAATGATTTCATCAAAGTCATTGGATCCTAGACTCACTTTAGGGATATATTTGTAAATTCAGTATTATTTATAGCACAAAATTAATTAAAGTTCGGTCAAATACGGTCAAAGCAAGTCATCATTGATTCTAGGTACCAACGCTAAATTGGACAAAAGTTAGACCAAATATTAATATTGGACAAAACTCAAATATCAAACATCAATTATACCCCAAATATTAATATAAATTTTACATTGAAATTATATAAATTATACACTTATTATATTCCACCCTTCTCATCCGTATTATCACCATCCGTTTTCGGAATCTTGGCTACTAGAAATTAAGATCCTATGAGAGTGGTTGGCAACTACTTAATAGTTACATTTTTTACCACACCGCCATTTTGAAATAGAAGAAATTTTAAAAAATGACGGTCTCGAAATCAAAAAACAAGAATTCGTGCAAAATAAAAAATGTCGATGATTATTTATGTCAATCCGCAACAAGAGTATACGAATTTAGTATTAAACTAAACGAGATAAAGAAAATAAATATTGGTCCATCGCTGATTCATAGTCCATTCAAGAAAACCTTTGATCATCTCAAAAACTGTTAATTTTAAAAATAAAATAAATGATTTAGTCATGGAAATAATGAATAAAAGTTGATCATGCCATGAGTGCAGCAACTTCATGTGATGTTGTGATCACTATATTCCTACCTTATTTATCATACTTGAAAAAAATTTATCCGATCCCTTCATCACGTTGCGCTGCGATAACTTCAAAGTACCCGACCAAAAACTACCCAAGAAGTAGGAAAGAAAAAGTATGTGTCAATGTATTAAGCTTGTTATTCTTATTATCGGTACCGCTTTCCGAAGAGTATGTCTCAAGAAACTGTGGATCTAAGCTTTATAAATTCCCACTCATTTCAACTGAAACCGTGACAAGTAAAATCCATCATCCAACTACTGATATTAGGCTATATATTTCATCACAAGTTTCTTCTTTGTCTTTTAAATTTTTATTTTGGTGTTGCAGTGTTCTATGAGAAGATAAAAGAAATATGCACAATCAAACATTACGCATGAAGTTTCTCTCTTAGTTCAAGCTTACCCTAATCCAATCTATAGTGTAAGTGATTTTATTGATACCAGAAGTGTGAAGGTACCCTTAGTCTATTCTTTCTTTACTGATGATAATAGTTAAAATGTGACGGACTGGGAAATTCCACTCCAGGTGTTATGCGCTGGGCAGACCGGAGCTTTCCGACGCATCACTTTAATGCGAAAAAAATATGTGGCTTACTAAGCAAATACAAGTCGATTTGTCCTTCCAAGCATGCTTTGCAAGCATGATTCTCGAAACATAGTTTCCACATCGTTCAAACTTATCCCTTGTTCTGCTAAGGGACAAAGGCGATAAAAGCCAACGGGAATGCCTTTGGCATGCATCACATGCTCACCAACATATTCCATGCCTAAGTCATTCCTTGGACTAGCGCATAGGCCATTGTAGACTTACTTTCTGTTTTTCTAAACTCTGTTTCGACCATGCGTTGGGTGCGTGCATTAATCTTGCTTTTTCCAAGAGTGCAGCAACCAGGACTGTGTCATTCTCTCCGTATAGCTTGATAGGAAGTATGAACACCCATTATATGGAATGCAACTACTTCATCAAGTTTGGAAACAATCATATCTTGCCTATCATCGCCAAGCCATATGATATGAGTTACCAAAGTGTCGCAATCACCTTAAAATTAGATGATATGAGCGACAAGTTGCTGCATCTCAATATATTACATTGCGGCTTCCTACGTACCCAAACCGTACCTTGAAGGGATCAAGCATGACCGTAGTTCATCTGAAGGGTCATTTCGAATTGGACAAGTAACTTAAGCCTATTACGGAAAAGCCAACATTGATTCCAACTTCGTCGCAAGGCCAAAGGCCAAGCAAAGCCTAGTCCATATAGGCCAAGGGACTTTCGCAAGGTATGCACAGGTTTGTGCATAACTAATGCCTTTGTATGCAAATATGCATTCTCGAGTACGCAACACAGATGAATGATGCTTTCGCATCATTCAAGCTTCATCGGTTAAGCTACAAATATATTGACGCTTACGCATCAAGTATGCACCAATGTATAGGCTACATCACATAAATGTGCATTAATCATGCACATTCAATTACCAAGGCCCCCTCTCTATACATGTCTTAAGCGCATTTCCATATGGTTTGAAAAGAAGGGTAAGGGACATCCATTGATTGCACCTCCAATGATATATCCTCGAGTATGCATCACGGTATAATAGTGCTTTAGCACTATAATGCTCTCTCGGGTAAGCTACATAGCAACATGATGCTTCCTTTGGGTAAGCATCCTCGGGTAAGCTTCATCGAGTTCCAACTAACGCCTTCTCCTTATATATGTCTTAACCGACATTTCCATAAATGTATAAAAGGAGGGTAAGAGGCATTCATCGGATGCACACTAGTGATATATCCTCGAGTATGCATCACGGTATAATAGTGCATTAGCACTATAATGCGTTCTAGGGTAAGCTACACGGGACACTGATGCCTCATTGAGTAAGCATCACGGCATAATAGTGCCTTAGCACTATAATGCATTCTCAGGTATGCAACATTCGTTAATGTTGCATGCCTTAGTAAGGGTCAATCATAATGATACCATAACATCGTATTGCTTCTATTAGAAAGCATCATAGTAAATTGTTGTATCTATGATCAAGGGACAAGCCCAGCATCATAATGCCAAGATGATTTTTGCAACCAAGCTAAGCGATACATCCACACCTTGATGCATCCCTGAGTACGCTTCATGAGCTTGAGATGAAGCTTCATCCAATGCAATGACGCGTCCCAGAGTAAGTGTCATGTAAAAAATACGGGTGTTACACAAAAGATCATGAACATTAGAATTTCTATGCCAGGTGTTGATAAACTCATCTGTCCCAATACTAGAGCTGGTAGATTTACTGTTAAGTCTGCTTATATACTCTTAGACAATGAAGTGCCTCATAAATTCCATCCAAACCCTCACACCCCAATCTACAAAGTTTTTTGGAAAGCACCTATTCTTCCTAAAGTCCAGCTGTTTCTTTGGATGTGTGTGAAAAACATCCTCCCTACTAAGAATAAGCTTGCTAGAATCATCCACAACTAGGATGATTTTTTGTAAATGTATGATTCTAATTGCCATGAAACCACTGAGCATATTATTTTGAATTACATTTTCTCCAAGTTTGTTTGGTATGTCGTTCTCTTTGGTTATCATGTTTTATAGAACTGCAACTCTAACATCAATATTCATGACTTGATCCAAAAATGGTTAACTTCTATCCAATACAATGACCACCTTACAGAAATACTCACTACTGCATGGTGTATATGAAGGGAAAGGTGTTTCAAGGTTTTTTAAGGAAAAAAACCGAGCCCATATAATAATGCTAGTTATATAATAAAACTGACAGAAGAAACAATTAATTCTTCCTCTTCTGAAGCAACCATTAATCATCATCATTATAAATATACTAGTTTTGTTATTGTGAATAATGATGTGCTTCCCCAAGATTATATTGTGGTCCATTGTGATGCATCTTTTGATACAAACTCTAATAAATTTGGTGTGGAAATTTTCCTTACAGGTTTTGCAGGTCTATATAAGGGATGCAAAGTAGACTCAGAAGTTGCCAGAAATCCAAAAGAAGCTGAAAAATCTTGTAATACTTGAAGCTGCTAAGTGGATAAAGTTGAAGATGCTCATAGAATTCTACATTAAGAGTGATACTAGAAATATCATTACTTATCTCAATAATAACAACTTTCATATTAGTTGGTCAAGTTGCTTAGTCTTAGATGATTATCATATCTTGTTGAATGATGTTTATTTCATTAAATTAGAATATCTTAGTAAAGATTATAATGGATTGGCAGACAAAGCAGCCAAGTACAGTAGAAGTCAAAATGTCTCTGAAGAATGTAATGATTGCACTCGCTTATTCTTCTAACAAACATTGTAATAGTTTCTATCTTAATGCATTTTTCCCCAGGAAAAAAGAAAGAAAGTAATTAACCTTAAACTATTTTTGGTTTCTATAGTTATGTCTTGCACCATGGCATATTTCTCAGGTCGTCATGCATGAAAATCTTATCTTTCTACCCGGCTAAATGGAAAAACTTACTATTGTAGGCCAGGTAAGAAAACATCCTTACGATTAGGGTTGTACATGGCTTATTTCGGTTCGGTTTTGAGCCAAACCAAAACCGAAACCGTTAATGTCGGTTTCTAAAAATCTTATTGTTACCGAACCATTAATCATCGGTTCGGTTTTAGCCGGTTTCGGTTTATTCTAGTGGGTTTCCGTTAACCGACTGTTATGTTAGTTTCCTGAAACTGACAGTTCAAATCTTAAAAAACAAAAAAACAGATCACAGTTTAAAGATTTTTAAACGTACCTACGACATTTATATTTCATACACATTCAAAATTTATAAACATTCTGAAACACAACATAAACATTACATCTTCATTCAGTTTCACCAAAAACTTTAAAAAAAATAAAAATACTAATCATACTAGATAACCGGTTTTCCATGGTAGTTCGGTTCGGTTTTGAGTACAAATCAAAACCGAAACCGTTAATGTCGGTTTTTAATTTTTTTTACCAAAACCCTTCCACTACTAACTGGTTCGGTTCGGTTCGGTTTTAGCGGAAAACAGTTACCATGTACAAACCTACTTACGATGAATATTGGAAGATTGAGTTTCTTTTTAATTGTTTAATTAGTTTAAATTTTACCGTACTTGTACAGATAATGTAAGAATAGCAAAGCCCCATTTCTGGGTTTCTTTTGTTTAATTTGTTAGCAATATTGTGTTACCTCTGATGTTTATGTGTTTATATATTACTTATGTGCAATTTGTGAGACTATTTGTATGAATGGGAACAACATCCAGTGTAAGAACTACTTTCATGATGTTCTATCTTAATGAGGATACAAATTGCGGAAGTGGAACTACCACCGGACCCTTTTTTTCACCCTCAATTCTACCGTCTAAATATTTTATTAGCGCGCCCATTTATTTAGAAAAAATAATCAGGAGACCGTTTGTTTTTAAAATAAGTTGTGTCGTGAGGGTCAAAGTGCCCTTTCAGTGAACGAGAGGGAGATGAGATATTTAGAAAGTGAGAGACAGTTGAAGATGAGACTTGCAGCTTAGTGATCGAGAACTTCCATCGTTTTTTTTTTTTTGTTTCTTCGTTTTAAATTTGTTTTCATCTTGTTTCTGATCTATTTTCGACTTTCAATTTCCTTTATGTGTTTTTCAATTTTAACATTTTTTTAGGTTTCTTAGAACTGCTTTTTTTTTATATGTGTATGTGTGTGTATGATTTATTAGGTTATTCGCATTCAGAGTTTCTGTTTCAAAATCTCCATCGAAATTTGGGGATTTTAGACTTCTTTCTCTGCTCGCGTCGGACCAAAATCTCCATTAAGAGACCTAAATATAGTTGTTTTTCTTAACTGCATGTTTGTCAGCTCTAGGACAGTGATTAGTGATTGAAGCAACTTAGAGTATCAGAGAGCTTTTATGTTTTTTATTAATGTCGTTTCAGTAATTTTTAGACTGAATATCACTTAATCATATTTCCCTCTAACTAATCTTTGTTTGAGTGTCTCTTATAAATATGAAAAATTTCTTCTATCTCTTGCAGCAGCGCCACTTTGGAACTCCTCCATCTCCCAAACTACAAGCGTTATCTCAGGGATAGCGTTGTTTAACATCTATTTTTTCTTTAAGAAATCCTTGCATTCTTTCTCTGTATATTCAATATGCAAAATCCTTATCCTTTCTATGTGTTTGTGTTAGACTACTTGATATAGATAAGCAGGCTATAACCTATTTAGACATTAAAGATCCGAGTGTCGTAATTTAGCTCAAGAAGGGTCCATTTTTATTGGAAACGGGCCAACGATCAACACATAAAACGACTTTGTCTCATGGTCTTCAGATTTTAGTCAAATTTTATCGTTTAGGGCTTTAAAAAGGTGTTTTTGCTATTTTATAAAAGTTTTTGTTTTGTTAATAACTTCTTCGTTAGGAGTCCGTTTGGATCGCCGTTTGCGGAAAATAGTTTTATTTTATGAGTTTTTATTATTTTTGGTCGACCAAAATTTACCAAAAATAGCAAATTAGGGTTTGAGTCGGTTTATGTTTTTTTTCATCCTTTCTTGACTAGCAAGTTAGGGTTTTTCCCCAAGTCTATAAAAGAGTCCTCCATATAATGTTTTAAGCAGTTGAATTTGATTAATAAGAATTAATTTCTTAAACTTATTCAAGTTTAATCGATTACTATTTAAAATCGGGAAACCGAAGTCTAAGTAATTATCGTTGTTCATAGTCGATATTCCTAGGAATATTTGAAGTCTGAACAAAACATCTCTTTTATTTCTTTTCTTTATTATCCGCTGCATCAAAGTCGATTCTAGGGTTGATAAGATGCCACCAAGAGTATCAATTGGTCAGGGTCGAGGTCGAGGTCGAGGAGGAGGTCAAGAAGGTTTGGAGATCTAGAGAAGAATTCATTGAAGATGTCCAAGGTTTGCTGGGTCGGTTTAACCTTCGGAAGGAAGAAGAAGATGATAATGCTAACCCTTTTGCTAGAGGGCATCGCGAAGGTAGAATAAATCAACGATAGGATTCTGATCTCTGGAAGGCAGGATAAAAGTAGAGATCCCAAAATTTATGGTGGTTTGGAACCGGTAGAAGTTTATCTCCTAGGTGAATACGGTTGAGGAAGTATTGGAATTCAAAGAAGTACCAGATAACAAATAAGTTTCGTTGGTAGCGACTATGTTTCGTGGAAGGGCTAACTCGTGGTAGCAACGACACAAGATTGCTACGCAGTCGTAAAGGAAAACAGAAGTTAGTATCATGGGAGAAGTTGAAGAAACACATGAGAACAGAGTTTTTACCACATAACTACATACGATTGATGTACCAGCAGCCGTAAAACCTACGGAAGGGGACACGTTCTATAGACGATTACACCAAGGAGTTTTACCGACTCCTTTCTCTTAACGACTTGTCAGAGTCAGATGAGCAAAAAATCGTTCGTTGTATAAGTGGTCTCCCTCAACAATATCAGGATACACTCAACATGTTTGATTGCTGCTCTATTTAGGATGCACATCATAGAGCAAGGCATATAGAGAAACAAGTAGGGCGTAGAAGCTTAAATTGGGGTATCAATGTGGCATCTCCAGCAAGTAACCGTAGTACTTCAACACCTAGTACTGCTAGTAAACTTAATTCTTCGTCAACACCAAATAAAACCCCAGTTACCACTTTTGGAGGTAGGTGTAATAAGTGCAGAGAATCTGGGCACAAAGCCAGTGACTGTCAAAAAGCAGAACGAGCGAACAAGGTATTTTTCACTGAAAACGACCGTGAAGAAGATGGTTGGGTAACTGATTATGAAGAGGATCATGGGGATGATTCTGAACCTGTCGATGAAGTAGTTGCTGGAGATAAAGGAGTGAACTTTGTAGTAAGAAGAAGTTGTCTCACTCCACGTAAAGATGAGGGCGATAGTTGGTTGCGTAACAATATATTCCAGTCGACATGTACGATCGAAGGAAAAGTTTGTCGTCTAGTCATTGATCCTGGAAGTTGCGAGAATATTGGTGATGAAGAGGTCGTGAAAAGATTCAAGCTGGAAACCAAGGCACATCCACATCCATACAAGCTTTCTTGGCTTAAGAAAGGGAATGAGGTAAAAGTAAACAAACGTTTCTTGATTTCTATTTCAATTGGTAACAAATATAAAGATAAAACATGGTGTGACGTTACTAGTATGGATACTTGTCACTTATTGTTGGTTCGTCCATGGGAGTTTGACAGGAAAAGTATTCGGATATAAGAATACCTACATTTTTTTATGGAATGACGTACGTATAGTACTTGTACCCAGTAAAGAGATTGCACCTACACCATCTACTGGAGAAGCTGCCAATCTCTTGTCGTTTAAGCAGTTTGAAGATGAGATAGAAGATGCAGGCGAATTGTACGTGTTGATTGGAAAAGAAGAACAATAGGATGAAAGTAATATTCCCATTGCAGCTCAACCTTTAATTAAGGAATTTATGGATGTTTTTCCTAACGAGTTGTCGGACGAGCTACCACCTCTCCGGGATATACAATATCGTATTGATCTCGTTCTTGGATCAAGCTTGCCAAATAAAGCGCATTAAAGAATGAGTCCTAAGGAGCATGAAGAACTTCATCGTCAAGTGGAAGATTTGCTACAGAAAGGATTGATCCGACAGAGTCTAAGTCCTTGTGCGGTACCATCCTTGTTGATTCCAAATAAAGATGGAACATGGAGAACATGTGTTGGCAGTCGAGCCATCAACAAAATCACAGTCAAATATCATTTTCCAATTCCCAGATTGGATGACTTGTTAGATCAGTTGTGTGGAGCAAAGGTGTTTAGCAAACTCGACTTGAAGAGTGGGTACCATCAGATCAGAATTCGTGAAGGTGATGAGTGGAAGACTGCTTTCAAAACTCGAGAAGGATTATATGAGTGGCTGGTTATGCCATTCGGGTTGACCAATGCGCCAAGTACATTCATGTGTATCATGAATCAAGTACTCAGACTCTTTATCGGTACTTTTGTGGTTGTTTATTTCGATGATATTCTTCTTTATAGTGCTAACATGGACTTGCATGTTCAACATCTTCGACAAAGTGCTCTCAGTTCTACGCAGAGAGAAATTATTTGCGGCCATCAAAAAATGTTCATTCATGACAGATCGAGTTATATTTTCTCGGTTATGTCGTCACCAAGGATGGAATCAAGGTAGATGAGTCCAAGGTTGAAGGTGTGAGAAATTGGACTACATCTACTACATTACACGAGGTAAGGAGTTTCCATTGTTTCGCTTCTTTTTACCGGCGCTTTATTCCCACTTCAGTAGTATTGTGGCACCCATTACTGAATGCATGAAAGGAGGAAAGTTTTCATGGTCTAAGGAAGCTGACGAAGTCTTTGAAGCTTTCAAGACAAAGATGATAACTGCACCACTATTGGTGTTACCTGATTTCAGCATGTCGTTTGAACTACATTGTGATGCATCGAAGGTGGGAATTAGAGCTGTTTTGAGTCAGGAAGAATGACCTGTAGCGTATTTTATTGGGAATTTAAATGGTGCTAAGCTCAACTATAGTACTTATGATGTGGAGCTTTATGCTATAGTTCAAGCTTTGAAGCATTGGCGTCACTATCTAATTCATAATGAGTTCATTATGTTTTCTGATCATGATTCTTTGAAGCACATCAACATCAAGAGAAGCTTTCTTCTAGACATGGTAAGTGGGCTGGTTATTTGCAAGAGTTTACTTTTGTACTAAAACACAAAGTTGGGTCGCAGAATCAAGTTGATGATGCCTTAAGCCGAAGGAGTATGATAGTCAACACCATGCGAACTGAGGTAATAGATTCTGATTCATATTCTGACGATATTCTAACTGATCCGAAATTTGCGGAGATTGTGGATGATATCAGTTCAGGAAAACGAAGTGATTACCTTATGCATGAAGGATTTCTCTTTAAAGGTAACCAATTGTGTATTCCTGATTCTAGTCTCCGATTGAAGATTATTAAGGAGTTACATGACGAGGGGCACATGGGAAGGGATAAGACTTTCCAACTTGTTTCGAAGTCATATTACTGGTCAACAATGAAGCATGAAGTTGTTAAATTCGTGGATAGATGTCGAATCTGTCAAGTTTCAAAAAGAAAAGCAACTAATGCATGGTTGTACATGCCATCGAAAGTTCCAAGTCAACTCTGGACAGATGTGAGCATGGATTTTGTATTGGGTTTGCCTCAAACTCAGAGGGGACATGATTCAGTATTTGTAGTTGTTGACCATTTTTCAAAAATGTCACATTTTATTGCTTGCAAGAAGATTACTAATGCACTGAAGGTGGCTGAATTGTTCTTCCGTGAAGTGTATCGTCTACATGGATTACCATGTTCAATTTTTAGTGATCGAGACACAAGATTCCTTAGTTATTTATGGCCTTGTGGAAATTAGCTAATACAAGGCTTAATTTCAGTAGTGTGTATCATCCTCAAAGTGATGGCAAAACAGAAGTTGTGAATCGTTCGCTGGGTGATATACTACGGTGTATGGTTGGAGACAATCCGAAGAGTTGGGATCAGAAACTTTGCCAAGATGAATTTGCATTTAATCGTTCAGTAAACCGTAGTCTGAGTATGAGTCCATTCGAGGTTGTTTATGGCTATAATCCACGAGCACCATTAGATTATGTACTTGTTTCTGATCTGAAGAGAATTGAAGTTCGTGCCGAAGAACGTATCCAACAATTGCAACAGGTTCACAAGTTGGCTGAAGAACAGTTGCTTCGAGCTAATGAGAGGTATAAGGAGGCGGCAGATAAGAAACGCAGAGTTTTGGATTTTGCAGTATGAGATTTTGTGTGGGCAACATTGACAAAAGATCGTTTTCCATTTGGCGAGTATAACAAACTGAAGGCGGGCAAGATTGGTCCCTTGGAAATTGTCGCGAAGATTAATCCTAATGCCTACAAGTTAAAGCTTCCAAGTCACATCCGGACTTCTGATATTTTTAATGTCAAACACTTGGTGCCATATAATGGTGATATTTCTGATGATGACCAAGAAAATTCGAGGGCGAATTTCTCTCAACCCCGGGAGAATGATGCAGAAGAGCAGGCTATAGCCTATTTGGAGGCTAAAGAACCGAGTGTCGTAATTTAGATCAAGAAGGGTCCATTTTGATTGGAAACGGGCCAACGATCAAGACAAAAAACGATTTCGTCTCATGGTCTTCAGATTTTAGTCAAATTCCATCGTTTAGGGCTTCAAACAGGCGTTTTTGCTATTTTATGAAAGTTTTTGTTTTGTGAATAACTTTTTGTTAGGAGTCCGTTTGGGTCGCCGTTTGCGGTAAAAAGTTTTATTTTATGAGTATTTTTATTATTTTTGGTCGAGCAAAATTTGCCAAAAATAGCAAATTAGGGTTTGAGTCGGTTTAGGGGTTTTTTTCGTCTTTTCTTGACTAGCAAGTTAGGGTTTTTCCCCAAGTCTATAAAAGAGTCCTCCATATAATGTTTTAAGCAGTTGAATTTGATTAATAAGGATTAATTTCTTAAACTTGTTCAAGTTTGATCGATTATTAGTTAAAGTTGGGAAACCGAAGTATAAGTAATTATCGTTGTTCATAGTCGATGCCCTAGGAATATTTTTGAAGTCTGAACAAAACATCTCTTTTCTTTTTTTTTTCTTTATTATCCGCTGTATCATTATTGAAGTTCTTTCTAAAAGATAAATGTTTATACGAATGTTGATTGTTTTTCATTTTGAATTAGATTTATCTTTAAGATGTGCGTAGGGTAAGTACAAATGCATGATCTATTTAGAAATGTTTATGAGTGTTGATCAATAACTTCTTAACTTTTAACAATATTTTTCAACCTTCTTGAACAAATGATATCTATGGGTCTTATCCATTTATGATCTACTACTTATATTTGAGTAGTTATATTATCATTAGTTATTATTTTCTCAGTGTTTTTAAGCATGACCAAATCATGTGCTACCTAGATCATTAATTACATATGGCAATAGTGATACAGTTTGAAAAGTATATCAATTTAAGCTTGTAAAAGTGAAACGTATCTATCAAGCTTTCAATTTACACAATGCAATTGTGGTTTGATTTGTTTCTTCTTGTTGCCATTAGGTTTTAATTGGAGAAGGAACTTCAGACTAGAGGGTTTTTGTAACGTTTAAGGAAAGGTTACTTCATCTCTAAGATCTCTTACTTTGTTTTTCTTGATTCTCTTGTGATATCTTGCTCTTGTAGCTGGACCAATGAACCCTTGAGTCTGATATGCATTAAAATTAGGAATGGAACATTTTGACGGCCTTTGTTATGTGTTGCTTCACATGGGAGCAAAATGTGGTAACATTAGTTGGAGGAATTATTGAAATATATGTATACTGCTGGTGAATCTGTTTTTTGGCATTACAAATGGAATCACTCGCAGTAGGAAGCTTGTTTATAGTGTGAAGTGTGGTTTTGACTAATCTTTGTTCTTGCTCGAAAATTTGGTTGAAATGTTCAGGGATCTTCTTAGAAGGGTCTGTTGAGCAGAAGTTCTTTTCGTTAGAAATTTAAGTAGGAGAAGTTATTTTATTTTAATTTGCATAATACACAGTTGTATTTCTATGATTCTCATTACTTAGATTTTGTGGGCGTAGGTAGTTGCAAGAGATGGCAGGAAATGGCCAATGGTGGGAGAACTACGATCGTGTTGATATGGTACCATTGCAGTTTAGAAGGGAATTTAAGATGAATCGTCTAACTCTTGATTTCATTTGTGATGAATTGATTGAACTCTTAACTAGAGTCTGATCGCAGCATGGCGTGCTTTTGTCATGAATGTTGTTGTGTTTTATGGAACTCCGTGGCATATTTTTATCGTTTTAAGCGTTGGCCTTTTTATTTTCATTAATCATTAAACCTTGATGGTGTTACCATTAAAATCAACATAAAAATGGTTGTATAACCTGTTAGACAATTCAATAAATAGTTGCATACCGTATTATGAAATAACATTTTGTTAGAACTGAAATGAATGACAAAAATATCTGCATAACATGTTATGTATCCGAAAAAATCGATGCATAACGCATTATGCAGCAACTTTTTAGTTAGAACTGAAATCAACTAAAAAATGGCTGTAAAAATGTCTGCATAGCGCATTATATAGCCCTTTTTTGTAAGCATTGAAATAAGAAAATAACCGTGTAATCTATTATGCATCCGAGAAATTGATGCATATCTTGTTATGCATCCGAGAAAATGGCTACATATAAAACATACATTAAGCATTAACATTTTTTAGCACTGAAGTCAACCAAAAAATGGACACATAACCTGTTATGCAGCTACAAAAATGGATGTATAACTTGTTATGCAGTTGAAAAAATGATTGCATAATTCGTTATACATCTTTTTTTTTTTTGAAATGTTATTTTTTAGGCGTATACAACATTTTAGTGGTTGCGTAACCAAATTAGTGTATGCATGAACCAAAATATGGTCTTATAATATATTATGCATCCTTTGTGGTGGTTGCATAATTTGTTATGCATCTTTTTTTTGTTAGAATGTTAGTTTGTCGGTATATACATCGTTTTAGTGGTTGCATTACCAAATTAATGGATACATAGACCAAAATATGGCTGCACAATGTGTTATGCATCTTTTGTGGTGGTTGCATAATGGTTATGTATTAAGTTTTCTACATTTGTGCCTTAAAAAACAACCACTTCCGATTTTTTCGTAAAAAATTTAAATTTGATATTATTGTTTGTATTCTTTGTGTAGGTTTTTGTAAAATCTTTCCAACGAGATAAAATTTATAAGAATTCAAAGGTACAGTTTTTTAGATATGTTATATTCTAATTTGTTTGCCAATTATATCCCTGAAAAAATAGGATGAGTTATATACAAAATGTCCATCAAGGGAATCAAACCCCAGACCACTTGATTCCTAGACTTTTTCCTTAACCACTGAACCCATTGGTCGTTGTTGGCTTTGTTATACTTATAATGTATATATACCATTTAAATCCTAAAATCGTATGATATATACTTGAGATAATACTAAAAAGAATTATACACTCATTAATATATTTTTGCATTTTTACCAAATTGAGCATGATTGACCGGATTGTTGACCAAATTTTCATTTTACTTAATTGGATAATGCACGTATTTTTATCGGTCGCCGAATTACTTACTAGACTTGTGTCTTCTTTCTATCTTTTTATTATTTTAAATAATTATAGATTTGACAATAATTAGAAAATATTTTGAACTTATGAGTAGGGAAAATAAATTTTTGAGTCCTGAACATAATTTTCCGATTGTGGAATGGCAGTGAACAGATCTCAACACATGGACCCCTACAAATTGATGGGTTGGAAAGAAGGATCAAAATCAAACAAACAAAAAAGAAAAGCCACACCTTAGATTGGATAGAAACTAAACTTTGAACAAACAGAGAGTGCTGACTCAGCCGAAATCAGATAAAAGTAGTTTATCTTCCAACAAACGAACACTACACTACTCTCTGGTTTGGTATCTCCGCCTTCTCCACACTCTTAAAACAGACGGACCTCTCAAAGCTCCTTTCCTCTTTCCTCCTTCTCCCTCCAATACCCTAGAAATTCCCTCAAATCCTTCACATTTCTTCCAAATTAATCAAATCTATGGTTTCAATTTCTCTTTCAATCTCATCACTATCATCAATTACTACAAGATCTAATCATACTTCCATTAATTCTTCTACTAGTTCAAATTCAATTAATCTCCGGTTATGTGGATTAAGAAGAGAAGCTTTAGGTTTCTCTTCTTTAAAACAATATTGTTCTTCTGCTAATAATCGTTTTATTAGACAACAATATTCTTCAAAGATTTCGGTTTCTTCTTCGAGTAATGAAAGTGCAAATGGTAAAGGATTTGATTATGATCTTGTGATTATTGGTGTTGGTGTTGGTGGTCATGGTGCTGCATTACATGTTGTTGAAAAGGTAATACTAAGTTTTCTTAAGTGATATTTTTCATTTTTCAGTTAGATCTTCCATTGATTTCAGCTAAAATTTACTCTGTTAGATGAAATATTTGTCTGTACGGTCCGATTTGGTTTATTTGACGTTTAATTTGTATATTGACGTTAGCACACTAGCCTTTTACGAATAAGAGAGTTAGCACCTTTTTATTTTTGTTAAGTAGCTATTGTTAGCTACTTTCCTCGGAAATACGCCTTTTTTTAATCAATATAGGTCCTAAATTGAGTCTTATATGAATTTCAGTAGGTTTCCTTGCTCAAGGAGCCCTCTATGATGTTTGGCCTCAAATGCCTCTCAGACTTATAGTAAGTCGTTTTTAAGTTAATACTTAGCCATTAATATGCCACATTACTTTCAATAAAATACATAGCCACTGAACTTCTCAGACTCGACACTAATCAGTCTGACTATCAATCCATTGAGTCATACAACTCATCTCACTGATTAGCAAGTCATTTGACTTGAATTGACTTAATCAAAACCATAGTGGCTTATGAATCCACTATTTTTTATGATATATCAAATACAACATGGAGGGATTCTCACTGGGTATTGGTCTGGCGGTCTACGACATCGTGGGTGGTGACATAACCACCACGAACAAGAAGGTAATAAGAAGTGGTCGGTTACACAGTAGTTGATAGGATGAGGAGTAGTGGTCAGACAGGTCTTCCCTACCTTTTTGGGAACCGCCCCACTACAATCTCCACAATCATCACTTCTCCACCTCTCCCTAACTTCCACAACTTACGAGAATACAAGTGTGTCTTCTTCAAACTATAAATAGATGATTTTTATCTATTCGACACAAGACAGAAACACATAAAAAAAACAATCAGTTTGAAGAAACCAAAACCTACAGAATTAATGATTCCTCTACAGAGAATCCATTTTTCTTCACACACTACTGATACTTATCAATCTTCTTTGATTCCCCCCCTAATACCTACCAAAATCATTTCCATTTTTGTAATCGAAGCAGGACGTGAACGACCATTTCTTGGTTTAGGTTTGTCCTGTTCGAGCTTGATCTCTCGAACCTGCTTGAAAGTACTACTTTGCAGTACATTGAACTGGATATGTTGTTTTGATTTTAGAGGGTTTTGAGAATGTTTGTAATTGTTTTCGGGAGTTTGTATTTTTTGAATGAAGTATGATGGTGAATACAATAGTTGTTCTAGGGATTGAAAACTGCCATTATTGAGAAGGTGATCAATAGGTAAACTCGCTTTAAGATCAAGGAATTAGAATAAATATCAATATCTATATCTACGAATTAGTGCTGCATTACATGTTGAAAAGGTAATGCCAAGTTTTCTTAAGTGAGATTTTTCCTTTTCAGTTAGAGTTCAATTGATTTCATCTAAAATTTACTCCGTTAGTTGAAATGTTGGTCTGTGGGTCCGATTTGATTTATTTGACGTTTAATTTATATATTGAGTTTGTTGAACTGGATGTATTGTTTTGATTTTGGAGGGTTTTGAGAATGTTTTTCATTGTTTTCGAGAGTTTGTTTTTTTTGAATGAAGTATGATGGTGAATACAGTGGTTGTTCTAGGGATTGAAAACTGCCATTATTGAGGAGGTGATCAATAGGTAAACTCGCTTTAAGATCAAGGAATTAGAATAAATATCAATATCTATATCTACGAATTGTTTCTTATGTACTTTAAAGTTTTACTAGATTTATACTTGTGCTAAGCACCGGGTACATTTAACTTCTCATAACAGTTACCTTTCAATCTAAGTATCGGGCATATTTAATAAAATTGGCATGTAACCCTGTTACGTACCAAGTTCGATGAAATTTTTTGATTTGGTGTGACGGCCGCCCCATCTCAATGCATTAAACCTTGATTGCATAATATTTATTAGTTTATCAAATAAAGAATTTAGCTTATATAAACGTAATTGGGATCAGAAAATTTTATTATTTTAAAATTTTAATTTGTAGCAGATCAATTTATCGAAGTTATACTTATATCACCATTCGTAACCCAGGAGGATTAAACTTCTTCTCCTTCCCTTCATTTAAAAAAAAAGTTTGGTTGTGCAAAACAATACCATTTTAGAAAGTAAGTTGTACATTAATGGAAAAAATTACAAAAAATTTCAAGAATCTAACTATCACAAACATTAATATATCCCCCGTGGAACCTGTGTTCATTCTATACAAAAATGACAGCAGTAGTAATCACATTTACAGAAACAGCTTCAAGAGTAATAATGTGCTACCCTGTATATCCATAGAACTTGCAAGAGCAACTCCTTGTCCGCCATTTTCGACATTTGAAGGAAGGAAAGGCCACCAGTAGTCGATTATTGGAGCTCCTAACGATGCACCTGCAATAATACAAAAATATACATATAGGATCAAGATAGATTTGATATTAGAATATAAGGAAGTCGAATTCAAACTTAGAATAATACTTGTTTGGTATGTATTTTAGACAACCCAAATATGGTAACTTCCCAAAGAAAGTTCTAACTATGCAAAAGTTTAAACCAAACTCTAACCGATCAGCAAGTTCTTATACGTCAAAGGCTCCACTCTCACATATGTATCAAATGTAGACAAATAAACTCCCAACTTCTATACAACTTCCTTCAAGATATACAACCATATAACTTATACAACAAAATTTATCACCATACACGAAACTAAGAAAATTAAGACTCACACTGTTTATCTCTGTTTGTATTGGTACTTCAGATGCTGGCATATGAATATATGACGCAATGGAATACAAATCACAATCTCAACAATAATGACACGCTCCTGATTAATGTTTCCACCTCAATGAGGGATTGTTCACCATTATAAAACTCAGTTAAAACTCACCCCCAAGCAAGAAGAAGTAATTTATGGTAGAAGACAATTGAGAACTCTTGAGAAAACTGAACTAATTCAGAATCGTTATAAAACTCAGTTAAAACTCACCCAAAAAAAAGAAGTAATTTAAGCAGCATATATAAGTTAGTTGTTATCATATATCATGATGTATTTGTTTAATTAGGACTCCATGGAAAAGGTAATAAGAAGTAATGAAAAGGTAACTACCATCTCGCGAAATATCCGTGGTACTGTAATATAATCATCCCATCTGGTGTACCTCAAAATAACATTTTCTTAACGCAAAAGGGTTTAATAAGAGCATCCAAGGAACGACAACAACAACCAAAATCAACAATAATTTGTAAAAAAAAATAAAAAAAAAACAAAATGAAAAATATTACTATCTTTATTTTGTAAGAATAAGTGAGAAATGTGTGGGATTGAACCTGCAGGATTTTCTGTCTAGGAAACAACTAATTTTTGCCAAGATCCTCGGTTGCTCTCAAAATAGAAGTTGGGTCACAGACCTTATGCACCACTTGATGACAATGAGAAATGCAAGTATCTGAAGAAAATGTTAAGAAATATCATTTGTGGTAGAAACTGACACCTACAACCATAGGGGGGGAAAGGTGAGAAAACACCATATCTATAACAATGAATACAATTAATACCAACAATGTAACGCACCTTTTGAAATCCACCACAACAGCCACACCACCGAATGTAGCAGCTCCACCTATGGATCTACACACCGACATTGGAGGCATGTGTGAACATCTGCACGCTTGTCTAAATAAGTTGTGTATTTAATAGAGTTTTAGAGGTCCATAACGTTTTCCTTGTTTTTGTGCTCTCATATTGTTTAGAGTTTTAGAGTTTCAAAGTCCATAAAGATTTCTATAAATATAATGCAACTGTTCGTAGAACAATATTTTGACAAAGTGCAATTGTTTAAGGGTATCTATCAAAGTAAAAGATTGTATTTAGTTTGCATATAATAAAATTTTGCTTGTGTTTAATGATTCATTGAAACAAACACGAAATATATACTTGGATTGTCTGTGTTGGATCTTGCCTAATCCTTGTAGCCAATAAATCTTAAATTTATTAAATATTGGTATACAAAATTTATGCTAGATTTTCACATGAACAAAATTAAAACCCAGACATGAAAGTTGATCCTCGAAGATTTGGAATTTTTAATTTGGAAATAAAACTGGATAACATAAAATTAAAAACCTTAATGTCTCACCTTAAATTCTACCTTGTCTATCTTATCAACCCTCAAGCTATGTAATAAGGGATTTTGATCATATTATTTAGATGTTATTTTGAAGAAAATATTTGATATTTCAGCGAATAGATATCCTGCATTATTAACCACCTGTTACACATGAGAAGCAGATCATCCAACATGTAGTTAGTAAGGAGAATTCGACAGATTCGATAGACAAAGTCTTGAATCCTGAAACTGATGATGCCTTACCTCATTCGCTTCGTTCTGTATCCACACCTGCCTGCTATAGATAAAATAAACTTTTGAAGGTGGAAGGAAGACCGATGCGTAACGGAAGCAAGCAACCATCCTTCCCAACCTGCACAATTGTAAGTCTGTCACCTAAAACTTATACAAAATATTTACAAAAGGTTGTTCTTGCCTTGAGAACAAATAGAGAAATTTGTTCTCAAATTATTTTATTAATTAATATGA
Source organism: Papaver californicum (assembly GCA_023531435.1). Lineage (NCBI taxonomy): Eukaryota > Viridiplantae > Streptophyta > Magnoliopsida > Ranunculales > Papaveraceae > Papaver > Papaver californicum. Next base: position 3,627,389 of record JAJJMC010020031.1, on the reverse strand, counting down.
ATACGCAACCACGATAATTTATTTCACACGACTGTTATGGAAAAAGTATGTGCCGATTATCCTTTCCAAAGCTCGAAAAACACTGTTAAAATATGACGAAACCCGTCCATGAGAACTTTGTAGTAATTCGTATCACCTTAACATATAACATGAGACATTGGGAAGCATGTCAACATCCAGTAACACATATGAATCAGAAATATAATTGAGAATAACCCAAATAAGATGTCAGTATTAATAATTGAGAATAACCCAAATAAGATGTCAGTATTAGCAACCAACGTTAATGAGAAAGAAGCAAACTTGGTGAAATCTAGGAGGGTGATGAAGAATCTTTGGCAAGAGAATTGTTGTTGTATCCATCCTTTCTGTGCTTTGCAGTGCAATTGGTGGGTCGAATGATGTGTGCAATTGATTTGTGAGCTTGCTTTCGTCTTCATTTAAAATAAACATTGTACCGAGTAAGGTGGGTGGGTATTATTCATTTTTATTTGGAAAGATATGAAGTTTTTTGAAAAAAATAGGAATCGTTTTTTTTTTCACCAATTGTGGTTTTAAGAGATTCTAACGGAGAATATTGTTCACAGTTAAATGATGAGGTAGATTTTTTCATCGTTTAACATGAGTAAAGGAAAAAATTAGACCTCCAAAAAAAATTTAGAATTTGCTATTAAACATATTTGCTTTTTTCAATATTTTTTTTTTTTTAATAGTAAGGAAATCTTTCTTTCGTTATAATCGTCATTTCTTTTGCATTTTTTAAAATGTATTAAGTATGCTGTCCATGTGCACCCAACACTGTCTGAAGTGCTTGACGAGCTTTTCAAATCAGGCCATGTATGATTATTTTATTTTCTTTGGTCATTCGATTTTAACCAAGTCTATTTGAAGACGGCGGTTTTGACAATATGATTCCTTTTTTTTCCTCAAGGTAAATACTAATGTGACAAGTCAAGTGAAAGGACCAGTAGCAGAGTAGGCTATTCAGAAACTTTGGTATTAATCTAGTGAGGATATTTGTGTTTATTATGGTAGGGAGTCCAAGGAGCCAAAACCTTTCCTAGAGAAGAAAGCGACACATCCTCCTAGAGGGGAGGAAACTTTACCAACTTCATCTGCAAAGGATTTTCGAAGGAAGAAGATTATGCGTCCAATTTTTGCCTGTATTATCATTTTCACCCAGTTTGATTGCATTTTAATGATACCTAAGAATGTCCACAGTCACGCGATTAAAAGACGGACTAAATCCATATTTAGTTTTTGGTCCGGCCAAAACTAATCACAATAAGACGAGTAAATATAGTTATGGTCCAAAAATTTTAGGGTTTAGTAATTTAGTCTGAAATCTGGACTAAACCCACATTTGATGGAGCATAAGTATAACTAACGTTTGATGTTTATAGGAAAAGTTTGATGGCAGATGTAAATATAGAGTGTCGCCCGTGTACCATCTGGAAATCAGGCGGACATTTAGAGTACCGCCCGTGTATTAGCTTAAACCAGGTGTAAATATAGAGTATCGTCCGGACTATATTTACTCTTATACCTCTGCGCTTCACATGGACTATACCTAAAAAAAATTAGTATTTGCTCTTTGTTTTTAATATTTTTTCTATAATGTCTAGCGTACTTAATTTATTTAAAATAAATTGATAAGTCTTTGCATTGGATTGGAACTCAAGATTCCAAACCCTTGATTTTTCTCGACCATTTGAAGTCTCTAAATTAAGGATTACACGGCTACTGATTGGGTTCCGAAAGACCCCCGTTAATTTTTCTGGACATACTAAATAGTAATTCGTGCGGTGGTCACAGCTGGTTTAGCCAATTAAACTTTATTTGAATCCCTTAAAGTTACCATGCAGGAGGTGTCCTGTGATTATGTTCCATAATTGGACGAACGAAGGAAGTCCTTATATGTGGTAACTATGGAAGCTAAAATGTAAATTGTTATAAACGCAATTAGATTTTTTTTTTTAATATTATTACAATTCGATCAAATTGGAAGCCAATTGATTGTTCTTTCCCGAAATTGAGTTGATAATCAGACATCTACACTACCCAATTACAGTTATGCTCCATAAATACGATCAAAAAACTTTTAATTTTTCTTCAATTGATTCAAATTAAAAAAATTGAAAAATATATAATCATATTTTATTTGATTTCATCCAACTCGATTGATTTGTATCATTTTTTTTTTCGAAATTGATTTTCTAATCAGATATTTCCATACTCCAATTATTGTTTAAATCCAACAAATCGATCTAATCCGTCTTCAATTGTTTCAAATTAAAATTGAAAAACAACATCCCTCAACAACATTTATAAATGTTGCTACCTTATGAATTAAGTACTCAACCAAAACAAATGGGGACGTTTATATCCGTTGTTAATTTTTATTAAAACCGTCGCAAAATGTTAAAACATGATAAATTAGATTTGTTTGAACAAGTTTGAATTTTCGGTCGTCCCCCCACCACGCGCGGTAATCTGGTGACCAAAATGACCATAATTTTTTAAATGATAAAAATATTGTCTGGTGCTTGAAAAACTGAAAAGCTGAGTCGTGACCAAAATCTGCATTTTTTATGATAACTGGGAACCTTAATTTGTAGTATAATCCAAAATTTGTCTGACCTTAAATATGCAAGGTGAAGTTATCCGAATACTGAAATTGAGATGCATGATGCATACATTGCCCAAAATTTATTAAGTGAACCAAAAATTTTATCGGATAACCAAAAAAAGTTATATTGTGACCCTAACAATATGCACCATGGGGCAAAAGCTGCCTTCCTTACCAAAACATTTTAACACGATTGTGAATCTGTCTCATGACCTAAATTCATCATGTGGCTCGAATCTTCCTTGCCATCGGGAAATTGGTGTGTGACATTTTTTTTACATTGTGCTATGTGACCCAAGATTGTCATTTTGACTACAAATTTATATTTTGTCATAATATCCGCTATGTTTCCCAAATTTACTTGGATTCCAAAATCTACATCATAACCCAAACTGTTAAATGAACCATCATGCGTCGTTATTACCTAAAATTTATCTGTGGGTGAAATTTGCCCCATGACCCAAAATTTACTTTGTAGTTAAAAAGTTGCCATGTGCCCTAATTTCAACTTGTCCCCATAATCTACATCATAACTCAAACTCGGCCATTATGTCCCAAATTTCACACCTTTACATAAAATCTGTAATTGTAACCTGAAATCGACATCATGGTCTTGAACTAAAATCGGCTAACTGACAAACTTCAAATAATGCAAAATCTATCCCTATAACGTAAAATATATCTCGGAAGAAAAAATCTATATCCTAATTATAATATATAATGTTGCTTACGAAGATTTTCTGGACAGATGCTCCTGGCGGGTTTTATGTTCTTCTTCTTATTTCTATATCCAACATGTTTCCAGCAAAAATATGGATATTGACAAGAGTACCACTTTATTTGGGGGTGTACCAAATCCATATATGACAGAACATCTCTTGATAAGGGATTGATATACCCCTACGTAAACTGGTAGGAAAAGTTGAAAAGTTGCCAAGTGATTATCCAAAATCCTTGGAGCGTACCCTAAAAATTTCCCACCAAAATATTGTGTCTCGTTTAAAAGTTTTCCATTTATTGTTTGTTGACCATCCTTTAAAAAAACATTTAACTAAATATAAATTTTTGGCCTATTATTGATCTATTTTTCTGTCTCCTTTCTTTAAACCTTCATTGATTCACTGAAACAAATTTTTTATCAAAAACAAAATCCCTTTAAATGCCAATAACTATTAATCATTACAAGAATAACTTGATCATGTAATCAAATCCATCTTGAAACTTACAAATCTACCGTTAAATTATTTAATATCTTTCTTTCATCTGTATTTTAGGTTTACTTTCCAAACTTGTACAATTTTTCTTAAAGTCATTCATTCTATCAGTAACTTGTATCTGGAATCATCACTGATTATCTGTTAAATCAGTACATGAAACCATTGATCTAATCTGTATGGTGTATTCTTGTTTTTCCCAAAGAGATTATATATTCAGTTTTCTTAACTACTCATAATTTTGTATTAACTTCTCCTATCGGTTTTATTCGTACCTGTTTTATAATTATTTCAGGCATTTCCTTCCTTCAACGATTGCTAATTTCACTTAAAATGTCTTCAAATCACATAAATCCCAATTCTCCCAATCCTCCAATTGATCTACTCCAACAATTTTAAAATTATTATCCCAAGAAAAAACTTCATCAACTATTAATATCAGTATCAACCAATGTAGTCAATTTCGAATTTCGGTCTGTATAGGTCGAGAGCGATACACTGGTACACTGTTGTATCAGGGATATTTCGGTTCCAAATATCGGTTCACATATTTTATACCTATAATTTTATAAAAAAAATACTAGTTCACATTTATAACTATAAATAAATTTTAACACGTTATATTAAACTTTTTTTCATAAAGTTTAGAAATAAAAACAAGTACTCATCCAAAATGTATAGATCCATACAAAGTTCAAACTAGAAACACAAGAGAAACAAGAACAACTTCACCGTCTATGGATGCAATATACAATTTAAGTTCAAACTGGAATCACTTATCTAACTTAAATAAACTGTTCGAAACAGGTACAATAATTGCAGTATACAATTTAAGTTAAAAGGAACATACTTTCTGAAGTTGTGTATATGGTTATGGATGAAAATCCGAGCTATACGTTAATATAATCTACCAAAATTGGTGTTGAGGTGCTAACATTTGTAATTTTCTTACGTATGTGATTACTCAACTTCTTTGATGATTCTCTTTTTGAGCTGTGACTGTATTGCCATACTTCATGGGGCACTGTGAGCTCTTCTCCTATGAACTTTCTTCTTAGATGCATTAAGGAATGTGCACCTTAGATTGACCACCTTGTGTCCTGCTCTAGACAAGTGTCGATTCCTGCAAACACACACAAAAAAAAAATGTTCGTCAGAGAGGACAAATGAGTATAGTTTTAACTTTAAGAAATACAAATTAAAATTTGTATTTTACTGCAGTATGGGAAAATAGCACATACAATATCTAATCATAATATAAACTTGATTACGAATTAGACCCATCATTTTGAATCACAGAATTACAATCTATTAACCAATTTGGCCGGTTATCATTCAAAGATCATAAATGGTTTTATAAAAATTAGTTGCCTCCAATTCAACCTGATGAGAACCCGTCGTTTCTTTCCTACAACACTTACTAATATAGTTAAGTGCTGAATCTCCTGAATCACACCAGCTCCAACAATTTTCCCACCTTCTCTAATAGCAAACCTCATACCTGACTCACAAGTGTTGCAATATGTTACTGTAACACCTATAGATCCGATACAACAAAAGAATGACCAAAAATGACCAACCTATAAATGCAATATGTTACTCTAATAGAAAAGAATGACCAAAATAAGAACGGGCAACACTTAATACAACAATAGGATCATTGATAAACAAAAGCAGAAAGAAATTCATATATAAGATGAGACATCTACACAGACATAATTGATACATCTGCTAGTACTACAATTTGCACTCACTAACATCCATTCATTCAAGTATACTACACAGACATCACTTGAACAGAATATTACCCTAGAAACTTCATAAAGAAGCAAGCTAAAAAAAAAAAACAACTAAGCGTTAGATAAAACAGAAAACCTCGTAAACACAGAAATACCTTGTAATTGTTTCTGGGTGCTAAAAATCATTTTCATCTGAAACAATACAAAAAAATAAAAATATAAAAAGGTCATACACCTGTTAAAATCAAAGTGGAGGTATTGAACTTAAGAGTTATATCGATATAAATGAGACCATGAGATGTACCTAAAGGGGAGTTGTATTCTTACCTACAGATATGTGAACTACGATGTATTAAGACACAACCATTGAATTTGAGAAAAGCAAGCTAATTTCATTTTTGTGTCTGGAAACTAATTACAGATATAAGATATCATACAAGAAACAAGAGAGATGTACCTACAGATTTCCTTTTGGAGTTGCCGAGACGATGGAGATGTTCAAATCAAATGATTCGAAGGTTCTACCAATTCTAGCTGGAAATTTGAGCTTCAGATCTGGAGCAAAATTGAAAAATTGTGTAGTGAAGAGACGAAACAAATGAAGAATAAAGAGAAAATTAGGTTTCATTTCTCTCCAACGAATCTAAAACGTTGGATTAAAAAAAAATCTCATCCAACGGAAAAAAAACACATATCGGGAATTTCGGAAATATCGGGTAAAACCGGTTTTTGTAAATTTCGACCGATATTTTCGGTGGAATATCGTTCCACCGGTAACCTATAATTCATTCCGGTTTCACTCCGAAACCCGAAATTTCGGCCGTTTCGGCCGAAATTAACTACATTGGTATCAACTTCCATGCTTCCAAACTTAAGTACCAAAATTTTTTGATTCTTAAAGTTGTATCTTCAAAATCTCCTCAACTATTGTGAGAGAGATTCTCCGAAAATCTTGGAAAACCAATCATGTTTAATATGTATCAGTTTTTACTGATGACACCTTCTTAATGAAATTTGAATCTCATTCAGATTCTGAAATGATCATGGATGGAACACCATGGATCATTAAGGATGATTTATATGCTTTGGAAGGAGGCATACCAGAAAATCTTTTTTGTGAATAAAAATTTAAAACAGTGGAATTTGGTCTGCAAACTCATGGCCTTCCAGTGGAAAATCTGAGTGCTATGTTTGTCTATGAATTTTTTTTCTCAAATTGGGAAAACTTGTTATATCCAGGTTTATGAAACAACAACATGGGCCAAATTTACAAGAACAAAAACTCACATCGATATTAATCATCCTCTTCCTCAAGCCATTTCATTTCCACTTCTTAATAGTCCTAACTATGCAATTATCCTAGAGTAGAACGTCTTCCAAGGTTGTGTCTCTTTTGTGGTTTCATTGGTCATTTGATGAAAGTTTGTGTTAAACTCAATAATTATAAAAATCATAGTTTTCGAGAGTACCATGAAAAACTGCACCAATAGGCCATTGATATGTTAAAACCAATTTATAACCCTTCGATAAATGCTTCAAAAAAATCCAGATCATTGAAATCCCCGAATTCAAGGATATCTTCATGATATATGATCCTCCAACAAATAAAGTCAAACAGAATTTGTATTCTTCTTCAAAGTATCCCCCACCAAAATCTGCTTCATCCTTAAAGATAATAATATCCAAATATGATCAACAACCACAGGAAAACCATACTGAATTTGGAGGTTGTCATAGTCATCATGCCAGATCAGATGGTTTCATCTCATGTAGATCCTTGTCAGCAGTGAGAATATGTGGCATAACTAATTTAGAAGGTGGGTTATCGCCACATATAACTAACTTTCAATATGAAAGTCGGAGGAAGTTGGAAATGGATAGGGAAAACAAATTTTTCAAGAAAACAACACTTTCTCTGCTTATTATTCCATGAGAGACAACATGATCAATGTAGATTAAAATCCTAGAATCTCGTAGACAATCAATGTGGCTCAGGAAAGTCAATATTCTATCAACGCGAACATTATGGTTTATGGTTCTGTTAGAGGAAAAAAGGTGGTATCAAAACCAGTTTCCAATGGAAATCTAAATCACAAAGAATGGAAATCAATAGCTAGATATCAAGGTCAGAGTTCTTCTATTCTTATCAATAATATTATGGATTCTAAGGGTCCAAAAATAAGAGAAGAGGAATCTTATGTCAAGAAGAATTCTCCACAACCTAAACTTGCAAGAAAAGTAACATTCAACAACACTACTGAAGATAGTAAGGAGGATAATTCTCAAATGCCACAAGATAAGTGTTAATCTTCTCATGAATTTTCGGGGTTTGAAGAATAACCTAATAATTCAATCCCTCCATTCATTCCCCGGGGGCACAAACCCCTTCATTGTATTTTTATCTGAAACTAAAAAGTCAGAAGAAGCTTTCACTGAAATAATAAACCAATTTTGTTTTGAAAATTCTTGTGTAGTATCTTCTATTGGAAGAAGTGGTATTTTATGGTTATTATGGAATCATCTTGTCATAATATAAATTATTTCTACTTCTACCAATCTTATTGATGCTTTTATTCACAATGATATGCCTCAACCTCCACGGAATTTATTTTGTATTTATGGTCCTCCAATAATCACTGAAAAAGAAAGTTTCTGGCATAATCTTTTTGTTCAATTTCAGAGTTTTCATGAGTGTAAATTTTTCATGGGTGATTTCAATGCAATATCTTCAGGACATGAAAAATTTGGTGGCTTACCGGTGCTTAATTCTAACATTTCTTACCTCAACTATTTTATCCGGAAAAACCACCTTATTGGTGTGTGTTTCAGTAGTCCTGCATACACATGGAGTAATGGATGTAACATTGATGGTTCAATCAGACGACATCTTGATAAAGTGATGGCTAATCCAGATTGGTGTATCTCCTTTCATAATTCTGGAGTTTTGCATCTCCCAAGTATGGCTAGTGATCACTACCCCATCCACTTGAATACTTCTAGAAATATTGCAAGAGCAACACCTAATTACAAGTTTGAAGCTTTTTGGATATCTCATCCTGAATTCAAAGTTAAAGTAACTAAATGAATATTGGTATCAGAATCCAGATAATTATGTTCAAGACAAATTATTAAAGTTGGGTTCTTTTCTTATGCATTAGAGTAAAACAAGAATTGGTGTGTCAAATATAAAATTTCCAGGCTTAATTCTATTGAGAGTTCAGTCTTGGAGACCTTCTACTTATTCAATTCAATAAGAAAAGTTATTATAGTTGAATGAATATTTGATAATGAAGGCTACTTATTGGGACAAACGTATAAAGCAAAACTATGCTAACTTTGGAGATAAAAATACAAGATATTTTTATCTTTATGTTCAACAACGCAGAAGAAAAAAAAAACACTATAAGTCATATTCAAAGAGAGGGTTCTACTTGGATTACTGGACATGATGAAATTGCAAGGATATTAGTTAATCACTTTATTCCAACAACCACAAATTCAACATTTGCTTTCAATTGCTGCTCCAAACTCTTATTCGATAACTCAATAAGAAAAGGATAACATTTTTATAATTCCTGCGGAAGAGGAAATTTGGGTTGTTGTGGTAAAGATAGGATCAAATACCTCTCCAGGTCTTGATGGGTATTCTCTAATTTTTTATAAAAATTGTAGGTCAATTGTATGCAATGATGTTGTTAATTTAGTAAAAAAATCTATCTTTGTGTATGATAAGTTCCCTGAGCTTTTAAACCATATATGTATTCCTCCAATCCTAAGAATCGAAAATCCAATTGCTCCAACTGATTATAGACCAAGTGCACTCTGCAATGTTTTATACATAATTGTTGCATAGTTGTTTCCAAATAGAATTGAACCTTTTTTAGATAACTTCATCTTTTGGTCACAAAATGTATTTGTCCCTAGTCGACAGATTTTGAAAATATAGTGATTGCTAAAGAGTTATTGCATTTTATGAATCATTTGAATGCCTCTAATGGATTCTTTGCTCTGAAAGTGGATATGGCTAAAACATATGATCATGTTAACTGGGATTTCTTGGGAGATATGTTAAGGATTATGTGTATCACTTGATTATATCATGTTCGTAACATGAATTGTGTAACATCTGATTCATTTTCCATTAATCTTAATGGTGGTCCATAATTTCTTTCGAAGTCAGAGAGAAATCCGGCAAGGATGTCCTTTATCTCCTGCACTGTTCATTATTTTTTTCCAAGGGTTATCCGTTCTCATGCAGTAGTACGAAAACCAAGGTCTCTATCAGGGATATCGTTTAAATAGATGGGCTCCAACTATAAGTCATTTTAATTTTATGTTTGCAGATGATCTTTTTTTCTTTGGTGAAAATACAAAAATAAATGTGAAATATTTAAAAGGGACCCTTGATTACTAATCCAACTTATGGAAAGATTTTTATAAGATTTTGTTAGAAATTTTATAGAGAATTAGGTCCCTTTCCAGACTTTTACAAGATTTTATAGAAAATTTTGTTATAAGATTTTTACAGATTATATTCCTAATTCTTCGGCTTTAAATAATTTTCCTTTGAAAAGATTCTGGTATTTTTATCATATTATCCCCAATATCATGTTATTTTCTTGGAAACTTCTTAATAATGGTTTGGCAGTTAGGCAAAATATCATGAGATTTAACAATAACATCGATATGTTATGCTCTCTATGCAAACATGATGATGAATCAATTGTGCATCTATTATTCAATTGTCCATAGGACAAAATTATCTTTCATAATGTTGTGCACCCATGTATTTCTCTTTTGATGATGAGGTTGATGGTCCGAGAATAATATTTATCCAGTGGGTGGAAGATCAGAACAATTCTAAGTTTCTCTTATGGAATCTGTGGAAGATGAAAATGACATAATTTCTCTGGAACATCTGTCTCGCCTCGAAAGGTCTTAAAATGGCTAACAACAATTTTGAATTTTGTATTCCTGAAGGTACTAGCACGTTTAGCATCAATTCTTCGGGCACACATATACATCAATGGATACCACCTGATATTCATTATATCAAGATTAATGTCGATGCTACCTTCTTCCAAATAAAAGAACGTTTGGTGTTATTGCTCAAAATCATCTGGGTAAGTATAGGGGTTGTGGAACCATAATTATTGATGCTATGTCTCCCCTAATGCCAGAAACAAAGGCACTTCAAATGGGAATTGATTTAGCGATCAGATTAGACTTTTCCAAAGTAACAATTTAACATGATGCTTTCAATATGACAAAAGCTATATTAGGAGATTTCAGGGATATACCGTGGAGCATCAAATCCCTTGTATTGTATTCAGAATAAAAGATGTTGTTATATTTGAATTAGGTTTCAGTCTATACCTAAACTTGTAAATTCAATAACTCACTTTTTATGTTAGTGCACTATACACAATAACATTGAAGGTCGATGGAATGACACTTTTTCTCCTAATTGTATTTCTTCAAACCTTAAATGAAGTATTTTGATAGATATAATAATTTTCTTCGTATAATAAAATAAAATAATAAATAATAATATTTCCTACCAAAAGTGTTACTATCACTTTTTCATTTTAACCTAAAAATAGATCAAAATGAAAAAAATGATAGTAATACTTTTACTAAAACGGAGGTAGTAATATAAATTTTTGTTTTTGGTAATTCAGAAAGTGGGACCTTAAGACTTGCCCTTAAGAGATGAAAGTCATGAAACACGCATCACATTTTCACATAAGTTTGACCACTTGGACCTTGGTTAACTAACAATGAGTCATCGAGTTTCATAATACACGATTTACAAACTCGAGTTAGACTCAGTTTAGGGCACTCTTCTTCTCCCTCTCAACTAAAACCCTTCCGAACTGTAAATTCCTTGTTTCTTACTTATACTAGAAAATCTGTATCATAAAGAGATCTAACTACTCGAAGAAGCCAATCTCCAGGATCTCTGCTTGTTGTTGAAGGACACAAAATGTTAGGTCCGTTCTTCTTACTCTCTTAAAAATATCAATAATATTGAATCTGCACAAACATGTTTGATAAAATGTCTGTATTAGAAATAGTTCTTGAATTATCTAATGATGTATGTATTATGATTCCAGATTAAGTAATTGGATTGGTTTAAAGGAATGTTACTGCGATCTTCATTATAGTTTAGGGCATCACGAAAACTCTAAGAAAATCGAAGAAATTGAAAAATGAATCTCAAGTGATTAATTTTGTTCAGGAGTTAGGGAATGTAATGGTTTTTTCTGTTCATTGTCCACTTACTTTATTCTCAGGCTGTGTGCAACACCTCGTACACTGGCCTGTAGTTATGAGTCAAGTGTGTTGGGGTATCAACACTAGTACCCGTAATGTTGTTACTTAGTCAGTGGAATTATGAGGGTTTAATTTGTAGAATCGTTTTAAATGCTGATACTTTTACATACTCGATTTTTCGAATTGAAGGAAATTCAAACCAAGCCATTTTAGTTTACACTGAAATGTTAGAAAGTCCATGCCCTTGTTGAAGCTTCTCCTTAGAATTCTGGGTCGATTAGGAATTTTGAAAATGCACAAGAACTGTCTGATAAAATGTCTAATGGAGATAGTATTGCTTGGAATTCTATGTTAGATGTTTATGTTTCTAAGCAGAAGATGGAAACTGCAATCGAACATTTTTATTTGACGCCCGTTAAGGAGAATATGTGTTTTAGCGTTATGAGTAGCGGGTATGAGAAAACTAAAAATATTGTCTGTGAAAGAAATTTGCAATGAAGTTCAATGATGTTGAATTATAGTAAAACAGGAGAAATGGATAACGTCTGTTAAATGTTTGATTATACGGTGGAAAGAACTTTGGTATCATGGTACACAATGATCTCTGAGCATTTGGATGATGAACTTTATGTTGATGTCATTGATTTGTTCTTCGAGATGAAGGATTTTAACTGAATCATTTAACACCCAGTACTATGGTGTGTAGTTTTGAGGCTGCTCTATGGGTCACCATGAACCTATCGACACTCGTCCTCGTATCCTTGTTACATTCTCAGCAGAGTTACGATGTTTTAATGGGTAGAAAGAAATCTTCATAGAATGAAGGAGTTCGATCTACTACAAAGTGAGCATTGAACAGCTCTGGAATTTATAATGCTGTTTTGAACTGTAGACCAGTTTTAATGGTCATGAAATAGTTTAGTGCTGATATTATTTTGCACATTCTCATTGTCTCTTTAAACAAAGACATAAAAATTTTAAAACCCTGAATGTTGGTTTAAACTTTAAACTCAAGGTCAGTCTTAGTAGCCATATAATTAGTTCAGTGCTTATATTAATACATAACCCAAACGATAAGCTGACCGAACAAATATTTAATAAGACCTAAATATTTTCTTGCGAATTAATGAATAGGTTATATAAGTAAAGACTTGGTTGTCTGGTGGCGGCACAATTAAGGGTCAGTGGGTTCCTCCACTTATATTCTACATGTATATGATGTTTTATCTTAGAACCATCTAATTGGCTTGCTTATGAGGTTATCCATGCCCTCGATAGCCTTCTAACATGCTAGCAAAATTGTGATGAAGCTGGTCAGCAGGAACGACCTCTTTTCCCTTTATTACACTTGCTAAATTGGTGATGTAATTCTCATTCCCCTTTCGACATTTTTATATTTACAAGTCAGCCTTATCTTAAACAGGGAATGCTTTTTGTCGGATGCGTGACCCCTTACTTAAACAAGGAAATCATTACAGACATGTGGTAGAGAATAAGATATTCAAACTAGAGAGAAGTGTTTCTGGATATCCTTTTTCCTGTTCAAGTAGTGTGGCAAAAGATGCACAACAATTTGATTCATGTGTGATCTATTGTCTACCATCAGCAATGGGTCATAATCAGGTATGCACATGCTAAATACAAATCAAGTTGTTTTCTCTTGCTTCTGCCTTAATTGTATATTATTGTGTAGAAGTGTTAGAGCAAACTTGTTTTAAAATCCACAATATTTTATACACCTTTGTCTCATAAGACCTGACTGGATCATTCACTCATGACCACATGATTGCTATGTCCCCCAGTGCAAATTATTAACTCTAGTTGGTAGAAGGTCTGAAGATTAGAGTAGATTGTATCATCTAGGGTTTGCCTCTCCCAATTCAATCCTCAGTCCTGCATGTTCTGAGGCTTCTTTTCACAATGTGTCCCTTTTGGGCCTCTTGTGTATTTTTGGGTCTGCAGGCAAGGCAAATGACCAGTTTTGGTCACCAAAAACATTCTGACCGACATCTTTCTAGGGGTTTGATTAGGCCATTCCTCGACTTTTTTCGTTTTATTAATGGCTGTCTTAATTGTTGCTTCAAACAGGAGGCGCATCCAGAATCAAATTTCAGCGTTCCAGCAATCATGAGTGCTCTTGAAAAACTGGAACTCACTTCCAAGGTATGAAAACCATTTGCAGATGTTTCCCTTAAATGTATGAGCAAAGTATATTTCCTAAGACTCTTTTTATGTTTATTTTATGATCAGCACCGTGGTTCAGATATCATTCAAACTTAAATTTTAAGTCTGCAACTGTTGATGAATTTGCAACTGTTCATTCAAAATCTTATGTTTGTGGGCATGAGAAGGTATAAAAATACTTTGGGCTTGGTTCATAGGGGAAGAGCGACGTTGTTTATCACTAACTAGATATATGCAATTAGTAATTTTCAAATACTAATGCATCTTACTCTAGACAGACCGATTACATGATAGAACTTGGGTTGAGACAGATTTCATACCTGCAGCAGCCTTTTGAATTAGCTGGTGTAGCACTTTACATGACGATCAATAAATATTAGATGAATTCATCTAGAAGGCTCGACTTGTTCATTGGCTTTACACGTTGAGAGATCTTAGATTTATTTTTCCTTCCTTTTGTACACATGGCAAAAGGTCATTTGGAGTCATTGGACAACTGTTAAATGGTAACTACAAGGTTCTTAGGTTGGGACAACTAGTAGTGTAGACATTAAGGCAGTGCTGATGACGTCTTTCTACCTAACTAGCTAAATTATGCAGGTTGTTACAGAGTACACTATGATACATTGCCTTTATGTTTAGAGCTAACAAATCGAACATGAATCGATTACCATTGAATGTGTGTTATAAGCATGACAAATGGAGGTGCAATTTCAGAAATGGCTCCATAAAGATTTTAGTTAGTGACTTTGTTTGTCTGTTATTTCTGTGGGGAAATTGATTCTGCTCATGAAAAATGTAGTCAGTGTACGCAAAATCCTAATAAAAGTGAAGTCTCTCGTTGCTGCTGGAGCAGGAATATTTAATTAGATTCGGTGGTGATTTCTCTTATCTGTTAAACACTAAAACTTGATCTGTTTCAGTTTTTGTTAATGGTTCATTGTCTTAGGGTGACTCGGAAATCTATTAGCAGAATGATGAAGAAGTCGCTGGGTGTTGGTACTCATGACCCGAGTTTGAAACTAATCAACTTTCGAACGCTTATGTTGTTATTAAATTTGAACCTTTCAGGTAACAGCATCAAGTAACCCACCACCTATAGGATTTGCTTTGATAAGGCCTCCAGGTCATCACGCTTTTCCAAAAAGGCCTATGGGGTTTAGTGCATTTGGGGACGTGGCAGCTCGTCATGTCCAGTGTGCCTCCTTTGCTACTCAAAATCAATTGATTCGTCAAGGGAGGGCAAAGAAACAGCGAACTGACCGTAATCGAGCTTTGGATAAATGTCCCCAGAAGCAAGGAGTATGCCTTCGTGTTTCAACAAGAACACCGAAAAAACCAAATTCGGCCTTACGTAAGATAGCCAAAGTACGTTTGAGCAACAAACAAGATGTATTCTCTTACATCCCTGGTGAGGGGCATAACTTACAGGAACATTCCATGGTCTTAGTTAGAGGAGGTAGAGTCAAAGATTTGCCAGGTGTGAAATTCCATTGCATTCGAGGAGTGAAGGACTTGCTGGGAATTCCAGACCGTAGAAGAGGTAGATCCAAGTACGGTGCGGCAAAACCAAAATCAAAATGAGTGAAAGATGCCTGTCTGATGAACTGTGCTAACTTCTTTGACTGGAAAGATCCGTAAAGATCCGGTAGAGGAATAACTCACTTGTTATAAATCAAGATGGGGATGGGCTAAAAAAGCCAGTTGTTCTTCTTAGAAATGTGGCTTCTTCTTTATATTTTTAAGGGTTCTAGTACTGACTTTATGTAGTTTGCAGTCAATGACTCGGCCTTCATTCTCAACATACATTGAGTTTTGGTATTGATAGTCATTTAAATTTTCTTTGCAAATCATAAGTGTGTAAACTTTGGAAATATAAGTAAAAACACAAAATTGGGTTTCAATTAAGTACTGTAAGATTGTTTTCTTTCTATTAGACGGTGTAAAACTAAGCCAACCCAAACAAATATTGATGTGTCACTACTAATAAGAAGCCGGAGTTCAACCCTGACTGAATCCACCTTCGGCTGGGTTTTGAAAGAAGTTAAACTACTAGACAGGACTGGAAAAGAATACGTCTTGATTATCTCTTACATCCCTGGTGAGGAAAACATAAGGCACAGACCACTGTACCTTCAGCGTAGACAAGAAGTAGTCCCTCTTGTCCAAGAACAGTGAACAAAAAAATACTCTTTAAGAGTTTCTTCAGCTGTATAACAATAAAGTGTCATGGGCTTAGATTTTGGACTAGACTGTGCGACACTTGAACTCTTCAAGTAAGCCTTAAAAGAACTCAAAGGAATTGGAGACTTAGAGATTTTGAAGTGGAAGAGTATTTGATTATTAGAGAGAGAATATTACAATGCTTAGAGAGCTTGTTGGTGGATGATTTGAGCAAATGAGCTCTCCACCTTATATAGTATGCTAGGGAGGATTCTAGAACATGTTCTAGAATCATCATCTTCTAGAGTATTTTATACTTTACAAGAATATACAAGGGAATATTCCTTATCCAAGAATATTCTAGAATATGTGGACTTCTCTAATCTTCTAGGCTCTTCTAATGGACCTAGACTTTTGTCATGGGCCAACCCAATATGTGGGAAAATAGGTAGGCCGTGACAAAAGGCACAGATTCAACTGCATAACAACTCCCCTATGCTGCAACATATATCTCGTAGGTAGAGAATTGTGAAACGAAACCCAAGTCAGAAAAGTTACCTTAGGAGGGATAAGATTACAACCTGACAGTCCGTGAAAATCGCAATCATCACTCGCTTCGATCATCTTCTCATACATCCCCTTCGCAGTATAGACTGCATTTATGCTGAGATCATGTTTTAGTTCTCTGCAGGATTAAGAATCCTAGAGAAAGAAAACTGCCAATTAGAGTCTTTCACCTCAGCTACCGTACAATTCTTTTGTTCACTTATCCTGTAAATCCTAGGATACTTGCTCTTAAAAGAACTCTTCTCTAACCACCAATCATGCCAAAATCTAATTTATTTTCCATCCTTCAGGTGAATACTCACATAGTCGTAGAAATCCTTATTAGACTTGGCAATTTCCATCGACATACTTCTGCCTATAGCACTTGTAGTCTGCAAAGGAACCAAACCATTAGCATCAAAAAAAAATTCCACAAATAATATTTTTTCACCATGCGTTCTTCTCATTTGTGTACCTCCAATGCCACTTAGCTAGTAAAGATCTGTTAACATGCCCCATGCTACGAATACCTAAACCTCCTTTCTTAGGCATATATATCTTATGCCAAGAAACCCAACTCATCTTCTTCTTATCATCGTCCCCATAAGAATTTTCTCATAATTTTATTTAGCCTTTTATCCACAGAAACATGTAAGTGCATTAGTGACATATAGTATATAGAAAGACTCTCTAATAAACTCTTGATACGCGTAACTCTCCCTGTTGTGTTAAGAAATTTTCTCTTCCAAGGAGCTAGTTTTTTCTTCATTCTTTCAATCACAACCTCCCACACAACCAGATTTTTCTTATTAGCACCTATAGGCATACCTAAGTACGTTGTAGGAAGAGCATCTATTTTGCAACCCAGCTCCATTGCCAAATCCTCCACGACATCATCGGCTGCTATACTTTTCATTGAACTCTTCCCCAAGTTCAATTTAAGACCAGTCAGAAAAAC
This sequence comes from Papaver californicum, assembly GCA_023531435.1. Classification (NCBI taxonomy): domain Eukaryota; kingdom Viridiplantae; phylum Streptophyta; class Magnoliopsida; order Ranunculales; family Papaveraceae; genus Papaver; species Papaver californicum. The sequence continues at coordinate 3,609,680 of JAJJMC010020031.1, read as the reverse complement.
TATTAGTATTACATGGAGTCTTTTTACCTCAGTAACAGAAGAATTTAAAAGAATAATAGTATCATCAGCAAATTGCAGATGAGCCACAGTAATACCTACATTGGCAACTTGAAAACCACCAAGTCTACCGTCAACAACAACTTCATTGATCAAAATGGAGAGAACCTCAACCACACAAAAAAAGACAGAAAAGGAGACAAGGGATCGCCCTATCTAATCCCTTTTGTAGGATTAATTCTATCTGTAGCCGCACCATTCACAAAAATAGAGAATTGGGCTCCAGTTACACACCAGTGAATCCACTTGATCCACCTTTCCCCAAAACCATTTTTGCTCAAAATAGCAAAAAGAGAACGCCAATTCACACTATCAAAGGCTTTCTATCTTGCACATAATACCTGGTTTCTTTTGTTTGAGTTTGCAATCTATACATTTATTTGCCACCAAAATACCATCCAGAATTTACTTATCCTTGCTGAAAGCTCCCTGAGCATTAGAAACAAGTGAAGCTTAACAGTTTTTAGTCTTTCCACAAGGATTTTAGAAATTACCTTGTAAAAGATACCAATGAGACTTAAAGTCTTTAGTAGCTGAATCTTCTTTCTTCGAGATAAGCTTTCTAAAATACATGTTCAATCTCTGATCCACCTTGCCTTTGCAATAGAATTCGTTTATAACTGACATGAGATCATTTTTCAAAATATTCCAACAAAGTTTGAAGAAGTCCATTTCAAAGCCATCCGGACCTGGTGCTTTATTTGCACCGCACTTCTTAATAGCCCTGTACATTTACATGTCATCAAATGGACGCTCTAGCCAAGCACCTTGATGACTATCCAACTGTTTAAAAACCAAATTGTTAAAACTAGGAGAAACAGTACTTGTAGGAGTGAAAAGACGAGAGTAAGACTGTTTTAGCTCCTGTTTTATGACATCCTGGTTGAAAACATCCAGCCCTGCAATTTCAGTTTCTTCCATCAAATTAGGCTTTTTTATGTTTGCAACCAACTCCTCATATTTTCTCTTAACATTACCAAAAGTAGTTTTACCCCATTGTTTTAAGAAATCAGGTTTTGTAGCATAGCACCCCACCCCACTTCCACATTCTTATAGAAATTTGCATGCTTCAACCAAGATGTTCAATTTTAAAGTGAGAGTTATTTCTGAATTCAGTTGCAAGCTCCAACATAAGCGGATTGTGATCAGAAATAGTATATACCAAAACAAATTGAGTGGTTAAGTTGAAATTGGTATCAAAACGAGTACAAACTAAAAATATTTCCAGTCTACGTAATAAAGGGTTATCGTGTTTGTCGTTCCATGTGAAAGACCCGTCATTCAACGATAAGTCCACCATCTCCTGATCTGAGATGAAGTTATTTAGAAAAGCTTTATTTATTGCCTCAGCAACCTCTCTATTTCTTTCAGAGTCACTTCTTACCGTGTTCAAGTCTCCAGTCAAGCACCACGCCTCTACAGACCACATTCTAATTTCAGCCAAGTCCCTCTAGAAATTTCTTCTAAGGTCGTACTCACAGGGAGAATAAGCATTAGAAAGAATAAACTTAAAACCAGAATTTTTGCATTTGAAAAGAATAGAAATAGAGTTGACTCACATCCTCTCGTCAATCAGTTCTAGCTTGGAGTTTTCCCACATTATAAGCTGCCCCCCACTGTTGTCGTTAACACCCTGAGAAGGAATGAATCTCCAACCAAAATCATCATCAAACCATAACTGTCTAACAAACCAATGTGAAAGTCTTACAGTTTCCGTTTCCTGCAGATTACAAGCCAAACATTTGTGTGTGAATATCAAATCTTTAACAACAGTTTTTCTGTCGAAAGCATTCAAACCTCGAATATTCTAAATAATTATCTTGTCCCCCATTCAAAACCATTACATCCCTAGAATTAGCATCGTCAGAAACATCACCAGCCACTACCACATTCGAGTTTGATTCACAACTATCTTGGATCACCCTTCCAGCCGCTATCGAAGCATAACGATCTCAATATTTAAACAAAATTTTGTCAATAACTCTTTTTGCTTGAGCTTCATCAGACTTATGGATCCCTCCTAGCCTGCCTCACCAACTTTGAAGTAGAAAAATAACTTCGTTGGAATCAATTTAATGACAATTTTGCCTTCGACTATGGAAACAATGACCCATCGTAAGAGCCTGCTTGCACTACATGATTGAGTTCGTTAGGCAGCAACCTCATATTCCTGCTTTTTTGTATATTTTCAATAATACCAATACCATTATATTTGCATGCTTCTACTACAATCACTTCTTCCACTACCGCCTTTTCAACATTTAAAGTCCCACCTTCTCTACTTCCTAACACTCCGTCCTATGTAGGATTGCAGTGATGGTTGGATATCACCAGACCCTTAACACTGTCTCTATTCCTGCTATCTCTCCGTCATCTGTAGCTAGAGAATGACAGCAAGTGTTAAAAGTAGTCGCTACGTCTTCTACTACTTGAGTATTAACTACAGCGTCAACATCATCTGCCCCAGCTTTATCTCGAGTCTCCCTCCTCCTCTCAACAGTTCCTAACTCTCCTTCTTCTAGAAGAATCTGGCGAGAAATGGAATTCACTTCATCATCAAATGCTGTCGAGACATTACTAAGACTCTTAGCTCTTTCTCTATTAACTTCAAAGCCACCGTCTTCTTTCGAAGGTAAGCTAGAGAAAGAGTTAATTGTAGCCACTCCAACTTGAGTTACAAGAGCGTCACATACAACCCCTGCATCAAAAGTTTTAGCTTTATCTCCAGTCGTTCTCTCAAATTTTCTGCCACTACAACCTCTACAGAATCATATTGAGAGTTAAGGTTGGTGGTGGCCACTCCATCATCTGCTACTGGTGTCTTGTATGCAGTTGCAATCATTAACACCCAGAGCCAGAAATTTATCACCACTTCCTCCAATAGCCCATCAGATGGAGAATACTGGAATTGATATTTTGATCTATAAACCCATCTTTCATTCCCTCCACCAGAAAGAGGGTTATCCTGAGAATTTTCTCCATGTCTGTTTCGTGGGTCAGAACTAAATGATCCATCTAGCCGGTTCAATCCAACTTCATTATCCAACTCATAAGCTCGACTTGCAATACTAGAACCCTGACTTATAGTAACTATCGATAAGTGCTTAATTTATATGTTTCTAGTGTCAAATTCATACTTATTTTATCTATAATTCTTGCATATTACTTTTTATTACTCTTGTTTTCTATCTTAGGTGTCATATTAGGTGAATCATCCAAGAAGGAGTTACAAAGTGCTAAAATGAGCAAGGAAGTGAAGCATTACAAGTGAAGAAGGGACAACAACCAAATTCAACTTATTTAAATTCATGATTTCTTATCATCATCTTGAATAGAACGAGAATACAAAGTGAATACAAAAAAAAATAAGGTCATTCCGAGTTCGGACGAAGAAGTTATGGACAAAACAGCTGAAGCAAGGAAAAGTCATCTACAACATAACAGTCAGCACGATTCCCAACTATGCCGACTGGAACAGTTTTTCGGACAAGAAACTTGGATTTTTAAGCCCGAAAGTCAGAACGGTTCATTGGAAATCGACCATGCCGACTTTAACAAGTTTTGGGACAGAGAATTAGAGCTATTTTGATCCTAAAGTTGGCACTGTTCATATGAATCGACCATGCCGATTGTGGCTAACCAATGGGGTCCGTTTTGACGTATTTTGAACTTCCAAATCAAGTAAACTTAGTTCCAATGGGATTCTAAACCCTATAAGGAGAGGATACTTGAGGGTCAAACATTGAAGGCTATAAAAGAAGACATCCAAGGCTCAAACAAGATATATTCTACATCACAACTTTTACATCTAAACCTAGGGTTTACCCCTTTAGGGTAAAACACCCATTCTTCTTCATCTTCTTCTTCCTTGTAGTATGAGTAGTTAAATCTTTTGTTTATTAAGGATGAATTCAATGTTTTAAGCATAATTTATTAGTTATACAAGTTTATTTGGAGTTTTAATCATTATCGTTTGTTTTCACCATATCGAAGGTTTATGATTGATTTCTAGATTGTTCAAGCATACAATTGGATTAATCTATTGATCATTCTAATGCTAGTAGAGAGTTGAACGATCTGTAATTGTCGAGGATCTCCTACACAAGTAGAAAACGTTAGACCTTGCAGAGGGATTCTGTGGAGCAATCGTGTGTGAAAAAAATACCAGTAAGTGAACCAAGCATACTGAGTTTAACTGTAGGGATCAAACCTAAATTCACAAACTTTAAAGCGTTCGATTAAGTTACCTTTTTTAAGCGAACCTCAAGGTGGCTCAGGTGGATAGAATACGGTGACTAAGCGTACCTGTTATCCAATGATATAAGGAGTTTTGGGGATAGCTAAGCGTACCTGCTATTCTACGGTTGATGATGAATGATTCTGATGAGAAAAACGAGTATACTAATTCAGTCAACATTTGGTAACGACGAATGACTCCCTAATCATCTTTTATTCATATTATTATTCTTTTTAAATTATTTTAAACAACCAATCGCCCTTAATATATCTTTTTATTATAGTTTTGCTAATCTAAATAACATCTCAATTACACAGCTCTCTGTGGAAACGATCCTTACTATCCTATATTGCTAGTTAATTAGTGGGAAATATATTGATTAATTTGTTTCACTTACGACACGCATCAACTACCTTGACCGAGCTGGCAGCTAAATTAACGGATTTTTTAATATCTAGCTTCGAAAGATTCTGAAGATTTTTAAAGTTTTCTGCCAGCTTTATATACTCCGGTAGCTAGACTTGCCTTATTTTTAGTTCGAAAATTAAAATCCTGTTCCATGATTGTAGTCCATCATTGACCTCTATCCTTCACCATCATCACTGCTGTTATATCAGAGAAATTTCCTTTGACTGCCATTCTAATGAAATTTGGATTTTCAAATTGAATAGTGGCTTCTTCCACCTCTACTAGACACCCCCCCCCCCCCCCCATCACCAATTGATTTGAATAGACTCATGCTTCTAAAGGAATTCCCCTAACTTTAACACATTTAAAAACAAATCTCACTGAATATAGAGGAATGATACATATGTCATCAAACTGGATTCTAGATTGGTGAAATGAGCTTGAGCTCACAATTCCTTCCTTCATCTTAACTTCCCCTGCATATCCTGACCATCTTGGTACTCAAAAGGTGATGTCTTTAATTGTCCAAGTTTTTGGAGTTCATAGACTTAGCCAAACCTCATCACTCACCTCTTTGCAGTCTTATCGTCCATGACATTGAATTCCATAAAACTACTCCAACCTAGTTTCTCTTTGATGCTCCTTGCAACCATTGCCCACCTCATTTCCTTTGGAAATAAATGATCCCCAGTTTTAAGATTTTATCAAAGACTCCAGGCCTTGCTAAAGTATCAGGAAAGTCTTTAAGAGAGGGAACATATGAACGCCATCAACTCCTTACGAAACCTAGCCCACCAATATATTTTATCACTGATAAGTGCCTAATTACATGTTTATAGTATCAAATCCATTCTTGTTTTAGCTGTAATTCTTGCAAATTACTTTGTATTACTCTTGTTTTCTATTTTATTTGTTTCTTTAAGTGAATCATCTGAAATGAGTAGAAACGGTGTTGGAACGAGCTAAGAAGAGAAAGAGAGGACATTGAAGTGTTGAAAAAAAGATTCCAGGAAGATTTACAATTGGGTCTAGGCTACCAAACCTAACTGTAAATTGAGGTGAAGAGAGATGAAGATTTTCCCATTATCGTCTTTTATAGGACGAAGAAACGAAGCCAATCCAAAAAGAATAAGGTCAATCAGACATCGTATGAGGGAGTTATGACCAAAATGGTGAAATACAAAATGTGTCCAGGAATAATTACGGTTGGGTTCATTGGATTCGAACCCAACCGTAACTGGGGTAGTTTGGCATGCGTTTGGGATTCTAAAATAAGGAAAACAAGATCCCGGAAGGATTGTAAACCCTAGAAAGAGAGGATACTTGAGGGTCAAGCATTGAAGGCTATAAAAGAAGACATCTAAGGCTCAAACAAGACATCTATTTAAGTAATCAATACATACTCTACCTCTCATATCACACCTTCTACATCAAAAACCTAGGGTTTACCCCTTTAGGGGGAAACCATTCTTCTTTGTAATATGAGTAGCTAAACTTTTTGTTGATTGAGGATGAATTATAAATTCTAATACATGATTCAATTTAGCATAAAAATCTATTTTCTAATATTTCACATGATTATCGTTCGATTTTGCTATAATTTATTGATAAATTGTTTTGGTGGCCAACTAAATTAGTTTATTAGTAACTCTAATGCTAGTAAAGAGTTAGGATATCCGTAATTATTGAATAACTCTTACACAAGCAGAAATTATGAGACCTTGCAGGGGGATTCTGTGGAGAAATCGCAAGTAAAGTCAACACTAGAAAGTGGACCGAGCATCCTGAGTTTAACCACTAGGATCAAACCTAAATTCACAAACCCTAAAGCATTCGATTGAATTACACCTTGGGAGCGTACTTCAGGGTGGTTCATCCGGATAGAATCTGGAGACTAAGCGTACCTGTTGTCCAGTGATATAAAGAATTTTGGGGATAACTAATCGTACTTGTTATCCTACGGTTGGTGATAATCTGTGATTAATAAAGAATGGATGAATATACTAATTTGATGATTGTTTAGTAACGAAGAAGGATTCCTCGATCATATTTCTCTCAGTTGCTTGTAATTTAATTACTTTTAATCGTTTTGCTATTAATATAAAACAAACCCCCTTTGTGACGTTTGACAACTAAAACACCTTGATCTTCGTAGGAACGAATCTTATTTACTACTATACTATTTTAGTGAAGTAGAAGATAAGTGAATTAATTTGTGCACCTATGAAACGCATCAATCACCCCCAGGAATACAGATAGATTAAGACTTCTCTTTGTCTCCTCTTCGAACTTTAGGAAAGCGAGGATATTCTCCACCTGAGTTTTCCTTCCATTTACGAAGAAAAGAGATTTTTCCTTCTCTTCCAGGCCACCATCTACTTTATTTGTTACCATATCTAATCGTTCCAATATGTTAATACCTAAAAATTGATTCTAGGAAAAACAATATACTATATAAGTACTTTTTTTAGATTCAGAGATCAAAATTGTACAGAGCAAGCCTAAACCACAATAATAGCCGGTCCGCTCTGCTTCAGTCACAATGAGAGAAAATGGGTTGATCTTAGGGGAGGGAAGCAAAGAAAGTTGAAGGAAACGAGTATGTTGAATTGTGTGTAGAGTTGAGAACTATTGAGAAAGTAATAGAGCTTGAGATATTTGAAATCTTGTTATGTTTTCCAAATGGGCTAAGGAGCCTATTTATAATAGTAAAGAGACACACGTTTCCTTGTAAAATTATGGAGATATTGAAGAAGTGGAGAAGAGAAAGTCGTGGGGTTAATGGCTTAACCGCCTTAGAATCATCGAGAAACTATTATTCCACTACTCCATTTACTGCTTCAGTCTTTCCACTAATTTATAACTTCCTGATCACGGGATGTCGTTATTCCCATGTTGCTATAACCGCCAGACTAAAACCCCATGTTTATCCCCCATTATGTTTTGATTTCTCGTAGATCTAGTGGAGTCATAGACTCAAAACACGCCAGACTAAAACCCCATGTTTTATCCCCCCCATTACGTTTTGATTTCTCGTAGAGCTAGTGGAGTAGTAGAATCAAAACACGCGTGAGTTTTTTGTGCAAGACTGACACGAGCATAGGTGCATGAGTGAAGAGCTGAAAGACTCGCAAAGTGGGAGAAGGAGTGCTAGCGTCGCTGCTGGGAGCGCTAAGTGCTTAGCGCCTGTGCTAGCATAGACTAGCGTTGGTGGCAGCGCTAAGCACTTAGCGTCTGTGCTAGCACGGATGCTACTGATGCTGGTAGCGCTAATTTATTAGCGCCTATGCTAGCAGAGGCGTTAGCGCCAACGCTAGTGCTACCAGCAGCACTCCTAGTGCTTGTTTGACCATCTGTTAGTTTTTGACTTTTTAGCTTTTTCTTGGTCTTTTGGAACATGTGCATGTGCCATTTATTTGTCTTGAGACTGTGGCTAAGGTTCACCAAGGCTAGAACTTGCTATTGCCATGGTTATTGCCTGTGCACCACTAGCTTTGATATCCGTTAATGTCGTGGCCATGTTTATGGCCTATTTTGAGTTTCTCAGTCGCATGAGATTTTAATGTTAATATTGTTCTTAACTTTTATACAGTGCATTCAGAACATATTCGAGAGATTCAGCCGTGGAAGTTTACAATCTTGAGATTATTGATAGACACATTTTGTGTCTAAATTGTGCTCGATTATCTATTTTGATAGTGTTCGATTTTGTACAATTTATGTTTTTTTATGTCTTTGTAGGTATTTTCGAAAAATGAAGATTTGTGGAAAAATCGGCTCAAAAAGTAATAAAGGAACCCATAATAAATTACTAAAGGAACCCACTAAATTACTAAAGGCACCCATACAATTGTTAAAGGCACCCTCCTTTTTGAATTCAAAACCGAAAAGGGCGGGAAATTAAGTTTACGTGAGAAAGTCACATGGATTAGTTGGCAACCGTGTTTTAAGGGATTTTTAGGTGATTTCAAGTCACCAGAATCAAGATACAATCTATACTAGCTTGTACACATGCAATCCAGAGAGTTTCACGACGGAAAATGGGTGAAAAATCCGTTTGGGAGCCGGAAAAGGGAGTACACTTTGATTCGGATTTACAATGATTTAGAGTTGATTTTGGATCTGTTTTTGAGTCCTTATCGGTTCACATGAGTTACTAGGGTTTATTAATCCTATATAAAGCAAAGAGAAGAAAAGAAAATAGGGGGGAGAGACACCAGAAAAAAAACCAGAAAGAAAAAATTCTGCTGCGAATAAGAAGAAGAGGAAGAACATAAGACTGTCGCTGATGTCATTCTTTATGTCTCTGTTTCAGTCGTATCTTCAGCTGCTGAAGCAGTCGTATTCCTGCTGCATATACAGTCTGTTCTTTTCTCCTGCTTCCTTTTATTTCTTCTGTAACACTGAGATCACTTCACTGTAACGTTTATATACGTCTCAAAACTTCTGTGTTACTCCTTTTTCACCATTGTAAGCACCTTTTGAGCAATGAAAGTCTATTGTGAGTGTGTTTCCATTACAATGAACTAATCACCATCACTGGGGCGGCGGAGGAAGCCGTTCATCCAATAATTGTGGTAACTTCTATTTTAATTATATTTATTCTACAATTCTTTTATTATTAATTGCTTGAATTAAAATTGAAAAAATGGTTTTTCTCAAATAATTGTGTTTTCTTCTGATGGGTCATACTTGGTTTTAAAACTATTGATGTCTCATGCTCTTGATTAACAATTATTCTTTCAAAAACCTAACTTTGGCATATTTAGATTAAATTGAATATAAGAATTGTTAGATGTTATCACTGAAGTATTGGTTAATGGTGGAATCTTAAGCCCTAGTTTTTCTTCATCCATTTTAAAATCAAATTGTTTTAATTTTCTTATTTTCTGTTTTTAAAAATTTGGTCTAGAAATTAAATCTTCACAAGTCCGAGAATCGAACCTATTTTACCACTATTAAAAACTACATCAATTATGCTTAATGCGACTCTGCAATTAGATGGTATGCATCTAAATTAGCGTTTTTATCTAGATATGGGGTAACTTCTATTCTGAATATCCGCATTTTTGCTCCAACGCATAAAGGGTTGTGAGTTCACGTTTTCATACAATTAGTATTTCATTAACACAAATAATTTATATAAATGAAATAGCGAGGGTTTAGCTTGGTAAAACCCTGAAATTTTGAAAGTGCATAAATATATAAAGAGCCATGAGCCGAATATGTATTCTCAATTATTTTGCGGAATGTAAGATAACAATATGTATTTATAATTATGATGCCGGATCACGAATTTATACATATTTATTTCATGCTTCTGCAGCTAGGCGAAAAAAAATACTACAATTTTCTCCTTTATCAAAAATCCACCATCAACATTAAGTCCCCTACTTAGCGTGGAACAATAATGTGTTTAGTGGTAAGCACTACATGGTGGTATTGATACTAAAGAATATGAGAGAATAATGGTAGCAGATATACGCGATTTTTGGTAGAGCTGACCATCCTTGCAGGCAAAAGAAATAGGGGGTCACAAATGCAAATCTTGTTGGCGTGGATGAGCTGAGCTTGTTACTTGGTGAATCTTATCACTTCCTTGTTGAACCGGTCCCACTGTTGAGGCTTGTCACTCCCTATTGGGAGCGGTCGGTCTTCGAGTCAACAATCTTGCTCAGATCCATTCTCCTCGGGATGAGCCGTAGAAAATTCTACTTATTTGAATTTTTAGGTTTCCCACTTTTGTCTATTTTAAACGAGTATACAGCCTCAACAATTTCCACTTTCATTCTTCTCCAGATCTTTGAGTAACTTCACTTCTTCACTGCAACATGTCTGACAACAATGGTAGCTCCAACCAAAGTAGCTCTTGCGTCAAGCGTACTACTCTGATTGCAAGTCCAGTGAGTTTCTCCTCTCTCCCATCTTTCATATGTGTATTGTGGTGAAAGCCTGAACTTGATTTCATTATCATTTTATTTTTTTTAGTTTTCTCGGGTTAAAAAAGTACCAAAGAGGCATATGAGCACCGGGAACTTCAAAGCACTGGTAAACATCTTTCTTCCCTTTTTATCTTTTGATGTCGCCTATTTTCTTTTGGATGTGAGTAATTCATGTGAACTCCTCTTTTTTTTTTCTACTCGAGTACATACTTACATTTAAAAAAAATAATTGCAGCACGGATTGGAGATTAAAAATGCAGGAGTTAAGGAGGGTGAAGGAACCGTACCAGTGGAAAGCCGAACAGAGTTGAGATCGTCTTTAAGAACTTTTCTAACATCATGGCGCCCATTGCGGATATTGACTCGATCCTTCGTGATTGTTATAATGCCGGATTTCCTTTTGAGTTGGAAATGGAATCAAAGTCTAAGAAGTATGAAATAGTGGGAGGATTTTTTGCGCCAAAATGTCATGTGGATATTTACAAAAAAATATGGAAGAAGTAAGGACATAGTGCTACAACAGAGCTGGTGAAGGGCTATCCTTCTATTCTTATAACAGCTATCGCAGGGCTTCTCCTTATTATTCCTGAAATAGATGACACGCCTTTGTATGCACTTAGTGTCTCGAAAATTCAGGAATGGGATGAGATGTTCACTACTTGCAAGGACCTCCGTTTCAACATAGACTGGTTGTATCAATATTTAGAGGGTTTGAGGGAGGATCTTATGGCCGCTTTGGCGAAAGGGAAAGCCTTAGAGGAAGAATCCTCTAAAATTGAAGAAATGACTCGAGATTTCCAAGCTCGTTCAGATAAGTATGATGAAAGATTGGGAAAATTTCATCATCGTGAGTATCCTCTACTCAGAGACCTGTTCTAGGCCATAGAATAAGTAGCCAAACATTTGGTTGCTGTTTTTTTTTTTTAGAATAATCTGAATAAAGACTGTTTCAAATGAATGTAATGGGTTTTGAATTTGAAAGTTCAAATATATGTTTTAGAGTTATATTGAATTTATGAATGAAATGATGAAAGTGTTTCAGGCATAATATGCCTTGAGCCATTTTCCATTAATGATTATTTCTTCAGCCTTTCCATTCATATTAACTAGCTCGTACCGCTCATCATAGCCTTAGAGATCACATAAGTCCCTTCCCACTTTAGAGCAAATTTTGAAGCGGACATATCTTATAGAATATGTTTAGAGGTTCTAAGTACCAGATATCCTACCTGAAATACTCTTGGCTGCACTGTTTTGTCGTACGCCCTAGAAATCCTTTGTCGATAAGCCTCTGCATATTTTTATGCTTTGGCTCGCCTGGATTCGAGTACGTCCAAGTCTGCTACTCTAGAATTGGGTATTTCGGACTCATCCCAACAAATTCGCTTGCTACTGCGATTCTGGCTGGTGGGACTTTAATCTCTACAGGTAAAATTGCATCGGCCCCATACGCAAGAGTATATGGTGAGGTCCCCGTAGAACCTTTCAGAGAAGTTCCATATGCCCATAGAGCCATATGTAGTTGTTCATTCCATGTCCTTGGATGATCATAAACAGTGCGACTCGGAATTCTGATAAGAGTTTTATTGGTGCTTTCAGCTTGTCCATTTCCTTGAGGGTAGTATGGCATGGAGAAAACCTGTTTGATTCCATAACTTTTGAGTAATTTTCGTACATATTTATTTGCAAATGGAGTACCATTATCTGTTACGATGTGCTTTGGCACCCCAAATTTGCATATAATGTGTTCTTTGATGAAGGCCGCTATTGTCGCTCCAGTCGTGCTTCAGAGAGGTACAACTTCGACCCATTTGGTGAAATACTCTGTGGCGGTGAGTTTGTGCTCGTGTTGCTTTGACGAGGATGGATTGATTTTTCCAATGAGATCCAGTCCCCAACTATAGAATGGCCAAGGGATGCTTACTGAGTTAAGAGGAAGACAAGGTGTGTGGATGAGGTTGTCGTGGATTTGACATTGATAACATTTCTGAACAAATGAAACCGCATCGTCCTCCATAGTCGTCCAGTAATGTTTCTCATGAACTTGGAGAAACAATTTTCTCTTGCCTTGGTGTTTGCCTTCATGCATTTCTTTGAAGACAATTTGAATGTCCTCTTCTGCTAGACATCGTAATAAATTTCCACCGAAGCTCTTTCAGTAAAGTATTCCTTTATACAAAATGAATCTTTTGGTTTTTCAAATCAAGTGTTCCGCTTCCCGCTTGTCCTGAGTTAGAATATTATCTTAAAGATATTTGATGTATGGTTCCCGCTAATCCCCAGTACTGTGTATAGTTAGCACTCCTGACTCTTGCGATGGGACCTGACAATTAGGGCATGACCCCTGTAACAATCGGGATTGAGCCTCCATAGTGGGCCAGTAATCCCCAAGACGTTGGAGACGTCTATATAAGGTTATTACTAGTGTTTGACCACACATTTCACAGTGTACTTGATTTGGTCGCCCTTGTGCCTCATTGTCTCCCAGACATCTTGACAGAGATCCATCTGAATTTCTGTGATATAATATCCCATGTAATAAGAAGAAATGCTTTAAATCTTTAAGACTGACTTTCCCTTTGCTATACGAATTGTTGATCTCTTGGATAATAGGTGTCCTCCAGTCGTTGACTTGTTCTTCCTTAGGCTTGTCCATCCACGTCGAGGGTATGATTCATTTCTGTACAGTGAGGGTTGCTTCCGAGTCTTGGAATTGGAGTTTCGAAGCTAGGGTCGCCAGGCAGTCAACATATTTGTTGTTAGTGCGCCACGTATGTACAATTGTTGCTTCAACAAAATGAGTTAAAAGCCACTGTACCTCAGCCCTATATGGGGCTAGTATTTCTTTCTTGAGAGAATATACACCATTCATCTTATTTACTAATAACTTCGAGTCTTCCCCTTATTTCGAGACGTGTTGCTCCAACTTGCTTGGTTAAAGATAGTCCCAATATGAAGGCTTCATACTCAGTAGAGTTGTTAGTACATTTGTAGTCCAGCTTGAACGAATGCGAGAACACCTCACCGGTTGGAAAAACGAGGACAACACCGGCTCCTCCTGTATTATTGCTTGGGGTATCGGAGCCATCAAAGTATAACAACCAGGCTTCCTCTTTGGCGAGTGAGATGTCTGGGAATTCTCCAGGTATGTCTTCATGAGTTGTAGTGTCGTCTTTCTATGGAAAAGCTGCAAATAAGTCTGCAACAACTTGTCCTTTTATCGCTTTTGGTGATACACATGATATGTAGAATTCTGACATTTGTAGCAACCATTTTGCTGCTCGTCCCATGAGAGCAGGTTTTGATAGCAAGAATTTTACAGGGTCATCCTTAGTTATCAAAATTACTTATTCACCAGAAAATAATGCCGAAGCTTCTAAACGGCATTCACCAAGGATAGGCATGCTCTTTCAACTTTGGGGTATATCAGCTCTGCATCTCTTAGTGTACGACTGAGGTAGTAGATGGGACATTCAGTCCCCATTTCGTCTTCTTTAGCCAATAGGCCCCCTATGGCCACTTCACTGAAGACTGTGTAAAGAAGTAACGGCTTTCCAGGAGTTGGAGATTTCATAACATCTGGTGATAATATCAATTGTTGAATCTGATGAAATGCCTTTTGTTATATAGATGACCAGATAAAATTTGCCTCTTTCTTCAACAGGGGTGTAAAAGAAGCAACAAATTGAGCTAATCCAGGAATAAAACGTCGAATGTATGATACCTTTCCCATGAAGCTTTTGAGTTCCCTTACAGTGTATGGTGGTGGCATGGTGGTGATATCTTGTGTTTTGGTCGGGTCCACTTTGATCCCTTGTGTTGTTAGTTGAAATCCTAGGAATCTCCTGGATGAGACACCGAAAGCACATTTTAGAGGGTTCATCTTTAAATTGTACTCACGACATCTCTCAAAAATTTGACGTAGGACTTCTACATGGGATGCTCTGGTTTTGGATTTACTACCCCATCGTCGATATAGTCTTGTACTTGTTTATGCATCATGTTGTGAAAGATTGTTGTCTTGGATCTTTTGTAAGTCGCGCTGGCATTCTTCAATTCGAAGGGCATCACCGTGTAATAGAAGTTTGAAACACAGTCTTCTCAGCATCGTACTCGTACATCTTTATCTGATTTTAGCCGCTATAGCCATCCATGAATGGAAACATACCATGTTCACTAGTAGCATCCACAAGCATGTCGATGTTTGGGAGAGGGAAGTCATCCTTTGGACAGGCTTTGTTCAGGTTCATGAAGTCCACGCAGCATCTTATTTGTCCGTTTTTCTTCTTGATAGGGACAACGTTAGCAAACCATGTGGGATGTTGAATAGGTTTGATGAAGCCAGCTGCTAGTAACTTCCGGGTTTCGGTTTTGATTTGTTTTTGGACTTCATGCATGAACTGTCTGAGTTGTTGCTGATGGGTTTGGCGTCGGGAGCAACATGTAGGTGATGAGTCACCAGTTTGTAGTCTAACCCTGGCATTTCTTCGTAGGTCCAAGCAAAGACATCTTGATATTCTTTGAGTTGATTGATGAGACCCGTTTTTTCTTCTGGTGACAAGGCCGAGTTGATTAAAACTTATCACGGATTTTCTTCAGTTCCGAGATTGATAGCTTCAAGTGTGTCAGCTGTAGCATTTGTACTGTCTTGCAATTTTTGTGGTGCATCTTGGACCTCTTCATGATATTTCTCCTCACTGTGGCTGCATTGGTGGGGAGACTCTTCGTAAGCCCCCTACTAATTGCTAACAACGATTGCGAAAGTAGACTACTCTTCCCTTGCTATTGCAACTTGTCACGAAACTATTGCCTCTTTTTATAGGCTAAAGATTTTTGACACCATGGACCCCATGGTGGCATCCATAGGGTCTGGGAGTTGCTCCTGATGACCCGACCTTTGCATCGAAGGTCAATGGTTTGTCTGCTATCAATGCCCAGTCAGGCAACGGCGTGATGTAGAATTTGTTGGAGGGTTCGACGGTATTATCCTATGGTTTGAAGAGTTCAGTATCAACTATTAAAGTGTAAGGTGATGAAGATGTTGTTATGCATATGATTTCTCCATTCAGCACTGCTTTCACATATTGGTGGTAGGTGGAAGGAACAACTTTGTTGCCATGCATCCATGAGCGCCCCAATATCATATGGTATTCATGCTCTTTCGTGATGATGTGGAGTTTAATCTTGGATACAATGGGACCAACTTGCAAATTTAAGTAAACATGGCCATAAGAATTAGTGTGATTACCTTCGAAATCCTTCATCACTATGGAATGTTGTATGATCTGGCTTTGTGGGACCTGTGTTATTTTGTGTGTTTTGAGTGTTATGACATTGGCAGTTGATCCTGTGTTGATAAGGGCCCTCTTAAATCCGGTCTCCTTGATGTGAGCGGTGATGTATAAGGCTCGATTATGACCTTCTTCCGCCACCATGTCTTCTTCGATGAAGGTGACAATGTTTATAGTTGGGCTATCTGACATTGTTATTTATATTTCCATTAGAGATGTCACCAGGTGCGTATCCATGGATATGCGGTTGAATGAAGCGAAGGTATCGACACGTTGATCCTTGGAAAAATGAAGAAGCTCGCACAAGTTCTCAATCACAAACACAGCTTCCTGTTCTACAAATTTTTTGTAGTGGTGAAACTACCAATATTGCCAGGTGGAGAATCATTGGTCGATAAATCTATCCCTGGTTCTGTGGAGCCTGGGCCTCGTTCAAAATTACTACGACATCCTACATCTTCTATTAAATTGACAAGGGAAGAGAATATATCACTTACCGCATCTTCCAATCTTTCTAGAATTCTCGCTTGAGATTCTTTCCTTCGTATTAATTCAGCCAAAGTGATTGGAGCTTCGACCACTTCGGTAGTTCTGTTGATCAGACGTAGGTTTATAGCGCCATTGGTTATTGGAGACGGATTATGCGCATCAAGGTTTATATTAACAGGAGAAGTGTTGGAATTGGTAGTGATTGAATATGATCTCAGACCAACCATTTTCAAGTAATTGAAGAATTAAATTTTAAATAGTTAAAATATTGGATTCTGATCGAGAGATTGATCTCCCACTGTGCTCACCAATTGTTAACCTAAAAATTGATTCTAGGCAAAACAATATACTGTAGAAGTACTTTGTTTAGATTCAGAGATCAAAATTGTACAGAGCAAGCCTAAACCACGATAGTAGCCGTTCCGCTCTACTTCGGTCACAATGAGAGAAAATGGTTTGATCTCAGTGGAGGGAAGCAAAGAAAGTTGAAGGAAACGAGTATGTTGAATTGTGTGTAGAGTTGAGAACTATTGAGAAAGTAGTAGAGCTTGAGAGATTCGTAAGCTTGTTATGTTTTTCAAATGGGCTAAGGAGCCTATTTATAATAGTAAAGAGCTCACACATTTCCTTGTAAAATTGTAGAGATAGTGAAGAGGTGGAGAAGTGAAAGTCGTGGGGTTAATGGCTTAACCTCCTTGGAATCTTTGAGAAACCATTATTCCACTACTCCATTTACTGCTTCAGTATTCCCACAAATTTATAACTTCCTGATCATGGGATGTCGTTATTCCCATATTGTTATAACCACCATACCAAAACCCCATGTTTTATCCACCCATTATGTTTTGATTTCTCGTAGAGTTAGTGGAGTGATAGACACATTTATATGTCTCTCAACTTTTATAATGTTGGAACTCATTTTGTACTAATATTGTGTTTTTATGTATTTGTAAGTATTTTTGGAGAAATAAATATTTGGGAAAAATCGGCTCGAAAAGTTATAAAGGCACCCACAATAATTGATAAAGGCACCTATAAAAAGTTATAAAGGCACCCATGCCTTGGATTATGGGCACCCTTCCTCTTCACGATTCAAAAATAAAAAGAAAACCATTTTGGCGGGAAAGAATAGGTTTCAACTGCACGATCTCTGGAATTGAATGAGAATCATTTTTGTGAGATTTTCTCATAGATTATGAGTAGGAAAGGGTTGTTACAACAAATCAATGATGATAATTGCTTTGAATTTGCATTAAGAGAAGATTTCATCGATTCTCAACAAAACAGGGAAGAAAATATTCTCGGATTATTGAGTGCTACTATGTGATATTTAAGAGTATCTTCTCTAAAGTTTGGATATTATCTCAAGATTGTTTGACAGCTGCAGAGATGCGTGAGAATCAAAAGAAATTCAAGTCCGAAACTTTTGAGAAAATAAAGAAAATATTCTTTCATTTACTCGAGAGATTTGGTGTGGTAGTGTATAAAAAGAGGTGTTGGGAAGTCACAGGGGCATAGAGAGTAGAGGGGAAAGATCAGGAGGTGAGAGAGCGATCAAAAATCAACTCAGAAAAGTTATGTTGCTGCTACTGTGAAGAACACGAAGAAAAGGCTATGGCAACGGAATCTTCAACAAAAGGCCACATTTTCTTTAACCAGTTTACAGCGTATATTGTGGCATCAACAACATTTATCTTTAGTCCCTCTGTAACAGTTTGTCTGTAACGTCTATAAACGTTGCAAACTAACTGTTTTCTTTGTTTTTCTTTATTTTTATCATTTGTAAACATTTTTAAAGCCATGGACCATAATTTTGAGCAAGTGATATAATATGAGGAGCTAAACCCCATCTCTGAGTTGACATAGGAAGCTAATTTTCCAAAGATTATGTGGTAATGTTTATTTAATTAATTTATGCAATTTATTTATGATTAATTACCTTGGTTAAAAATTGAATTAATGATTTTTGTTAAGCAGTTGTGATTTCGTTAGATGGTACATGCTTTGGCATAGGTTTTAGATGTTCCATGCTTTTGTTATACAATTGTTCTTTCGAAAATCTACTTGTTGCTATATTTTAGAATCAAATTAGACGTAGAATTGCATAATTATAATTATTGAATTTAATCATTTTAAAAATTGGAAATTAGTGGAATCCTAGCCTCAGTTTTCTCTCAACTTCATTATCAATTTTATTTGAGTTTTGCTATTTTTAGTCTTAGAAATTAGATTTAAAAACAATTTTTCACAAGTTGGAAAACAAACATTTTTTACCACAATCTACAATTATATCAATTTTTGGCGTCGCCGACGCGGACTTGTTTTTAGAATTGTTTTTAGATTATTTTTCTTAGGTTTAGTTTAATTTAGGATTTATTTTTATTTTTTGTTCTTTTTTACGCTTTGGTGTTTTCTATTCTTTCCAGATGTGAAGCGAAACTAAAAAGAAAAGGAGAAAGTGCTATAAAAAGGAAGTAGAACCAAAAAAGGAAAGAAAAAAGGATTCCAAAAGGAGTGAAGAAGATTTTATTTTTAGATTTATTATTTTATTTCTTTTTTTTAGTTTTTATTTTTAGAAACTGTATTAGGGTTTGACAATTATTTTTGTAATTATTTTAGGTATTTTTCTGTTTTTCTTATTTTTGGACTTTTGAACTTTGGACTTTTGAACATTATTATTTTTTAAACCCTATGGAAGGGTATTTAAATATAAACTGCAACAGGGAAGGACTACAATTACGATATTGTCTCGGCCCCTCGGGTTCGTACACTAACACAGGAGTTGGTGGCCCGAGTCGACTACAACCGATTCATCCCCCGTCAGGTACAGGAGGTAAGACTCGATCAACCCACGAATCCCATGCAAGTGGGTTTACTTTATTCCTTCGTATGCATATATGTTGAGGAATTGAATACGGACTTATTTTCTAGTAAAGGGCAAGGATTGGCCATATAAGATAAGGACTCGGATTTCATCATTGTTTCCTTCTTGCCCGCCTTAGGAACACGTTACTAACGCGAACCTAATCCTTAAAATTTGACTAGAAAGAAGACCGATAGGTTATCGAGCTTATTGGAAAATCATTCAAAAGGACTGTATTGGTTACTTTGTTAGCCTAACTTAAAGTTCAGGAAGATTATTTTAAGTTGATTAGAGCCGCCCTGTAACCCAGGGAAAAGTTTCCATACAGACAGGGTTATCAAAGCTCCTTAGAGCTTATCCTGTTTCTAATCGACTTAATCTAATTCGGATCGTTCTAAGAGATTCACCAAAACTGTAACTAGTTTCCTTTTGGAAGAATAGAAGTTGGTCTAGAAACAATCTAAGTGGAGCCATCATGTTTTTTGTTTGCTAGTTTCAATAGGTTTGATTTGGTTGAGTCGGCCTTGTTTGTGTTTGTTTAGAATTCCCTTCCACTTAGGAGTTATTTAATTGCATGCTTAGGCCGCCTGAAGTCTTGATTAAGCGTGCCTGGAGAAGAGATTCTATTGGTCGTTTGATCAGTGACGGAATTAGAAACTATGCCTTTGAAATTGAGAATTTAGGAAACCCTTCTTTTGAGAGCCGAAACTTTAGTTTTGAGAATTTGTCTCTTAGTGAAGAAGTTGTTCCTAATTTTCTAGTTGTGCCAGAAATGGCAACCTTGAAATATTTGTTGAATCCTACTAGGACCTCCCGTCCATCATGTATCAAGTTAGCTGAAACTCAAGCAAACTATGAGTTGAAATCTGGGACCATACAGATGCTCCCACTCTTCTTAGGAAAAGAAAATGGAAACCCTTACTTTCACATTAGGGGTTTTGAAGAAATATGTAGTACCCTAAGTATTCACAACATGTCTGAAGAAGCTTTGAAACTTAGTTATTTCCTTTTTCCCTAAGAGACAAGGCCAAGTCTTGGTTATATAGTTTGTCATCTGAATCCATCGAGACATATGAACAACTTACCACTGCCTTTTTATCTAAATTTTTCCCTAGGCACAAAATATCATCTATTAGGCAGGAGATTTCCATATTTGTGCAGCAAGAGGGAGAATCTTTGTATAGGTATTTGGAAAGGTTCAACGATTTAGTAGAACAATGTCCCAACACGGTTTAGAAAAGCTTAGATTAGTCCAGATCCTTTATGAAGGGCTAGATTATCCAACACGACCTTGGTTGAGTCATTGTGTTCAGGGAATTTAAAGAATAAAACTATTGATGAGGCAATGACATTTTTAAATGAAATTTCCGAAAAGACCCATCAATGGGAATGTAGTAAGGAACCCCAGAGAAAAATTCTACTGAGAAGAGGTAATGTCAATAGGGTAGATGGAATTCTTGAATCAAATGCCAAAATTGCAGCTATAGCAAAAAGGTTAGAAGCCTTAGAATTAAGTCAATCTAGTTGTGGAATAGAACCCAAGTCATATTGGGAAGGACAGACTGTTGAAGAGCAAGCCCATGTTCTTTATAATAACACTAGATATGATAACCGTCATAAGTTTGACCCATATTCAGAAACCTATAACCCTGGTTGGAGAAACCATCTAAATTTTTCTTGGTCTAAGGGCCAAAATCAAGGTCAGTCTAGTAACCCTCAGGTTCCACCAGGTTTTGGTTATACTAAGAATTCTTCTGGTCCAGCAAAATTTCAGAGCCATTCAGATAAGAAAATCATGAGTTTAGAAGAGTCTCTCAACTTGTTAACTCAGAGCACTATAGATCTTCAGCGTAACACTACTGAGTTTCAGCAATCGGTTATACAAGGTTTAGATGACAATAAAAAGATGATCCAGGCTAACTCTCAGGCCCTTCATAATGATATATTGGAGATTTTTAAGCAAGTTAACATTAATCTTCCTTTATTAGATGAAATTAGGCAGATTCCTACTTATGCCAAGTTCCTTAAGGACCTTTGTACGCGAAAGCGAAAGCTTAGTGTACAGAAAAAAAACCTTTATAGCTAGTCATGTGAGTTCAATTATCCAGAACAACACAACTCCTAAGTACAAAGACCCAGGTTCCCCTACCATTTCTTGCACCATAGGTAACTACCATGTGGAGAAATTGTTACTTGACTTAGGAGCTAGTGTGAACTTACTTCCATATCATGTGTACCTCCATCTAGGACTTGGTGACATAAAACTACCCAGATAACACTTCAGTTAGCTGATAGGTCTGTTAAAATTCCTCGTGGTATTGTCGAAGATGTTCTTATTGAGGTCGATAGGTTTATCTATCATGTGGATTTTGTTATCCTAGATACTCAACCTGTTCCTGACCCAGAAAACCAGATACCTGTGATATTAGGTTGCCCGTTTTTAGCTACATCTAATGTGATCATTAACTGTCGAAATGGTATTATGAATTTATCTTTTGGTAATATGACTATTGAACTGAATATTTTCCATATTAATAAGCAACCCTCTGAGTTAGATGACACGTGCATTGAAGAGGTGAACATGATAGAAAAATTAGTTTAGGAGTCATTACCAAACATCTTGTCTGAAGATACACTAGAGAATTGTTTAACCCATTTTGGCTTAGATTTCAATGATGTTAGCTCCATTGATCAAGTGAATGCTCTGTTAGACTCTACCCCTGTGTTAGATACTAATAGATGGAAAGCTAAGTTTGAACCACTACCAGTTTCTAATTTTACCTTAATTCCTTCTTTAGAAGAGTCTCCTAAGTTGGACCTCAAACCATTGCCAGATACTCTGAAATATGTGTTTTTAGGCCCATCCAAGACTTTACCTGTAATTGTAGCATCCGACTTGGATAGTAATCAGGAAAGTAGGATAGTGACTGTACTTCAAGACAACAAGGAAGCTTTACGGTGGACCTTAGCAGACATTAAAGGTATAAGTCCTAATGTTTATATGCATCAGATTCATTTAAAGGATGCCACCAAACCTTCTAGGGAGATGCAACGTCGACTGAACCCTAACATGAAAGGAGTAGTTCGAACTGAGGTGCTTAAGTTGTTAGATGCGGGTATTATTTACCCCATTTCAGACAGTAAGTGGGTCAGCCCCGTTCAGGTTGTTCCCAAGAAATCAGGTATCACTGTAGTCCAGAATGAAAACAATGAATTAATCCCAACCCGAGTGACCATGGGGTGGCGTGTTTGTATTGACTATAGAAAATTGAACAAGGTTACAAGGAAGGACCCTTTCCCCTTCCTTTCATCGACCAAATGCTAGAGCGATTATCTGGACATAGTCATTATTGATTTTTAGATGGCTACTCTTGTTATAATCAGATTGTTATTGCCCCAGAAGACCAAGTGAAAACTACCTTTACCTGTCCCTTTGGTACCTTTGCGTATACACGCATACCTTTTGGGTTGTGTAATGCACCCGCTACTTTTCAGCGTTGCATGATGAGTATATTTATTGACATGGTAGAACGGTTTTTAGAGGTTTTTAAGGATGATTTTTCAGTGTTTGGTTCATCGTTTGATGAGTGCTTGCATCATTTGACATTAGTGTTGACTAGATGTAAGGAAAATAATTTAGTGCTTAATTGGGAGAAATGTCACTTTATGGTTCGATCAGGAATTGTTTTAGGGCATATCGTATCTTCTAAGGGTATAGAGGTAGACAAAACCAAAGTTGACCTTATTAAGAATTTACAGGTTCCCAAAACCGTAAGAGATATTAGGTCATTCTTAGGGCATGCAGGATTTTATCGTCGATTCATTAAGGATTTTAGCTTGAATTCTAGACCTCTTTGCAATTTGCTTGCAAAAGGTGTTAAGTTTGTCTTTGATGATGCCTGTTTAGAGGCTTTTGAGAAGCTTAAGACTTTACTCACTACCGCCCTCATAGTCCATGCACCTAACTGGAACCTACCCTTTGAAATCATGTATGATGCTTCAAATTATGCTACTGGTGTTGTGCTAGGTCAACGAGAAAACAAATTACTTCATGTGATTTACTATGCTAGCAAAACTCTGAATGATGCCCAACTAAACTACACCACCACAGAAAAGGAATTGTTAGCCATTGTTTTTGCCTCAGACAAGTTTAGATCCAATCTCTAAGGTTCTAAGGTCATAGTCTTTACTGATCATGCTGCTTTGAAGTATCTTCTGTCCAAGAAGGATATTAAACTTAGATTGATTAGATGGATCCTTTTGTTGCAAGAGTTTTCTCTAGAAATTAGAGACAAAAAGGGTGCTGAAAATGTAGTAGCGGACCACTTGTTTCTAGGCTTGTCTTTGAATTCCCTGATGATTCCCCTCCCGTGACAGATAATTTCCCTGATGAACAACTTTTTCTTGTTTCCCAATTACCTTGGTATGCGAATATAGTGAACTATCTTGTTATTGGTCGAATGCCCTAACATTGGGGTAAACAAGATCGTTCTAGGTCTTTAGCCGAGGTTAAGCATTTCTTTTGGGATGATCCTTATCTGTTTAAGTATTGTCCAAACCAGATTATTAGGAGATGTATACCTGAGAGTGAACAGTCCAGTATTATTTCCTTTTGTCATGATCATGCTTGTGGGGGTCATTTTACTACTTAGAAAACCGTTGCTAAGATATTGCAGTGTGGATTCTATTGGCCTTCATTGTTTAAAGACAGCCACCATTACTGTGTTACTTGTGAGAGTTGCCAGAAGTTAGGAACCATTTCCCATAGAAATATGATGCCTTTGAACCCTATTCTAGTTATTGAGGTCTTTGATGTATGGGGCACTGATTTTATGGATCCTTTTCCTAATTCTTTTGGTTATTTTTACATCCTTTTCGCTGTAGACTATATCTCTAAGTGGGTTGAGGCGGTTTCGTGTAGAACAAATGACCACAAGTTTGTGGTCCATTTTTTGAATGATAATATATTTGCACGTTTTGGTACACCGTGGGCTATAATTAGTGATGGAGGGTCGCACTTTTGTAATCGACCATTTAGGATTTTGATGAAAAAATATAGTATTACCCACAAAGTAGCTACCCCATATCACCCATAGACTAGCGGTCAAGTAGAGGTTTCCAACAGGGAGATAAAACATATTTTAGAGAAAACAGTTAATCTAATCGGAAAGACTGGTCATTGAGGCTTACTGATACCTTATGAGCTTACCGTACTGCGTTTAAGACCCCCATTGGAATGTCACCTTATCGTACAGTTTTTGGCAAGGAATGTCACTTACCCGTCGAGATAGAGCATAGAGCATATTGGGCTGTAAAGCAACTTAATTTTTCGCTTAACAAGGCGGGAGGTCACAGGAAGCTCCAGCTCAATGAGTTGGACGAGATTCGTAGAGATGCATACGATAGTGCTAAGGAGTATAAGAACAAAATGAAACTTGTGCATGATAGAAATATTTTAAGAAGGTCATTTTCTCTGGGTCAAAAAGTTCTTCTGTATGATACTCGTTTGCATCTATTCGCCGGGAAGTTACGCTCTCGGTGACGGGTCCTTTTATAGTTCGAACTGTTTTTCCTCATGGTGCTATTGAGATTGAGACACTGGATGGTAGTAGTTCTTCAAAGGTTAACGGTCAGAGATTGAAACCCTTTTTAGAGCTTTTTCCTGCAGGTGATATTGAGGAGGTCCCTCTGGAGGACCCTGCTTACCTTGATTGACCATCAAGGATGTTATTGTACATTAGTAAGTTTTTGTAGGTTTTTGTTTTTCTATCTAATTCTCCAAAGAAGGATTGTTACACTTCGCCCAGGTACTATCTTTCTGACTTACCTCTTTATTCCTCTAGTTACCTATATTTTTGGTATTGCACTTTAATTTGAAACATTGAGGACAACGTTAGGTTTAAGTTTGGGGGTAAGGGAGAAACTTTTAGTTGAAATAATAAAACTCCAAACTTTAGAAACTTGTGAACAATTCAGGGTGACACTAACCATTCTAGGTAGATGGAAACTTATCTCTTTTTCTATAGGAATTGGTGTACCCAGCTAAATGGTATATTCATAAACGGATGCCTAGCTCAGGTGTTAAAAATAACATGATAGTTGTCACCATACCTCGAAATCTATCTTGACCATATCACCGCCAGGATGAAGTGTTTGAGATCAAACCCCCATTATTGTATTAGTTAGACCATTATTCCCCAAAAAAATAATCGAGTATTGACATTTTGATAGAAATGTATGTGTTTTCTACCTGTCTTCGTCGCCTAAGCAAGCATGGAACGCAGGATCCATGAGAACTATCATGTACGATGCTGATAAGAAGCATGCGCTTGGATTCATTTGATCCAATCATGTTGTCAGTACATTTAAAATATTTTCAAGCTGGGACCCTTGTACATACCAGCTGAGTCGATATTAGTTTAAGGAATAAGACTATTGGGAGCGTATCTCAATCCATTCATCCTGGCACTGACCTTCAGACAGATATGGAAATACTGTTCACCTTAGTCAACACGTGCAAACTTCATTTTGTCTATATCCATCTTCTAAATCTTTCCATGTGATTGTACTTTGATAGATTCTGAGTATCGTAGCTAAACAACTATTTAAGTAGAGTTTTGAATTCTTGTATGAATTTTAGTACGCTAAGTGAAAACTCGTGTACATCAATTGGACTCATATAGGGTAATGATTCTTATAAGCGAAGAATTTAGTATGCCAACTAAATAGTTTGTTTAGTGTCTATCCTCAATCGTTCACAGGTAGCTAGAATTTGGAGTAAAGGTTTTGTGGGTACACCTCTTGTAAACCCTCACGAGACTACAACTCGTTCGATAGGGACACCTATGGGTTTAAAGACCTATTGCACACGCTAAGTGCAATCGTGATTCCTGCGAAAGTGAGTTAGGATTTATTTGCTAGATTAGATTTGCTCGACGACTACCAAATAATAAGTTTGGGGGTATTTGATAGACACATTTATGTGTCTAATTTGCTCTCAACTTTTATAATGTTGGAACTCATTTTGTACTAATATTGTATTTCCATGTATTCGTAGGTATTTTTGGAGAAATAAACATTTGGAAAAAATCGGCTCCAAAAGTTATAAAGGCACCCATAATAATTGATTAAGGCACCTTTAAAAAGTTATAAAGGCACACATGCCTTGGATTATGGGCACCCTTCCTCTTCACGATTTAAAAGTAAAAAGAAAAACATTTTGGCGGGAAAGAATAGGTTTCAACTGCACGATCTCTGGAATTGAATGAGAATCATTTTTGTGAGATTTCCTCATAGATTATGACTAGGAAAGGGCTGTTACAACAAATCAATGATGATAATTGCTTTGGATTTGCATTAAGAGAAGATTTCATCGATTCTCAACAAAAAAGGGAAGAAAATATTCTCGAATTATTGAGTGCTACTATGTGATATTTAAGAGAGAATATCTTCTCTAAAGTTTGGATATTATCTCAAGATTGTTTGACAGCTGCAGAGATGCGTGAGAATCAAAAGAAATTCAAGTCCGAAACTTTTGAGAAAATAAAGAAAATATCCTTTCATTTACTCGAGAGATTTGGTGTGGTAATATATAAAAAGTGGTGTTGGGAAGTCACAGGGGCATAGAGAGTAGAGGGGAGAGATCAGGAGGTGAGAAGAGCGATCAAAAATCAACTCAGAAAAGTTCTGTTGGTGCTACTGTGAAGAACACGAAGAACAGGCTACGGCAACGGAATCTTCAACAAAAGGCCACATTTTCTTCAACCAATTTACAACGTATATTGTTGCATCAACAACATTTATCTTCAGTCCCTCTGTAACAGTTTGTCTGTAACGTCTATAAACGTTGCAAACTAACTGTTTTCTTTGTTTTTCTTCATTTTTATCATTTGTAAACATTTTTAAAGCCATGAACCATAATTTTGAGCAAATGATTAATATGAGGAGCTAAACCCCATCTCTGAGGCGACGGAGGAAGCTAATTTTCCAAAGATTATGTGGTAATGTTTATTTAATTAATTTATGCAATTTATTTATGAATAATTGCCTTGGTTAAAAATTAAAATAATGATTTTTGTTAAGCAATTGTGATTTCGTTAGATGGTGCATGCTTTGGCCTAGGTTTTAGATGTTCTATGCTTTTGTTATACAATTGTTCTTTTGAAAATCTACTTGTTGCTATATTTTAGAATCAAATTAGACGTAGAATTGCATAATTATAATTATTGAATTTAATCATTTTAAAAATTGGAAATTAGTGGAATCCTAGCCTCAGTTTTCTCTCAACTTCATTATCAATTTTATTTGAGTTTTGCTATTTTTAGTCTTAGAAATTAGATTTAAAAACAATTTTTCACAAGTTCGAAAACAAACCCTATTTACCACAATCTACAATTATATCAATTTTTGGCGCCGCCGACGCGGACTTGTTTTTAGATTATTTTTTTTAGGTTTAGTTTAATTTAGGATTTATTTTTATTTTTTGTTCTTTTTTACTCTTTGGTGTTTTCTATTCTTTTTAGATTTGAAGCGAAACTAAAAAGAAAAGGAGAAAGTGCTATAAAAAGGAAGTAGATCCAAAGAAGGAAAGAAAAGAGGATTCCAAAAGGAGTGAAGAAGATTTTATTTTTAGATTTATTATCTTATTTCATTTTTCTAGTTTTTAGTTTTTGTTTTTAGAAACTGTATTAGGGTTTGGCAATTATTTTTGTAATTATTTTAGGTATTTTTCTGTTTTTCTTATTTTTGGACTTTTTAACTTTGGACTTTTGAACACTATTATTTTTTAAACCCTACGGAAGGGTATTTAAATATAAACTGCAATAGGGAAGGACGACAATTACGATATTGTCTCGGCCCCTCGAGTTCGTACACTAACACAGGAGTTGGTGGCCCGAGTAGACTACAATCGATTCATCCCTCGTCTGGTACGGGAGGTAAGACTCGATCAACCCAATAATCCCCTGCAAGTGGGTTTACTGTATTCCTTCGTATGCATATATGTTGAGGAATTGAATACGGCCTTATTTTCTAGTAAAGGGCAAGGATTGGCCATATAAGATAAGGACTCGGATTTCATCACTGTTTCCTTCTTGTCCGCCTTAGGAACACGTTACTAACGCGAACCTAATCCTTAAAATTTGACTAGAAAGAAGACTGATAGGGTATCGAGCTTATTTGAAAATCATTCAAAAGGACTGTATTGGTTACTTTATTAGCCTAACTTAAAGTTCAGGAAGATTATTTTTAAGTTGATTAGAGCCGCCCTGTAACCCAGGGAAAAGTTTCCAAACAGACAGGGTTATCAAAGCTCCTTAGAGCTTATCCTGTTTCTAATCGACTTAATCTAATTCGGATCGTTCTGAGAGATTCGCTAAAACTGTAACTAGTTTCCTTTTGGAAGAATAGAAGTTGGTCTAGAAACAATCTAAGTGGAGCCATCATGTTTTTTGTTTGCTAGATTCAATAGGTTTGATTTGGTTGAGTCGGCCTTGTTTGTGTTTGTTTAGAATTCCCTTCCACTTAGGAGTTATTTAATTGCATGCTCAAGCCGCCTGAAGTCTTGATTAAGCGTGCCTGGAGAAGAGATTCTATTGGTCGTTTGATCAGTGACGGAATTAGAAACTATGCCTTTGAAATTGAGAATTTAGGAAACCCTTCTTTTGAGAGCCGAAACTTTAGTTTTGAGAATTTGTCTCTTAGTGAAGAAGCTGTTCCTAATTTTCTAGTTGTGCCAGAAATGGCAACCTTGAAATATTTGTTGAATCCTACTAGGAACACGTTACCTAATACTTAAAATTTGACTAGAAAGAAGACTAATAGGGTATCGAGCTTATTTGAAAATCATTCAAAAGGACTGTATTGTACAAGACTGACACGAGCATAGATTCATGAGTGAAGAGCTGAAGAGCTGAAAGATTCGCAAAGGGGGAGAAGGAGTTCTAGCATCGCTGCTGGGCGCTTGTGCTAGCACGGGATAGCGTTGCTGGCAGCGGTAAGCAATTAGTGCATGTGCTAGCAAGGACGCTAGCACTGCTAGCAGCGTTAAGCACTTAGCGCCTGTGCTAGCACGGACGCTATTGCAGTTGATAGCGCTAAGCACGGACGCTAGCACAGGCGTTAGCACCAATGCTAGTGCTACTAGCATCACTCCTAGTGCTTGTTTGGCCCTCTCTTAGTTTTTTGACTTCTTGGCTTTTTCTTGGCCTTTTGGCACATGTGCATGTGCTATTTATTTGTGTTGGGACTTTGGATAAGGTTCACCAAGGCTACACTTGCTAATGCCATGTTTATTGCCTGTGCACCACTAACTTTGATATCCGTTAATGTCGTGGCCATGTTTATGGCCTATTTTGAGTTTCTCAGTCGCATGAGATTTTATTGTTAGCATTGTTCTTAACTTTTATGCAGTGCATTCAGAACATATTCGAGAGATTCAGCCGTGGAAGTTTACAATCTTGAGATTATGCTTAATGCGTCTCTGCAATTAGATGGTATGCATCTAAATTAGCGTTTTTATCCAGATATGGGGTACCTCTATTCTGAATATCCGCAGTTTTGTACAATTAGTATTTGATTAACACAAATAATTTATATAAATGCACATGAAAAGTAAGGGTTTAGCTTGGTAAAGCCTTGAAATTTTGAAAGTGCATAAATATATAAAGAGCTACAGAGCTAATTGAGCAATGAGATGAATACGTATTCTCAATTCTCTTGCTTGAACGTAAGATAGCAATATGTATTTATAATTCTGATGCCGGGTCAGAAATTGATACATATTTATTTCATGCTTCTGCAGCTAGGCGAAAAGCAATATTATAATTTTCTCCTTTGTCAAAAATCCACCATCAACACTAAAGACTCAATCACCCAAAGTGAAATATCTTTAGAAAGGCTCAACCACGATCTGTATCCTCCCTCTTCACTTCCTCCAACTTCCGCGACTGCCGATTACCGCTCCATAGAAAGATTGAAAATATTTTTATCCAGAGAGAAAGATCGTACTTTCTCTCTCATCTTTTATGGTAATGGAGTTATCTCTTCTTTTTAGGTACTGAAAAATTATGCAATTAAGATTTTTGATTCCTAGGAATCCAATTCCCTCCAGAATAACAGATTTCCATTGCACTGGTCCAATAATATAATGAAATTTGATTTCGGGATAAAAAAAAAGATAATTGAATTACATCAACCGAATATTAATTCTTTTGGATTTGAATTCAATTATTTGGAATACAATTCCCAGAATTGAATTCTTAGGATTCCGATTCTTCCAACCAAACATAGTGTTACACCAAAAATCCACAATTGGGTTAGTTTTTTTTTAAATAAAAATTAATTAGATATATAACATTCTTCCAAATAAGGAAAAAATATCAATCAACAAACATTCATAATATATCTCGTACGCATTTCAGCTCTTAATATATCTTTCAACAACTACTACTTCATAATTATTTTATTTTTCTAAATCCCTAATTAAAAATAATAAACTTATCGTCGACTACCAATTATTATTTTTTGAAGGAAGTAGGGGCTGTGATAGATGGATGTACCCTCATGTTTCATTATTATTCATTGTAGATTGACATAACAAATGTGCAATGTGATTTGCATTTTTAGGAATTACATAAAACCAAATAACATGGAAGATACTAACAAAGTTCTTGATCATACAAGTGAGAAATATGGTGCTCCAAGGAATATCTTGATCATTCCCCAAACTGGCTTGTTGACCGTTGATTACATCCCTCTTAGTTATTACATCAGTAAGATTAAGATTTTTCTTCAATTGAATTTCCAAATCACATACTTTGTCTCATCCATCAGAGAAGAAGTTGTATCAAAATTTGTCTGTACCCGTAAAATATTACCGAATAGTCCCGAGAAACCTTCTACACGAATAAAAAAATAAGATTTAGTCCAGCATAAAATATCTTCTTATTATTCTTTCCACTCTGGATCTATGAGATTGTTGAGACAATATTTGAAGAAAAAATATGATGTTACAAATCCAGATATTGATTATATCATCAAATTCCATTAGAAATCCCCAAGGGCTATGATAAATCGTTGTAAAATCATGGTGAAATATAATTTGGCATGAATTAGCCATTGATAATATTTATTAAAAGCAAATAATAAAAACAAAAATCTATTAGTATTGCAAAAACATAATATTTTTATTAGAAATAAAACAACAGACCAATATTTCCTAGATTTGCTCGGTAGATCTGAAATTTCATATTCAAAACCGAGAAAATCTAGATTAAAATTAAGGAAAAAATTAGGATAATTGTTTTGGAAAAACTGTTATGCATAGCCAAAGTTTTTATTTAACTACCTACCCGTCGACTAACAATTGTATTGTTTGAAAGTTGTATCGTACTAGGGTTTCTAATTTAATTGACGTGAGTTTTTGTTAAAAAAAATTTCATTTACAATGCTTCTTCAAGATAATCAACTACCACTAGAACAAGAGGAAGAACCACCAAAAGAACAAGAGAAAGAAGCACAACAAGTGTAAGAGAAAGAACTACCATTGTTGTAATAAAGTAAGTTGAAAAATGGATTCATCACTCTGTAGACATGTGGCAAAAATCCTGATTGTTCACTCTGTAATTTCTATTTTTTGTTGTAGCAAGAAAAAATCATGCGTTTTTCCATTGTGCTGACAAGCGAAAATTTGGGTTTTCATGGTAAAACGTCGATGAAAAATCCAGTTTTCACCGGTAGTATCACCACCAACAAAAACAGAAAAATTGAATGATTTTCACAACATATATCAAGAAACACAAAATCAAACATTGAAGATAAGAAAAATTAAAAATCAAGTTTTTGATGTAGATATTAACAAACAAAAAAAAAAATAAAAAAAAAAATCACAATTTAAAAATAAAAATTAAAAAAAGATTTATTTATTTTTAGAAATTAAGATTAGATGATTTACCTTGTTGCCATTAAAACCAAGTTCTAAGATCTAATTTTGGACAAGATATAAGTAGTCGATTTTGGAGTTAAGTGATATATTGTCGAGATTAACCGATCGACAATTGAAGAAAATAGATAAAAATAAAATAATTGTTTTTATATGGATAATTGAGATATAAATGTTGTAATCTTGCAACAATGAACAACAACGTTAGATGTATCAGAATAATATATATGAAGAACTGAAGTGAAAAAACAATTCTACCACGGACAACTACGAGGGCAGAATCACAGGTTCAACAAGTTGTCCTTAACACATTAGTTCGCGGGTATACTCGAGAAGAGTAATGCTAAACCCCAACGTGCGAAGATGTGTCCAGGATAAGACTGCCCGATATAGCTTGTATTAGCACAACACAAACTACCCACTCTTGAACTTAGCAAAGGGAAGAAAAGGAATTGATCAATCAAAAACTTTTTTGAATCCTCTTTAAATCTGAAAACCGTTTTATATTTATAGAAAAAAGATTAGGGTT
>JAJJMC010020031.1:3525658-3576914 GCA_023531435.1 Papaver californicum | reverse complement strand
TCCAAGACCAAAATTAATTTAGTTTAAAACTCATTTTCTCCAACAATAAATAGTCGATTTTGGAGTTAAGTGATATATCAGAGCACCACAGATTCACCAACAAAAATTCCTATGAAGAACAGGTACACGACCAATCCTCAGCAATTAACTCAATCGTCCACGAACCCGCCTAGGAACCTTTTCTCGAGTTGCATCACTCGCGACTGCATATGACTTTCTATGGTTCCTAAAAAATAGGATACGATATATATATCGTTAGTATATACAAGCAATACTAAAAAACAAATACCAAACAAGCAAAGATGAAACATCACTAGTGCCGACGGTAACAACAGTAGAATTAGAAGTAGCAAAGCCACCATTCATCAAGTGGATGATAAAGCAAGCCCGAAAAATAAAGTAAAACGACGAAGACGGACTAAAGAAAAATAAATCCCAATGAAGAACACATATATACAACAAGAAGTAGCTCAAACATACACTATGGAAGACTGTCCGATCATCACAACAGGATGTCTGTATTGTGGGAACTTCGTATTCTCCAAAGCTCAAATACCTAATTATTGTTATTTTTTCCAAAAAAAACTCTTAGGCCTTCTTAAAAGAAGTCTTATTAATTTTGAGCTTCAAAAGGCTTCCTTATATGTGTGGGGTAGAGAATAGCGTCGCCAGGTGGAAACATCCAAGGGCTCGAACATAATATAATTGGGTAAAAAACGAAGCACTGGATAGAAGTTTGAAAGTTACTTTTAGCTTGAATCGAGACATCTACCAATCACACAGAATGAAGACACGTGTCGAGTGTATGAAAGGATCGACGGTCAGGTTCCCGTAGGGTAGTTGAGCATTTAATGAAATTCAGAATGGTCAGATCAGTGTAAGACTCGGGTTGACTAGATAGATGGACGAAGAGTATTTGTTCGGTGTCGGATATAGAGTGATCCCTTTGGAGAAGTCAGACATTGCTACTTTGGAACGATTCTTCGGCGAAGGTCAGATTCCTACAAAGAGAACATGATAAACCAGTCTCGAACGAAGCTCTACTTCGGAAGGCGAGTGAGAGAAATGATTTGTAACCCACTAATTGTAATATTGCTCATAAAAAGAGAAATAACCCATTGAATAAGAGTTGATTTTTTTGGTGAGTAAGTGAGAGTTATAGCTACTTATTGTATTAGAGAGCCAGAGCATAAAAGAGGGTTTGTAATTTTCATCCAAACATAGTGAAACCCTCCCGTGGATGTAGGTTTTAATACGGAACCACATAAAATCTCTTGTGTATTATATTGTGATCTTCATAATTACATACTTGCTAATTTAATATCTTAGGGTGGGGCTGTAGGAAATCTGCAGCTACATTTTAGCACTAGAAACAAGGACAAAAGTCTTAAAATGATTTATCCTACCTGCTTAGTAAGGAAAAAACTGATTTTTGGCGCAAGTTTTTAACTGTTTTGTTGCAATATAAAGGAGAAATAACAAATCATAGGGATCTTGTTGGCAAGTTCACAAGGAATCTAAGATCTAAAGGGGGTTTGATTTCTACATGTGTTCAAAATATGTTTTGCATCTAAAGTTTACTTTACATTAAGGTTTTTCAAAGAAAAAGAGTAAAGAGGAAACGATATGTCTTAGAGTTTTTGAAGGAAGAAGAAGATCTTCAAGAAAGCTAGATCTATGTTCTCTTTAGAAACAAAAGGAAAAGGAAAAATATTTGTTTACTAAAAATAGCATAAAGATTTGTACGCACATGAAGTTGACCTAAGAATTTTTCTTCTTTTGCAAGTAAAGTTTCAAAATCCTAAGACGGTGCTCCTCTTGAAGGAGAATATTTCGATAAAATCCACCTTGGATCTGTGTGAGTTTGTCAGATCTAGGTCTTATGTTGTCAGATATAGGAATCTAGACTTGTTTGTTTGTTATTGTTATTCACATCTTACATTTAATAAGATCATTAAAAGGTCCCACACAGCAAATCAATAGAGATGGCTTCAAGAACGTACAAGGCAAGACCGGTACGAAAAAGCTTGTGCATCAGCAATAGGAGAATGACAAGAAGTGACTACTTAGGATAAAGGATGTCATAAAATAGAAGAGGACAACGCAAGAGGAAATTGTGATAAAACGAACTAGAAGACCTATTCCGAGGAGATGAACTGCAAGAGATCTGGAAAGAGGAAAGGGTGCGGACGCAGAAAATATGCAAGATAAATCAAATGGCGAAAATATATCTCGTGGGTCAAATGGAAAGGGGAAGACAGTGTATTCGGTAGAAATTTCACTCGCCGATACACTAGACAAGATGGTAAAAGATCAAATCGAGAAGGAATATGAAGTGAGAAAATGCGCATATCAGTCTCTAATGCAAACAAACGAGCTGATAGTTTCGGGGAAAAAAAAAGAGGAACGAGCAGGAAGAAAATTTGAAGGATGTGCTTACGAAGAAAATGCAAGATAAAAGGGAACGAGAAAGAAGAAGATAGGAAGAAAAAGGTAAAATCCAACAATTTAAAGATAAGGAGGTCGATCGGGATGTATTAGATGAGTTAAGGGATCTTAGAGCAATGTTTCACAGTATCGAGAAGAATGGTGAGGAACGATATCTGGCTGAAGCAAAGTATTCGCTTTTTGATGCAAATATTCTGCACACACCTCTTCCAGCGAAATGTACCTTACCCACCTTTAATAGCATTTACGATGGGATAAGAAATGTCATACAACAAATAAAGGCGTACCAAAGATCGCTCCTTCAATGAGAACATAAAGATGTCGTGTTATGCAAATACTTCCCAGCAAGCTTGAAAGGTAAAACTTTGACATGGTTTGATTCCCTCCCCGAATACTCGATATCATCTTTTTGAGACATGGAGAGGGCGTTTCTGAAAACATTCATGCACAATAACTTGTCAAAGCTTGGAGTAGAAAAGTTATTCAGTATGATCGAAGACCTGGTGAGAGTCTGCAAGGTCTAGTCAGTCAACGAAGGGAACTCTGTAGCGAGATACGGGGAAGATAATAAGAAAAAAACTTGATTCGTGGATTCATCAATGCTCTATGAAAAACGGATTTGATCTATATAGCAATCTTCAAACAAAAGGAAAGTTTGACCATGCAAGAACTGAGGGAAGTGCAGGAAGAGTACATAGCATTGGAAGAGATACAAAGGGATGCGGGCAGTTCGGCGATCAAGGAAAGTAGTCATCGAAAGACGAACACTGTGGGAGAAGTCCCCCAAATGGAATACCGAAGCGAGAAGCTGTCGTTCCATCCCAGACCACCGACGCACTTAAGTCAAGAATGGATAGGTCACGAGGTATCGCGATGGAAAGGACCACAGGGACAACCACCGAATAAAGGGCGCTTCGCCGATTTGGGTCGGATAACGGAGGTACAACAGTCCCAAGTTCGAAGATAGAAATCGCCACCACTACCGAAGTTGAAAGCATCCTTAGCTTCCATAATGCGAGAGCACTTGGACATTCAGAAAATAAAGAGACATAGTTTATCCAGCGAATAGGGGGTGGAACCACCATCCTCGAGGTATAGTAATGAATTTTGTGAATGTTATAGATTTCATAGCCATACTACTGAAAATTGCAGGAACGTAGAGAAAATTGCATGAAATAATCCAAATGGGGAAATTAGATGAGTACTTAGTGCTACCACCACCGCCATCAACTCCTACCGAAGCATCCCCAACTCGAGTTTATTTTGTGGAGATAGAAAGAGGGACCGAGTTCTTAAGGTGTAATTCCATCATTCATTCAACAATGAGAAGAGTGCATAAGTGATATCAATAGACAATGTAGTGAATATATAGACGATGAAAATATGGATGGGGCAGTGGAGAAAGTATTGGTAGATACAGAGAGTTCGGTGGATATAGTTTTCTAGGACACCTTAAAGAAAATGAACTGCTCGGATTCGCTTCGCATTCCCTCTACATACAATATTTATGGCTCCAGTGGATCAACTTTGAGGGAAAAGGGGCAGTTCACTCTGATCATATACATTGGAAAAGTATAAACTTTAACAATTGTCTATGTGGTCGAACTGGAATCACCATACATTGCTTCATCGGAGGATCGTGGGTGCATGGGATCAAAGGGGTAGCTTCAACTTATCATCAATGTTTGTGATTCCCAACCCCAGAGAGAATTGATGAGATTCGAGGAGATCCAACAGAAGCAAAGTATTGCAACGAGGTCAATATTAGGAAACACGATATGCGAGCGAAGAGGACCAAGCAAAAGAAAAAGCAGGCGAAAGAGGATAGGAAGGAAGAAGAGAGGAAGGCTTATCTCGTGGAAGTCGAGAAAAGGAAGAATCTTGCCCTCGAGGGACTGAAAGAAGATTACTCGTCGACGTATAAATTAAAGAGCCCAACTCCCCTCAGAGAACCTATTTCAAATTTCTCAGCAGAAGAGCCAACGAGGGAGGTAAAATTGGGTACCAAAGGAGCCACAAAAACGATCAAGGTAGGAACGCAGTTAGGAGAGAAGTTAAAACGATTGCTTAGAGAAGGATGTGTTCGCATGGAAGATGGAAGATATGTCAGTAATAGATCGACGGTCAGGCTCACGACGGGTAGTTGAGTATTTAATGAAATTCAGAATGGTCAGATCAGCGGAAGACTCGGGTTGACTAGACAGGTGGCCGAAGTATCCGTTCGGTGTCAGATCGAGAATGACCCCTTCGGCGAAATCGGTCATTGCTACTTCGGAACGATTCTTCAGCGGAGGTCAGTTTCATATGAAGAAAAGAAGATAGACTAGACTCGAGCGAAGCTCTACTTCGAAAGATGAACGAGAGAAATGAGTTGTAACCCACTAATTATAATATTGTCTATAAAAGGAGAAACTGCCCATTAAATAAGAGTTAGAGTTTTAGTGAGTAAGCGAAAGCTATAGCTAGTTATTGTATTAGAGAGCCATAGCATAAAAGAGAGCTTGTAATCTTCATCCAAATATAGTGAAACCCTTTCGTGGATGTAAATTCTAACACCGAACCACATAAAATCTCTTATATATTGTCATGTGATCCTACGTACTTGCTAATTGAAAATGAAACTACGTTATGATCATAAACATTATAATCATTTATAAATCCATAATAATTTTATTTTCTTTAAATTGAAATCAAAATAGAATTTTTTTCTTTTATGTTTGATTTTTCTATTAGATTTATGGTTTAACCTTGATTAGAATTTTGAGTTTGATCTTGATTCAAGATATTTTGATAAAAATAAAATTAGTTAGTGTTGATTAGAATTTAAAATTAGGACCTTTTTGATCAACCCTCTTAAAAACCGTTGACTCCCACTGACATAGACAACGGGGCGTAGAGTGAAATTTATGGGATGAAAAAGCGAATTTCCTAATATTTACCATCATGAGTGTTGCCCTTCTGTGGATCTTTGGAACTGCTGACCTCCTGCTGTTAGACCTTTCATCGTCACAAACACTCTCCCAACGTCGACAGTTTACTTAGATACTGGCGAGTGAGAAAATTCAAAAGGAGCTGAGACTGATTGAAATTCCTCGTTTGCCAAGTCGAGAAACGGTATCTAGTTCTATAGCTTCTATTCTATATAGCTACATCAGTTGGCATTGATTGTCCTGGCTTTGCTTGCTATTTAACGGGAAATGAAATGGGCCAATTGCTTCTATTCTATATAGCTTAAGCTTGTACGGTTTTCGAGACTTTGTAGTTGGAACCTAGTTAGTAATATAATTCGTGAATCCCTTCGCATCATCCGAATCCGTATGTATCGTCCGTACTTTTTGAGTTTCGATATAGATATGCAAATTTTCATCCTAGAACGAATTATATAAGTAATTATAAATTATCGAATTACACGGTCCGTATAATACTTTGCCACGTCATCACTAAATTATCATCTTCTATCACATTTTTTACTTTCAAAGTCTTATATACACCAATCTTAGTCCTACACCACCAACCTACATGTTGTTGCTGATTACATTGCATATATCATATGTATAGTTCATCAAAATCATAAAATCATAATACCTAAGGCGGGATTATGTTAAAAAATAATTTTTTACAGGTTATTGTATACCGAATGTTGTGTGCCGAATTCATATTTCTAAAACGAAATATAACCGTATGTATAGTACCTAAGACGGGATTATATTAAAAATTATTTTTTTACAGGTTATTGTATACCGAATTTTGTGTGCCAAATTTTATTCCTAAAACGAATTATAAACATACATATATTGTTTCCAAATTATTTCTGAATCACGAACTGTTAACCAAATAGTGGACCGAATTTACATTCTACCAAAACAATACGATAATACTCGCACATTTACCGTCCCGAATGTTTCCCGTACCATGAATTGCTAACTAGGGTTGGAACTAAGATGTGTAAATTTCCATTTGCCTGTCAGGAGAGCAACAAGGGAACTGCAGGTGGTAAAACCACTTTCTCAATTCAGAGAAGAATAGAGAACCGTTTTCACTAATTTCAATTCCAAAACCACCTTGCAGGGAAGAATAGAGAACCAAATTTGGTAATAGGTATGATGGTGAGACAAAAATTTGGTACAGTAAAACAGTGAACAAATCTCCAGGGAAATAAAAACTGTAATAGATATGCCACTTCATTTATCTACCATATACAATTTGGTTATTCTAAGTACTGCGTAAAAACTGCCTTCTGAACCCCACACTACAGCAGAATTATGTTACCTAGAGACTGTTGCAGTATAAAAGGAATGCTCCTTCTCTAGAGGTCTGGCTAGAAACAACCATTATCCTACGATTTAGTCATCTCCTCAAATATGGCTTTACTCAATAATGTGGCTTAAGTTTAAATGAACTTATGTTTGCCTAAAAATAAGAACAGCCATCACATCACTAACAACTGATTGCCCTTTCGAATCCTACGATAGAACTAGACTTAAGGCAGAGACCAAATTTACTGAAAAATCCAAATATGGTTTACTCCCTCTCAAACAATGAATTTGAACCTCAAGAACAAGCCTATATCAACTGATTGCCCTTTCGAATCCTACGATAGAACTAGACTTAAGGCAGAGACCAAATTTACTGAAAAATCCAAATATGGTTTATTCCCTCTCAAACAATGAATTTGAACCTCAAGAACAAGCCTATATCCCTCAAGTACAAATACATGATTATCATTTTGTGAGCATAAATCTATGACAGGAAATTACAACCAGAAACAAAAGACAGGGATACACACAGTCGAGTAGCTAAACATGAGATTGACAAAAAAAAAATGCAAACTGAAACGAGAATAAAAGAAAAACAAAGAAAATCATACAAGCAGCGCCCTACCATAGCATAACACAATCAAGAGTAACCAAAGAATAGCAATATATCTACAAAATCACAATCTTGCATTTGTCTGCACTTAAGAATCCTAGAATGATGAAAGCAAATAGAAGCAATAGCATATTAGCTTGAACAAGTGACTATCTGAAGAGTAAACATAAAAAGACCACCTAGATTGAAACAACCTATGAGGCATATATTTAGGGTAGAATTAAGCAATCAATCAATGCACAATTAGACATACTGAACTTAACATACCAACAGCAAAGAGTACAATGCATTTGCAAACATAATTAATAACAAAAAGGGATAAACCAACAATCATAAATTCAGAATAAAGAAGCCATTGATAATTTCAAAAAATTAGTGAATGTAATAATCACTACATACCAAACATACTTAAATCTGTCTAACATAAAATAAAAAGTTACCCTACATAATCTTGTTCAAAGCTTTAAAAACCATTTTTGTTTGACAGGTTTTGAGGGAGAGCCTTCAAAAACTACTCATCATAAAAGTTGTAATACATAGATTTACTCTTCGACTTCAGATGCTCCTCCAGTCTTGTTGTGCTTCCTTGCATACCTCTGGTTCCTCAAAAACTTTGGATCCATCTATCATCATCCACACAAACAACAACAAATACATAATCAACAACAAAAATGACTAAAACATTACTAATATTACTGTGTTCAACTGTTTCGCAATAAATCTTAAGGTCTAGTGTTCGAATCTAATTAAAAACATATCAAAATTATTCATAAACAAAGATAACTTACTCCTTTGGTTGAAGTGTGTCTTTGCTTCTTAGGTTTCTTAATTCCATTCTTGTGTGCCTTACGAGACTGGTTGTGAGCTGTGTGATTCTTTGACTTGGCCATTTCTAAGATACACAGATACAGAAACCGAAACAATAGTCAGAAATCAGAAATCTCTAAAGGAATTTAACGACAAATGAAGGAACAAAGAGAGACTTCTAGAGTGTTAAGTACCTTACAGAGAAGATTTTCTTCGGCCGACTACAACAGTTAGGGTTTTCTAAGAGGTCTAAGAAAGAAGAAAATACTAAATTCAAGGTTATCCCTAATTTATACTGTCGAACAAAACCCTAGTTTAATATATTTACCGAATATATCCTTCTGTATCACCCTGTTTGGGGATAAAGATAAGAAAAACCGGCATAAACCATCTTAGAAGGTGAATATTTCTATCCTGAATATTTCAATGGTTCCTCTTATTGAATGGTTGAAGACATTGTTTCTTATGCTAACCCGGTCCTTTAATTCAATTTTCAAGTTAATAAAAGCGTTGTCATAGAGGTTGAATCAAGTTGGTGTCTAAAGAATTGCTTGAACATGAGCTTGAATCAAATTTATCGCGTTCAATGGTTTGGCGCATCATATATGAACCATCAGATTTAATGAGCTAAAATCTAACGGTTTATTTATTTGCACATAACCATTGGGCGTATTAATCCTGAATCATCATATTTAACTTTATGAGTTAAAATCTAACGGCTCATCTGTTTGCACCCAACCAGAAAAAAACAGGTATATTACTATAATGGTAAGTTTATTAAAAAAAAATGGTAGACTAGGAGTCAAAATAGATATGTCAACTTCTGGCTTCAGTGAAGAGTTATACACTCTTATAGAACGATGTTTTTCTACCTCGTTTATTGTTATTCTCTTGAATGGATAACCCGATGAATATTTTAGACCGAGTAGAGTTTTAAGACAACGGGACCCATCTCCCCCTATATGTTTATAATTTGCACGAAAGTCTTTTCAGGACTTCTTATATCACAAGATAAATGTCATAAACTGAATGGAGTTAAGTTGTCAAGGAATAAAAACAGTGTGTCGATTTAAACAAAATTTACGGACGATTGTCTTTTATTTGCTAAAGCAGATCTTCCTGAATATAAATACTTGTTAAATACTATATGTTTTAGGGTGAAAAAAAATGTAATGTAAAAGAGAATTTTCAGTAGGTTCGAGAGATCAAAATTGAACAGGACGAGTCTAAACCAAGAAACGACCATTCAAGTCCCGATTCGGTCACAAAGGTGGAGTTGATGGGTTGATCTTAGAGGAGCGAAGCAAAGAAGGTTGAGAAATCACAGTGTGATGAAAAATGGTAGTATGTAGTTTAAGAATGGATTGTCTTTGGGATAGATCTTTGATTCTGTCTTTGTTCCTTTTCGAATAGATGAGGCCGTCTATTTATAGTTTAATAGGAAACACATTGATTTCTCGTAAGTGGTAGAGTTACAAAGAAGTGGAAAAGTGACGATTGTGGAGAATGTAGTGGGGTCTTGTCCGAAAAATAAGGAAAACTTGTCTGACCACAACTCTTCATCCTCTTAACTGCTGAAACCGTCCCACTACTTATTACCTTTTTGTTCATGGATGTGTTGCCACATCGCACGTTGTCGTAGACCACCAGACCAATACCCCAATGATAATCCCCTCATGTGATGTATTTGTTATCTCGTAGAAAAGTAGTAAAGTCATGGATAATTACTATTTTGATTAGGTTAAGTCGATAACCTGCTAAATCAGTGAGGCAAGTTGCGCAACTCACTAAATTGATAATTAGATTGGTCAGTGTCGATTCTGGTAAGTTTAATAGGCATCTACTAGTTTAGGAGTAACATGGTGTAAATTTAATAACCAG
Source organism: Papaver californicum (assembly GCA_023531435.1). Classification (NCBI taxonomy): domain Eukaryota; kingdom Viridiplantae; phylum Streptophyta; class Magnoliopsida; order Ranunculales; family Papaveraceae; genus Papaver; species Papaver californicum. Next base: position 3,566,909 of record JAJJMC010020031.1, on the reverse strand, counting down.
GTATCAACTCAGAAGCGACACGGCATAAATTTGGAAGTGTTCAGAGCCAAGATTACGCGAAAGTTCCCAAGGACCAGTTGTGGCGCACTCGAGAATTCAGGCAAGAAAAAGGCTTGATGAATAGCCATATAGGGATGGCTTTGGCATTAAGCCAGCGCCGAAGTAGTAAGTGTCCCTAGGGACGCATCTTGGAAGGGTTGGAGATAGCTTAGGCTAGCGCCGAGAAGGAGGAACTAGCGCTGACATAGCTTAGGCTAGCACTGAGAAGGAGGAACTAGCGTTGGCCTAGTGTCAGCACTAGAGAGTGGCGCGTCCTTGGGGACGCGTCTGAGGAGGAGCTAGCGATGCCACATCCTTGGGTACGCGTCTGAAGTAAAGCTAGTGTTTTCCTAGGGCCAGCGCTGGAGAATGACGCGTCACTGGGGACGCGTCTGAAGTGAAGTTGGCGCTGGCACTAGGTCAACGCCAATGATTGATGTGTCTTAGGAAAAATGAGGTCGGCGCTGGCACTAGACAAGCGCCATTCATGTGTGATGCCCCCTTGAGGACGCTGCACATTTTCGAGTGAATCATCCAATTAGGACGGCGCATTAATTGTAACGCATCCTTAAGTAAAATACTAGAATGGCATGTAATCTTAAGGACATAACGTCAAATTATGATGTGTTTTTTACGAACAGGGTATTAAGCTAGAATATGTCTTTGGAGATCAGGCATTATCTATTTTCAGAATAGATAGATGTTATTTGAACATCAATGCGCATTCGAAACAAGTTCAAGGAATTCAACTATAGAATTATGATAAATGCATATTTTACATATTTAGAGTGTCAATTTTCATGCAGTTTATTTCTAGATTTCTTTTGAATTATTGTATATTACGTTTGTTTTTGTTTATTTATCTTTTATTAGGTGGAGTCATCCAAAAGAAGTGAATCGACACTTAATTTTGCAATGGAAAAAGTGCTACAAGTGAAGAAAAGATAAATACCAGGTGTAACTCGTCCAAATCAAGTGCTTCTACCCACCATCTTGTAGAAAATTGAATTACGAATCCAACGGTGAAAGATTGAAGTCATTTTGAGGTAGTATGAAGAAGTTATGAGCAAAATGAGAACTAAGGGCAAAAAAATTATTTTAAGAGAAACTTATACTCAGGGCTTTCAATTTTCAAATAGTGTCAAAGGCTTTCAATTTTCAAATAGTGTTTTTAAAATCTCCGCCACTTCTACTTAGGGCTTTCAATTTTCAAAATAGTGTCAAAGGCGCCAACAATAATTATTCGGGGCTACCTTCTTCATCTTCATTCCTCCGAACATCGGAATTAGGTTAACTATTGTTCCAAAAGTTTTTTTTTGTGATGGTGATAATATGAATTTGGTAGATTAATGGGGGTGTTTAAGTGTGTTGGGATCATCTAGGATGAAGCAAGGAATGGACACAGAGTTTGGCTAAGAAAAAGGGGTTTTAGGCTAACCGCCATTGATTGATCATGGCAGAGATGATTGATGACCTGATTTCTAATTTGAAAGGTTCAGTAAGTTATTGGAGTTAGTAGAAGAGATGGGTCGTAGTCAAGATTAAAAATTATGAAGAAAAAAAACAAGAATGTCTCATTCTGCCATTAATGTCCGAAGTTGAGTTCGATGGCAGTTGTGATGAGCTCGAGGGTTAATAAAGACAGTGTTGATGGGTTTTTGATAAGTTGATGTTGGGTGTAGCTGTTTTTGACTTTGTCATGACTGCTAGTTACTTCAGTGATAGAAATTAATATCCGAGAATGATGGGTAGTTGGCAGAGATGAAGAGTTTGATAATAATGGTGTTTTGAGTTCGAAAAATATTAAAACCAGTCGATGGTGTTTATTTGAACTCGAGAAACAGTAAGTTGATGATTTGGTATGTCTAGTTATGATAACTTTGGTGGTGATGGAATCTCTGCTATTGATGACAATTCGAGATAGATGTGTTCGGTGAATGATGAAGATGGTGATCATGATAATCGGTGATGGTGGAGATGTGGTCTTGGTTTTGGTCGAGAGATTGATGACTAAGTTGGAGTAAAACTCGTGCATGACAGGAGAGATGTATTAGTCAGGCCATTAATGGTGGTGATTTAAGTGAATGTCCTCATCCAAGTTCAGTGATGTTCGAATGGTAGTGTTTGTAGGGAAAAACGAATTGAAGGGTAATTTAGGAAAAGTAGGGTGAGTAGGTGATAAATTGTAAATCCTTCTGTTTGAAGTACTTTGTTTAGATTCGAGAGATCAATCTGTATAATCCTGGCCTAAACCAAGTAATGGTCGTTCCAATTTTGCTTAAGTCACAATGGAGAAGGAGAAGGGTTGGTCTTAGGGAGGGAAGCAAGATAAGTTTGAGGTTAGAGTATCAGACTCTGTTTGGATATAATGAATGTGGTTGTTGTGAAAAGCTATGAATAATTCTCTTTGTGAGAAGGTTGAATGATCGAGTTTAACTTGTGACTTGTTTCAGACTTGTTGTTCAATGCCCACTTGTCGTTGTTCAATAGATTGAGAATCTATTTATATCATAGTTATTGTAACCACTTGACCTCTTCTCTGGAAGAAAGTGTCGATGGTTGAGTAGTGGTGAAGTGGAGATGGTGGAGAAGTTGTTGACAACTGCTTTCTACTTCAATTGAGGTTGAATAGTTAGTTACTCAACTTACCACTCCTCTACTCAACTGTTGATCGAACTTTCCAGTGTTTCTTTTTAGTGGGTGCACTGCTGCACCACATGCCGTAGACCACCAGACCAATACCCTATTGAATATCCCCCATTTGTGACAGTTGATATCTCATATAAATTTTATAGTATTGAGTACTACTGATATTATTAAGTCGAATGAGACTTACTTAGTCTTTTGATTGAAGAACTGTCTTCCTTGACTAGGATAATGAGTCTTGATAGACTAAAGATGAAATAAATATGTATTTAATTATGTACAAGGACTAGTGTGCCCAACTTAGTCAAATTTTCATTGACATGCTTGTTTCGTAAAAATAAGTGTACGCTGCTGAACATGAGGAATTGTATGTGAAGCCACATACGAAAATATATGTATGAGGGTACACATAGAAAATATGTCTGTGAGGACACACGTAAAAATATATGTGTGAGGCTACACATAGAAAATATTTGTGTGAATACACATGTAAAAATATATGTGTGAGGCCACACATAGAAAACATGTGTGTGAAGACACACGTAAAAATATATGTGTGAGGCCACACATAGAGAATATGTATGTGAAAACACACGTGAAATGATACCTAGTATGGCCTTTGATAAACAAATTAGAGTTGTGAAATTTATATGTGAAGTAGACCCTAATAAGCTGATATTAAGACTAAATGTTGGAAACATTAGCTAAATTGCACGAGTTTGCCAATTGAAACAAAAATACTCGTGAGCTTACTTATGGGTCCAAGACACACAAACTCTCCTTATTTATCATTTTTTTAATTACTCTTTGCACAAGGCCTCACATGTTGAGGGTAAAAGAGTAAAATGTCAACTTTGACAAGAAGCATGACGTGTGAGCTTGGTTTCTGATTGAAGATACGCAAGTTTTTCTTAGAAGCAATCACGCAAGCTTAGCTACTTAGCTAAGGCGCACACGTTTGAGGCAAGAGAGGTAAAGACGTCTCCCTCTTTAAATTAGGGTTTGAGCTTGTATGCTAAGAAGCACAAGTTCAGAGTAAAGCAATTGAAACATAGAGAGTCACGTTAAGAGAGGAGTAAAACACCAAGTTTTGTCCAAGAGACAAGAAACTCATGTTTTTTACTCTTTGTATGAAGCCTCACACGTTGAGGGTAAAAAATTAAAATGCCAAATTTGCTAAGAAGCAAGAAGCTCACGTTTTACTCTTTGTGCTAAGCCTCACACATTAAGGGCAAAAGAGTAAAACACCAAAATTGAAAAGAAGCAGGAGTTCACGCTTGGCCTTTGCTCAGAGACGCTCAAGCTTTGCCTTAGAAGAAAAATGCACATGTTAGCAAGGTGCACACATTAGGAAATTAGGGTTTGAGAATATTCTTTTGACACGTTTATAAGTGTTGTAAATCTTATTTTAAGCGTTTCGAAAACCCTAAATTGAATTATTTTCACTCATTCACATTAGTTGTCTCTTTAAGCAATATTAATGTGACTGAGGTTGGATTTTTAGCTAGGAGAAGCTATGAAATTGTGTCTGACACAATTTTAACTTTGAAAGCACAACTGTGGACTTTTAATCGAATTGATTCATATATAAAGCTATATAGGTGTTTTAGTAGGTTAATATTGCTCACTTGAGGGTGAATATCAACATGGGTAATTTTTTGGGAATTCAGTCGTGGGAAATAACACCAAAAATAAAATTGCTCTATACTAGTGGGAAATCTATCTAGGAGCTTGAGATTTTAAGTAAAAATCATAAAACATCTGGGAATGTGGTAGTAAGCACCAGTGATGTTCTGATGATTTTGCACAGTGATGAATGTTCGATATATTCAGTAATTCTGGTCATATATGTAGTTGGCCATACATTTAGAGAGAAGACAGGGATAAACACCTGAGAGAGGGCAGGGATAAGTGCATGTTTAAGAATTCTTTTGCAGAATGTTAAAGTTTAGTATTTCTCAGACGCGAGTCTTGAGATTTAATTTACTATTTTATCCTTGTCAAAAACCCACCATCTATATTAAGTCCCCTGCTTAGCGCGGAATGAGTAATGTTGTGTGGTAAGCACTAGATGGTGGCCTGACATACAAAAATAAAACGAAATATAATTTTATTGTTCAATGGTTAGATATTACCAGAGGAGTAGTAGTCGGTTTGAATTTCGAATAAGAAAGTTGGAAAGTTATTCTTGATGGACAAGTAGAGACCCATAGTTGAAAGGCCGAAGCAAGATTTGGAATTGGTTGGACACATGCGTCTTAGGCGGACACGTATGGAAGGAACGGCTAGATGGAAAAGTGATGAAGCATAGCTGGATAGTCGAGCATGAAGAGAGGTTGGGACAGTCAAGCTTAGTCATGACGCTGGACGAGCATTGGAGCTTGAAGACGTACAAGCATGGTACGGCTAGGCAGAAGGACCAAATCCACTTCTGGCCAAGTCCAGCTGGAATAATATTTATTTATTATTTTAGAAAGTTTTGCTCTTTCTATAATTGTGCTCTTAGGTATTTGGAGCATTCTTCTTCTACCGTAACAACAACGGGAAGGTTTTTGGAACATTAGCTAGTTGTAGAGAGTATTGAGGCAATGCTTCTGTCAGTACACTAAGACGAGTGTTGAGGCAGCAGTGCCGTCATAACACTGAGAGTATAGTTGAGGCAGTGGTACCATAAGAACACTGAGATGAGTGTTGAGGCAGTGGTACCATCAAAATACTGAGATAAGTGTTGAGGCAGTAGTGCCTCAGAACACTGAGATGAGTGTTAATGCAGTGGTGCCGTCAGAACACTAAGATGAGTGTTGAGGCAGTGGTGCCGTCAGAACACTGAGATGAGTGTTGAGGCAGTTGTGCCTCAGAACACTAAGATGTAAACTTGTATGTAACTTTTATATAAAACTATATAGGTATTTTTGTGAGTCAATATTGTTCAATTGAGCGTGAATATTGACATGAGTTAATTTTTGGGAATCCAACTGCGGGTTATAGCACCAAATGATACTCAAATTGCTCTATACTAGTGGACAATCAATCTAGGAGCTTGAGATTTTGAGAAATAGGAACCTAAGCCTCTGTCTTGATAGGTACTAGCACCAAATGATACTCAAATTGCTTTATACTAGTGGACAATCCATTTAGGAGCTTGAGATTTTGAGAGACAGGAACTTAAGCCTCTGTATTGATAGGTATTAGCACCAAATGATACTCAAATTGCTCTATACTAGTGGACAATTCATCTAGGAGCTTGAGATTTTTAAGTAAAAATCATAGAATATCTGGGAATGTTGTAGTAAGCACCAGCGTTATTCTGATGATTTTTGTAAAGTGATGAATGTTGATTCATTCAGTAACTTTGATCGTGTATGTAGTATTCTGACAAGCTCAGTCGTATATACAGAAAGACAAGTGTTTGAGAACCCATGTTAAAATTCTCTGTAGAATTCAGAGGTCTAATATTTCTCGGGTCTGAGACATAATTTTTACTATTTTAGATGAAAATAAAATAACAAGGCTTAGTTTTTAGATATTACCAGAGATATTGCAGTTGGCTTGAATTTCGAATATCGTTACGTTGATGGATCTGCAAGTCGAGAGTGATCAACAGAGATGTATAGAGCCACATCATCATGTGGGATACAACATCAGTAGTTAAGGCTTTTAAGTACGACCACACAAGATCGCATGGTTGGGCAGACAAGAGAGGCGATATGGCTTGGACGGACAAGTGAGGAGCCATGGATGGACGGACATGTGAGAGGAGCCATAACTTGGCTTGGACAGACGTATGGGGAAACACATCTTGGACGAACAAGCAAGGAGGCAGCTAATGAGGAAGGTATGTTTGGATGGACAAGCGAGAAGTGTCCATTGGTCATCACCAATAGTAAGGTAAGCATACATCTTCTTTTCTTCTTCTTAAATTTATGTGAGTATATGCTCACAGATGGAGTTAGGGTTTTCCGACCAAACCCTTTTTTGTAGTAGAAGTAGTTGCTGAAGTTAAAGATGCCACCACTCTTCTATTCTAGAGATGTGAAGGCGCTATCTTTGAATTTTTTGTTGACATGGAAGAGTTTTTTGGTTGACCAAGATGGTCAGACACGATAAGAGGTTGGCAAGCGTGAGAGATGTTGAGATGGCTACATCGTGGGAAGCTTGAATCCCGTCTAGAAATTTTTGTCTGCGCATCATTCACTGTAAAGGATGTAGAAACTTCATCCAATGTTCGTTTTCAGTGGTTGACCCCAAATTTTGAAGCCAAGAGACTAAGATATTATATGCAGCAAGAATCAAATAATTTGGAGTTTGTTAGGTTGCCCAATCACGTGTGAAAATCCATGATTAGTAATCCCGTGTAAATTTCCAGATCATGTAGACTTTAGTGTAAGATTCATATCTCTTAGCTCGGGTATCCGATTGACACGCCCTTTCAGTATATCGTAGAAGAGACATGTACGAAAAACTTTCATGAAGGATGCATTGCCCTATTCCTCACCCATAAGCACGTTTTTCATAGTTAGGGGACGACTAAGTATGTAATAGCTTGGGTATGCCATTTGGAGGCATCCAAGAACTCGAATTCGATGAAGAATGACTTTGTCATGGATTTGATGCTTAAGGAGTTGCAGGAAAAAGATGGAACACTAGCGAGTGTGAGATGATGACTCGAACCATAGTTGGAAACAACAAGGTGGAAGACAGAGAAGTTGATGATGACAACATGGCTAGAGTGATTTTGCTTGTTGAATATTTATCCAGGCTGGAGATGATTGTGTCTTCCTTGTTATCGGTGGTAGATAGAACTTTAACTTCAGTACAACGTTTCTTTGTCAGCAGATTATTGTCTCCAGAGCAGAGTAGGTAGTATGGGCGCAGTCCCCATGTGTATAAGTGCATAATCATGTCATAAATTGAATAAGTTTTATACGAGAGTAACAATTGTTATGTTGACTAATGAATCTTCTTCCTTTTGGAATGATGTTTCTTATGTCCCAGCTCTTGTGATCTTTGTATCATGATCTTTAATAGTCGAGTTTCATGCTTCATGGGAAGCAAGAAGGAATGCATGAAAGTTCACCAGAACATGTAGAAACAGGTAGAGTCTTGATACAAAGTTAGGGTTTTGGTTTTCATGTGGAAACTTTACTTAAACGCTCTAACTTGGTATTACTGCATTTTCGAACTGTAGTAGAAGCAGGGTATCCATTGAGCAAAGGGAAGTAGTCGGCGTTGTCTAAGGAAGAGAAGCTAAGAAGAGTGGCCAACGTTGATATAGGTAAATAAACTAGCGTTAACCCATTGAAGGAGTTAGAAGAGATAGGCGGTCCCCTTGCAACTATCTTAATATCCTGCTACTGATTCTCTATTCGAACGTTGCATGAAGAAAGACAGGGTGGCTTTGATGACACATGCAAAGCATGTGTGGCTGACATCAGTAGCCTAATCGAATTGGAAATTTATATGTTGTTGAACTTAATGATCCAATTGACTCTGGTTCAAATTGATGACTGCGTTAAGTCTTCAGAGAGTGAATAAACTTCATTCGAACTTCCCATGAATGATATGGTTCTTCAAATAATTAGTCATTCAGCTATAGTAGATCTTCTACTGTGTTGGGAAGGGAAACCTTGTGTAATGATCAGTCCCCAAGTATCTCTCACTTGGAGTCCACCACTAGAATAGATATGATATAATTTGATGGCGATATCATGCTTCCTTACACGTGATCCTCCCATATGGAATAAAGGAGATATTATAGTTTCATTGTATTGTTGGTTGTTGATGATGCGTTGTGGCTGGAACAAGAACTTGGATGGAATTTGGTGAAGTCAACGCTGGCGTCGAGGATGTCAAGCAGTTGGAGATGGAGCGTATATGGCTGGCTTTACACCTCATAGGTGATCATTCTTCCGATGATATGTTTATTCCCTCGAGCATTTATATGGATTTATTCGTTATTGAAAATTTTGGATCTTCTCTAATTATGTAAAATCTGGTAGTAATAGAAGCGGAACTCATTTTTACTTGAAGAGTGATGTAACCATATGTATTTACGGATTTTTATCCAGGATCCTTGATTGTTGTTGGAGCATGGTCAACTTCACGACGAGTAATCCCTATGGTTTTGAGTGTCTTCACAGGGACGATATTGGCAGCAGCTTGACTCAATTAGTATCTCACCAAATTCTGTATCTTTGAGACAAGTAGAGGTGAGCAGTCCCCAGTTATACTTTTCTTTCCTCTCACCTATATGATCATGTTCAGGGCATATTTCCTTTTTAGAAGAGATATTTGTTTACCAGTCACAACATGGTTGATGGCAGTAAGAATGTCTTTGCGTTGCTCCTTCGAGCAGTAGAAAAGCCTAAACATGTGTTTCATCCTGGATTGAACTGCCTGATTGATAGGTTCTCTAGACATGGTGGAACTTATGACAAGGAGAGGTTTCTGTGTACTCTTTCAGTGCCCAAGTGTAACTCTCCTGAGCTTTGTCATTTCTTGTTATGTTGGGGGATATTAAATTAAAGGTAACTTGGTGGTGTTATTTTGTATCCACACTTCTTAGAGTTTGGGAAGAACGGAGACATCAGATCTTTCCTTGATTATTGTTGATGTTGGGAAGGTGGTGAAGCTACATTTGCTTAGTTATCCCTTTAAGGAGGTCGCACTACTGGTGGTGCTGAAGTTAGAATTGGTGCTGGTGCTGCATGCTTGGGTTGTTCCTATGGTTTTGCATCTTTTATTTTTTCCTCATTCAGTTATAACACCCGCAGATGGTTGAATGTTGTATCGCTTACTTGTGAGTCGTCTTTCAACACAAGTCTCACAAGCTTCTTCATTCCTAGCAGGTCTGGATTTCTCCATCAAAGAAAGTGGAGTTGTAGTTGATTGCCTGAGTCTGGGAGAGAGTGTCTTGTATCAGGAATACCAGTACAGAGATTTTTTAGTTGATTTAAACTTCTGATACAGTCGTATTGGTTGAACATCCATCAACAATCAAGACTGGGGAGTACGGTTACGAGCGGCTTCGTGAGCCAGGGTTGGAGTCCGTCTGAGCTATTTGAAGCTCATGTACCTGTACACAAAGAGGAAACTCATTTTCCTCTCGGATTTGGAAATCCAGGCTTTACAAAAGGAAATATTCACCATTTTTCTTGTCATAACGTGAGTACTCTTTCTCCTCTTCATCAGCAGCAAAGATGGATAACATCTCCTCTCGACGTCGTCACCAACCACATACCATTAGAGCGGTAGTCAACTGTCACTGGTGAAGGTAAATATTTTTTCCTTTTATCTTATGTGAGCTATTCGATCTACATATATATATTATTATTTTGTTGTCGTACTAACAACAACACCCCCCCCCCCCCCCCATATTTTTAGGTATAATATCCTCTTATCGTTTTTGCATGTATGATCTCTTCCACCAACTTCGCTGTTGGTGGTACCAGGTAAGTACAGTTTTTTGAGGGAATACCTGTGCTGATACTAGAAGAATTAACATTGGGGTTAGTTGCTGAACACGACCTAAGATCAATACTTTTTACAAATTGAGAAAAATTGCAGAAATTGATAAGTTGATTTTGCAACTGAGAGATTGATCACCCACTATGGTCGCCAAAATATTTGTGGGGAAAAACGAATTGAAGGGTAATTTAGGAAAAGTAGGGTCAGTAGGTGATAATTCGTCAATCTTTAAACATTTGTACTATTGAAGTATTTTGTTTAGATTCAAGAGATCAATCTATACAATCCTGGCCTAAACCAAGCAATGGTCGTTCCATTCTTGCTTCAGTCACGTGGAGAAGGAGAAGAGTTGGTCCGAGGGAGGGAAGCAAGATAAGGTTAAGGTTAGAGTATCAGGCTCTGTTTGGATATAATGAATGTGGTTGGTGTGTATAACTATGAATAATTCGATGTTTGAGAAGGTTGAATGATCGAGTTTAACTTGTGACTTGTTTCAGACTTGTTGTTCAATGCCCACTTGTCGTTGTTCAATAGATTAAGAATCTATTTATATCATAGTTATTGTAACCACTTGACCTCTTCTCTGGAAGAAAGTGTCGATGGTTGAGTAGTGGTGAAGTGGAGATGGTGGAGAGGTTGTTGACAATTTCTTTCCACTTCAATTGAGGTTGAATAGTTAGTTACTCAACTTATCACTCCTTTACTCAACTGTTGATCGAACTTTCCAGAGTTTCTCTTTAGTGGGTGCACTTCTGCACCACATGCCGTAGACCGCACGACCAATACCCTAGTGAATATCCCCCCGTTTATGACAATTGATGTTTCGTATAAATTTTGTAGTATTGAGTACTACTAATATTATTAAGTCGAATGAGACTTACTTAGTCTTTTGACTGAAGACCTGTCTTGCTTGACTAGGATGATGAGTGTTGATAGACTAAAAAAAAAAACAAATATGTATTTATTTGTGTATAAGGAGCAGTATGCCCAACTTATTCAATTTTGCATTGACATGCTTGTTTCATAAAAATAAGTGTATGCTGATGAGCATTACGAATTGAATGTGAGGCCACATACGAAAATATATGTGTGAGGTCACACATATAAAATATGTATGTGAAAACACACGTAATAATATATGTGTGAGGCCACACATAAAGAATATGTGTGTGAAGAAACACGTAAAAATATATATGTGAGGCCACACATAAAAAACATGTGTATAAAGACGACACACGTAAAAATATATGTTTGAGGCCACACATAGAGAATATGTGTGTGAAGACACACGTGAAATGAGACCTAGCATAGCCTTTGATAAACAAATTATGGTTTTGAAAATCGTATGTGAAGCAAACCCTAATAAGCTGACGTTAAGATTTAATATTGGAAAGATTAGCTAAGCTGCACGAGTTTGCCAATTGAAACAAAAATACTTGTGAGCTTACCTATTGGTCCAAGACACACAATCTCTCCTCTTTTTATATTTTTTAATTACTCTTTGCACAAGGCGTCACATGTTGAGGGTCAAAGAGTAAAACGTCAAATTTGGCAAGAAGCAGGACCTGTGAGCTTGGTTTCTGAGTGAAGATATACGAGTTTTGCCTTAGTAGCAATCACACAAGCTTAGCTACTTCGTTAAGGCGCACACAGTGGAGGAAAGAGAGGTAAAGACGTCTCCCTCTTTAAATTAGGGTTAGAGCTTGTATGCTAAGAAGCACAAGTTCAGAGTAAAGTAATTGAAATGCAGAGAGTCACGTTAAGAGAGGAGTAAAATTCCAAGTTTTGGCCAAGAGACAAGAAAATCACATTTTTTACTCTTTGTATGAAGCCTCACACGTTGAGGGTAAAAAGGTAAATGCTAAATTTGTCAAGAAGCAAGAAGCTCAAGTTTTACTCTTTGTGCTAAGCCTCACACGTTGAGGGAAAAAGAGTAAAACACTAAAATTGGAAAGAAGCATGAGTTCACGCTTGGCCTTTTTTCAGAGACGTGCAAGTTTTGCTTTAGAAGCAAAACATACATGTTAGCAAGGTGCACAGTTAGGAAATTAGGGTTTAAGAATATCAAAGTAGGGTTTGAGAATATTCTTTTGACACGCTTATAAGTGTTGCAAATCTTATTTTTAAGCGTTTCGAAAACCCTAAATTGAATCCTTTCACATTAGTTGACTCTTTAAGCAAGGATTAATGTGACTGAGGTTGGATTTTAGCTAGTAGAAGCTATGAAATTGTGTCTGATACAATTTTAACTTTGAATCTAATCACAACTGAGGTATTTTAATCGAATTGATTCATATATAAAGCTATATAGGTGTTTTAGTAGGTTAATATTGCTTAGTTGAGGGTGAATATCAACATGGGTAATTTTTTGGGAATTCAGCCGTGGGATATAACACCAAAAATAATAACCCAATTGCTCTATACTAGTGGACAATCCATCTAGGAGCTTGAGATTTTTAAGTAAAAATTATAAAACATATGGGAATGTCGTAGTAAGCACCAATGTCGTTCTGATAATTTTTCACAATGATGAATGTTCAATATATTCAGTAATTTTGGTCATATATGTAGTTGGCCATAGATATAGAGAGAAGACAGGGATAAGCACCTTAGAGAGGGAAGGGATAAGCACCTACTTAAGAATTCTTTTGCAGAATCTTAAAGTTTAATATTTATAAGACTCGAGTCTTGAGACATAATTTACTATTTTATCCTTGTCAAAAACCCACCATCTAAAGGTAGTTAAAGACAGTTGTCGCTGTGATTGATTATGGTGGTCAGTCTGTTGAGATTGAGAGGCCGAGTTTGAATGGCTTACTAGAGACACTGGTTGATGGTTGCTGGTAGTAAGGTAAAGAAAGTATGGCAGTAATGTTTGATGTCTCGAGCATAATGGGCAGAGAAGAAATCGAGATGTGAGTAGAGTTTGAGAAAGACAAGGAACTAGTATCTTTCTTTAGAAAGAATCGAAATACAACATGATTTTGGATAACTATTCACATCTTTTATCAGCTGAGTATGTGACCGAGTAGAGAAGAAATATGTGAGATTTATTGTAGCTTGGTGTATCAAGTTTGATATACCAACGAATCTTAAAATAATCCAGCTGCTATAAGTGGGTCTGGCTATGGTTCTATCCAATGGGAAGACCTTTACACTTAACTAAGCTACTCATCATCACATTATAACATGGTCACTTAATTTTCAAAATGTAAAACATTGTTGATCGACTTTGGTTCCCTATCTAACAAAGATTTTTGTCGTGTGAGAGATAGCCTAACATCCGCAGCTTTGAGACACACAAAAACATATCAAAAAAAAAAAGAAGAGAAAAACAGAAAGGAGAAAAGGCGCGGCACACGGGCTGGAGATGGAGAGCATTACTGCGAGATTTTGGTTTATGCAATTATTTAAATTTCTTTCTTTCAATTGTCATAAACTCCAATATCTCTAGTTAATTTCTTAATTGATTGAGGATGGATTCTAAGGTCTAAATATGATTTGATTTAATATATGAATCTATTTTAAATTCTTCACATGATTATTGTTTGTTTCTACTATGAGGAATGTTATGATTGATTAATTGATTGTTCTAGGTGGCCAACTAAACCAGTTTCTTGATTGATCTATTTCTAGTAAGGGTTAGGATATCCGTAATTGTTGAATAAATCCTACACAATTAGAACACGTGAGACCTTGCATAGGGATTCTGTGGAGCTATTGCGTGTAGAAACAACACTAGAAAGTGGACCTTGCGCTAAGAGTCTAACTACTAGAATCAACCTATACAGTCACAAAATATAAAGCATTTGACCAAATTACACTTAGAGTGCGCTACTTCTAGGTGGTTTAGGAAAATAGAATCTGGTATTCGAGCGCTTCAATAGCCAGTGACCAAAGGACTTCTGAGGATACCACTGCTCTAGCTGTTATCCTACGGTTAGAAATAATTTGTGATGAATGGAGAATAGATGAGTATACTAATTCAATGATTGTTTATTAACGAAGAAGGATTCCTCGATCATATTTCTCTCCATTTCTTACAACTTAATTACTTTTAATTGATTCTTTTACTTTCTTTAAAATCTAAAATAAACCCCCTTTGTGACATTTGACAACTGAAACACTTTGCTCTTCGTGGGAACGAATCTTATTTACTACTCCCTCTGTTTCATTATATTTGTCCTCTATTCCATTTTCGTCAGTTTCAAAATTGTGTCCAGCTTCTGTTAATAATCGTATTTTTTCAATAAACTCTCGAATATACCCTTAAAAATCGTATTTATAAGTATTTTTTTATACTTATAAATTAATTTTCAACGGGACCCAATTTAAAATAATAAAAAATATTTGTATAATTAGGAAATAAATTTTAAATATCTTTCTTTTTAATCTTTTATTCCTTTTAAAAAATATATATTTGGCTCCAAAAATTAAATTCCTTATTAAGGTTATACTACATAAATATATAATTTTTTCATCTCTTTCCTATTTCCAAAAATCAATATCTTTTAGCCTTCCTTTTTTATTTCCTATTTACAATCCTCCTAACAATTTTAGGTAGTTTTTAATACTAACACTTTTATTAAAATAAAATAGGTAAGTAACTAAGAGTAGAAACTACAAATAAACCTAAAAAACAAAAATAAACGAAAATAAATAACAACTGAAACTGATTGTTCCCCGGCAGCGGCGCCAAAATTTGTTGTGTCGTATGTGCAAAAATTAATTCACTTATCTTCTACTTCATTAATGAATAATATAGTACTCCCTTTGTTTCTAACTTTGTTGTCTAGATTACTTTTGGTTTCAGGTACTTGATCTCTGGCACCCAAACTTTGGGATTGCCGAGGTGTGGAATTCAAACTCGCAAGGGGACAAAACTACAAGAACCTCAATGTTTGCTACAAGATCCACCTATAGAAGAGATTGATGGTCCCCAACCTCCGGAGAAGAAGTTGCGAGAGTTGACATATCCATGTTTAGATTCGCAACCACTGTGCATTAGCATAACTGTACCAGTGGAGCTGAAGTCAAATCTTATTCATCATTTCAAAGGACATCCAGGTAAAAATCCAAATCGTCATCTTCAGCAGTTTCAGAACACGATGACGAGTCTTAGGCATGGAACCGAAGATAGTGAAGCAACTATGCTGCAAGCTTTTCCATTCTCATTGACAGACTTATCAGAAGAATGCTTGTACTATCTTCCTCCAGGGAGTGTTACAACATGGACGGAGATGAAAAAGTTATTTCTATAGAAGTAATTTCCTGCTTCTAAGGCAACATCTATTCGTAAAGAGATTAGTAGCATTCTGCAGATTACTGGGGAATCTCTTTATGAATACTGGGATAGGTACAAACGGTTGTTGGAAAGCTACCTGCACCACAACATATCCTTAACACTCATCATTCAATATTTCTATGAAGGATTACTTCCGGAACATAGGAACTTGATTGATGCAGCTGTAGGAGGTTCACTTACTGAAAAGACGATCTCGCAGGCGACTAGTTTTATTGAGAGTATGGCCTCAAATGCACAACAATTTTATACCAGAAATGACTCAAATGTCAGAAGAGTTAGCGAGATAGGAGAGTCTTCACACACAGAACATCGGTTGAGTACCATTAAAAAGGAAATTCACCGTATAGCGTCTGCAGTTGCTTCTTCATATGATGAGGAGGATGAGGTTAATGCTTTATTCCCTAATCCAAGGCCAAGGTATGATCCTTATTCCAATACTTACAATCCAAGCTGGAAGGATCATCCAAATTTCAGCTATGGGAACAAGCAAGCCGCAGCTCCTATGCCAGCTTATGGGCGACATAATAGTTTTCAACAACAATTTCAGCAACCACACTAAGATAAGGAGCAAGGTTCGTCCACTGATGACAAGTTCAACGCTATGATGCAAAGCATGCAAGGTACTACTTTTATGCTTCAACAAAGTCAATAGAAGACAGATTCTGCCATTAGCGACTTGCAGACTCAAATAGGGAAAATGGCAACCAATATGAATCTACTGAAGGCACAAGCATCAAAAAAACTTCCTTCAAATAATGTTGTAAATCCAAGAGAGAATGACAATGCAATGACTCTCAGAAGTGGAAGACAAGTTGCATATTAAAGTCAGCAGAAGCAGGGTAGTGGAGATATTGAACAAGACAAGGAAGAAGCAGTGCCTATAGCAAAAACGGTTCCAAAGGAAAATCTACTTCAAACCGGCCAACCTAAGTACACGGTTTCTACTTTCTCTACTCCGCCCCCTTTTCCTAGTCGTTGCGCCAAGTCAAAGAAAGAAACCCAAGACAAGGACATTCAGGATATATTCAAAAAGGTGGAAATCAACATCCCGTTAATTGAGTCCATCAGAACAGTACCCAGGTATGCTAATTTTCTGAAAGAATTGTGTGCAAAGAAGGATTAGTTGATTGCTAACGAGATTACGCAGGTGGGTGGAAGTGCTTCACCTATGTTGTTGAAGAAGATGCGCACAAAGTGCAGTAATCCTGGGGGTTCCATGGTGCCAATAACTATTGGTAACCATATATTTGAGCGTGATTTGCTTGATTTGGGAGCATCAATTAGCTTCATTACTTCTAGGGAGATCGTTTATGAAGAATGCAAAGACGAAGATTGATATCGATAGTGGGACACTTACTATGGAGTTTGATAAGAAATTATACACTTTAATATTTTTGAATATATGCTTTATCTAAGTGATGTCCATTCTGCATTCTTTATTGATGTTATTGATTTGTTAACTCAACAAATGCTTGAATTGAGTAGTGAAGATGAACCCGGAGTTACGTTACGAAATAATATTGAGTTGGACGTTCATGGGATGCCTAACTTGGACGTTGATATTGCAAAAGTATTGGTGCTTTAACGGCATTACAAGAAGCTCAAACGGGTAATATCACATACATTTATTTACCCATGACTAATGAAATTCCTTTACCTTCTGTTGTGCAGGCACCTGAGTTAGAAATTAAGCCTTTACCCGATCACTTGAAGTATGCCTACTTGGGTGATGGGGAAGAGATTCCAGTCATTATTATGAAGAATCTCATAGCAGTACAGGAAGAACACTTTATTAGGGTTCTGAAAGAGCACAAAACAAACATTGGTTGGAAAATTGCTGATATTAAAGTCATTAGTCCATCCATGTGCATACATAGAATCCTAATGGAAGAAGATGCCAAGCCATTACGTGATGCTCAACGTAGGCTTAACCCCCCAATGATGGAGGTTATGAAGAAAGAGAGCCTCAAATTGCTAAATATGGGGGTGATTTACCCAATTTCTGACAGTAAGTGAGTTAGTCCGATACAGGTGGTACCTAAGAAGTTAGGTGTTACCGTTTTCAGAAATCAAGATGACGAGCTTGTTCCTACAAGAGTTCAAACAGGATGGAAAGTATGCACAGACTACACAAAACTTAATTCGGCTACCCACAAGGATCACTTTCCTTTGCCTTTCATTGATTATATGTTAGAGAGGTTAGCAGAACATTTACATTATTGATTTTTGGACGATTATTCCAGCTACAATCAGATTTTTATTACACCAGAGGATCAAGAGAAAACTACTTTTACTTGTCCTTTTGGTACGTTTGCATATAGGTGGATGCCGTTTGGTCTTTGCAATGCGCTTCCCACTTTTCAAAGATGTATGATTAGTATATTTTCTGATTACGTAGAGTGCATCATTGAGGTATTTATAGATGATTTTAGTGTTTATGGAGATTCATTTGATATTTTTTTAGAAAATCTTGAACTTGTGCTAAAAAGATACATAGACACTAATCTTGTTCTTAAGTGGGAGAAATGTCATTTTATGGTGAACCATGGTATAATGCTTGGTCACATTGTGTCCTCTCGACGGCTCGAAAGTGGACAAAGCAAAGATAGACTTGATTAGAAACTTACAATACCCCACTTCGGTGAGGGAGATTCACTTATTTCTTGGTCATGCAGGTTTTTATAGACGGTTTGTCAAAGATTTTCTCCAAAATCTCAATGCCAATGTGTAAATTGTAGTAAAAGGAGGCTACCTTTCACTTCGACCAGGAGCGTAAGGATGCCTTTGTTAGACTGAAAGAAATTATTGAATACTGCACAAATTATTAAGTCACCTAACTGGAATTTGATATTCAAGCTGATGTGTGATGCAAGTGATTATGCAGTCAGAGTTGCTTTGGATCAG
The DNA here is from genome assembly GCA_023531435.1 of Papaver californicum. NCBI lineage: Eukaryota > Viridiplantae > Streptophyta > Magnoliopsida > Ranunculales > Papaveraceae > Papaver > Papaver californicum. Next base: position 3,548,548 of record JAJJMC010020031.1, on the reverse strand, counting down.
AAAGTGGACAAGCGGTCACACGTAATTTATTATACATCTAGGACCCTAAATGATGCACAAATCAACTATTCTACGAATGAGAAAGAGTTATTGGCTATAGTGTTTGCATTAGAGAAATTAAGATCTTATTTAGTAGTTACAAAGGTGATTGTATATTCTGATCACGCAGTACTTCGGTACCTATTGAAGAAGAAGGAAGCTAAGCCAAGATTAATACGTTGGATTATGTTGTTGCAAGAATTTAATATTGAAATTAGAGACAAGAAAGATGTTGAGAGTACACTGGCAAATCATCTTAGCAGACTTGTTTTTTCCGAGAAAGAACTTCCTTTACAAGATCGTTTTCCAAACGAATAATTGTTCTAAATTGAAGATTCAACACCTTGGTACGCTGATATAGTAAACTACTTGGTTATGAGAACCTAGTACACTGTCCAATTTCCAAAAGCTAAAGCTTAAGGAAAATAACCAAGCAGTATGTGTGGGATGAGCCCTACTTGTGGAAATATGGTGCTAATCAGATTATCTCAAGGTTCGTGCCTAACTCTGAATTTCAATAAATTCTTACTTTCAATCATTCTTATGCGTGTGGTGGGCACTTTGGTTCTAAACGTACCGCTCTCAAAATCCTTCAGATTGGCTTTTATTGTCCCACCTTATTTTAAGATGCATATAATTTTTAGAAATCTTGTGATAGATGTCAACAGTCGGGCAATCTAGGTGCTCGAAATCAAATGCCACTCACATTGATTCTTGTTATAGAAATATTCAACGTGTAGGGAATTGATTTTATGGGCCTTTTTGTTAATTCGTATGAAATTTTTTATGTACTTCTTGTTGTGGATTATGTTTCGAAATGGGTGGAAGCTAAAACCACCCCTACTAATGATTCTCAAGTTGTTTGTGAGTTTGTAAAGGAAAATATTTTCACTAGACATGGCACACCAAGTGTGGTTGTCAGTGATGGAAGTTATCACTTTCAGAAATCCTTCCACGTTCTTATCAAGAAATCCAACGTCACACACAAGATTGGTACGCCTTACCACCCACAAACTAGTGGGCAAGATGAAATTTCAAATCGTGAGATTTAAGTCTATTCTAGAGAAAATAGTCAATACAACAAGAAAAGATTGGAGTTTAAAGCTTAATGATGCATTATGGGCGTATAGAACGTCATACAAGACACTAATTGGCATGTCGCCATATCGGTTGGTTTATAGTAAAGCTTGTCATCTCCCGGTTGAACTTAAAGCAGGAAAACAAAAGAAACTATAAATCAACGAGTTAACGGAGATATATAATGATGCTTACGAGAGTTCTCGTATATCCAAGGAAAAAACTAAGCTTTTCCATGACAAGATGATTTTTCGAAGGAATTTTGTTCTGGGGCAAAAAGTTTTTTTATTTAATTCTCGTCTTAAACTATTTCCTAGTAAGTAAAGGTCCCGATGGAGTAGACCATTCGTTGTTACTAATGTTTTTCCTTATGGTGCAGTTGAAGTTACTAGTCTCACGACAGGGACAATTTTCAAAGTCAACGACCATAAATTAAAACTATATTATGAAAACTTCCCTACAAAGTGTAGATGGTGAACTTTTTATAAGGGTTAAAATTATAAAATTTCCCTATGCCAAGCAGCAGGAATATACAAGGATATGCGCGTATACCTATCTCTATAACAAAACACGGAATACTATATCTCCACGTATATTTCGCAAGTGAATTAAGAATACAGATTCTCTACAAACATTCTAAACTGGCCTCGCAGCCTCCTCAATACTCATAATATTTATGCCGTATCGAACTAGTCTCAAGTCACAAAAAATTCCACAGCTGAATTCCTTGAACTTATCTCGAGTGCGCATCGATGTTCCGGTAATATCTGTCAAATTCGAGAATATCTAATTCTTAAACCCCAAAATACACTCTAGCTTAATGCCTCGTTTGCAACGAACGATTCTAAAATTGCTCATCTGAGCTCAGATATGCTACTTTAGCAATTTGCTCAAAGATACACACGAATTATGCGCAACTCTTCTTGGACACGCCGCAAACAAGTAACAATACCTTGAAATACGCATTGCACTTCTGAGCTAGGCTAACCCTAGCCTTTTTTCCCGTTAGTGCCAGGCTAGCACCATCCCCTTGGCTTAACACCATATTAGCGCTAGTTCCCTACCTTAGAGTTAAAAGCGCTAACTATCTTAGCGCACCACCCTAGTGCTGAAAACGCCAACTTCATTAGAGCATCCTTGGAAAAGAATGTTCTTGTCCTAGCGCGTCCCTAGCTTGACGTGTCCTAGGTTTAGTAGGTCCATAGCCTGATACGTCCCTGACAAGCATGTCCCTATCTTGATGCGGCCTTGGCCTAACATCCTTGGCTAGCACGGCCTTAGCCACCACGCCCTTGGCCGAGCGTCCATGGCCTTAGCGCTTCCATGGCTAGTGCGTTCCAGTTTAACGTGTTCTTGTCCAAGTGACTTAGCGCAAGCGCCCTTGGCCAAAAGCGCGTTGACACTAGCACATTGGTGCAAACTACCCTTGACCTAACTGGCTTCATTGAGAAGTGCTAACTCCAAACATCCTTGGCGCTAGCTTCCTATCCCTAACATAATATATATTTTATTCCTAACAGAGCTAGAAACATTATCATTCACGCTAAGAAGTCAGTGCTAGCTACTCCTCTTAGAAATACGCTATTTATTTCAATACTGGTCTAATGTCAACACCAATCTCATATGATTAATAAGCCTCTTGCTTAAGAAGCTCTCTATAATATTGGCTTCAAGTATCTTCCAGGTTTATGCGAAGTCACTACTGAGCTAATACTTAGCCATTAAATATGCCATGTTACTCTTAAGCTAGTACATGACCACTGAACTTACCAGATTCGACACTAATCAGTCTGATTATCAATCTAGCGAGTTGTGCAACTTGCCTCACCTACTTAGCAAGTCATTGACTTAACTTGACCCAATCAAAAGTGATGGTCCATAACTCCACTATCATTTCACGAGATATCAAATACAACACATGGGGGGATTCTCATTGGGCTATTGGTCATACGGTATACAACAATCGTGTGTTATGGAAAAATATCCACAAACAAGAAGGTAACAAGTAGTAGGACAGTTACAAGAAAGTTGAGAGAATGAGGAGTAGTGGCCATACAGGTCTTCCCTGCCTTTCGGACATGACTCCACTACAATCTCCACAATCGTTACTCCTCTACTTCTTTTGTAACTTCTACCACTTACCAGAAATTAGTGTGTCTCATCAAAACTATAATAGATGGTTTTTATTTATTCGAAACAAAAAGACAAGACTAAAGAAATTAAGATATACAAAATAAGCGATTCGACTCAGAGATAATCCTTTCTTCTTCACACACTACTTATCACACTGATATTTCTTAACCTTCTTGGTTTCCCTCCCCTAAGACCTGCTCAATATTCTCCACCTTTTTGATCGAAGCAGGACGTGAACGACCATTTCTTGGTTTAGGCTCGTCCTGTTCGATCTTGATCTCTCGAACCTACTTGAAAGTACTCTTTTGCAGTATATTTGTTTTTACCCTAAAACAATTGGCAACCACATCAGTAGATCAACCTCTAAATTACAAAAGCCAATTTTTAATTAGTCAAGATGGTGGATCTTAGGTATAAAACAGTTATAACTCCTATAGTCGGTTCAGGTAGCACTGGTGATGGTGATTCTGAAAACAACCCTGCTGCTACTGAACCTCCTCGTACTAATACTACTACTACACCTCTTTCCGGTAAAAAACCCGCTGAAGGCAAATAAATTCCCAAACTCCGCCCAACGTAGCTGATCTGATGAAGAGACATGAGGTTCTTGCCAGAACACAGGTGGAAATGGCCACTACTCAGAAGGAGGTACTTACTTGTTTCAAAACTTTGACGGAGAAACTCTCCCCTGAACAACCCCATCACTTAACGGGGCGAACCAGGACCAACCTTACAGCAAATACTGACACTGATATGTCAAAGACTCAAAGAAATGATGAAGTTCATATCATTCCTGATCGCCCACCACAGAGGTACCAACAACCCGATTTTGTCACCCGTGAAGATCTGAAGAGACTCCTACGAAATCATGGCAAGGAAGACTCATCCTCGATCCATCAACACCAACCTCCTTACCCGCATGAAATTCAAAGGATTCCTCTTCCGGGAGGTTACTCATCTGCTACTTTCTCATTATACGATGAAGCTGGAAATGCTCGTAAGGATATCTCTCAATTTCTCGAATCACTTGGGGGACATGAATATAATCATGTGCTACATCTCAAAGAATTTTTAAAGTCCCTCACTGGAAAAGCCTAGATGTGGTATAACAACATTGCTCCCAACAACATCTCTGGTTGGGAAGACATGGTTAATGCCTTTTACAAGAAGTACTTATTTGTCTCTGAGGAAATCACCCTATCGGATCTTGGAAGAATGTTCCAGATAAATAATGAGCACCCCAATGAATACGTGAAGAGATTCAGAATTCAAGCGTTGGACTGTCACGATCCGAATGTGACAGAGCATCAACTCGTGGAGCTCTGTATTAATAGTATGATTCCGGTCTATCGCGTTTTTTTAGAAAATCTACGTTTTCAGACTTTCTCTGAGTTAGATGAAGCCGCGAAACGATCTGCCACAACTGCTCCTGTTCTCCTGGAGAGAAACAGACCAGCAAAAGAAGAAAGTCGTGGGGACGCACATGGAAGTCGATGACTAGTCAAAAACCAATAAAATATTCAACCATCAATTGATGCTGTCAGTAGCGAGGAATCCAAGAGGAAAACTCCATCTCAACCAGAGTCACAGAAAAAACATTCTCCTTCCAATCCAACCTCGACACCAGTGCTAACTCGGAGACTGACTCTGTCTCAGAACACAACCAAGGCTTCACAACAGCAAGTGCAACCGCAACAAGAGCAATATGCTAAGCCAAATACAATGTTCCTATATTTCCCAGTTCCAATAGAAGAAGTGCTCAAAGTGCTCGAAGCCTGGATAGAGGATGCCACCATCTAGTTACCACCCGTACGACGAATTCCTACGTACAGATCAACAGATGGCAAATCCGAAATACTGTCATTATCACCGATATGTCAATCACCCAACCAGTGAGTGTAACAATTTGAAGTGTATCTTCAAAGAAAAGATGGAATCAGGAGAATTACAATTAGAAGTTGAAGGAGTCCACAAAAATCCTCTTCATGTTAGAAACTTCAATCTCTCCGAGAAGTCAACTAATCAGATGGTTCAATCTCTTATGAAACACACATGCGAGCTTCTCTATCTCTCGAAAGGACAACATGGAGATATCTTTGCTTCCCTAAATCATGTCATGACTGGTAAGCGCTTACTCTTTACAGAGGATACTCACACTCAAGTCAAGCCTCCCTTGAAGAACATGGTAGAAACGAATGATAAGGAATGTGGCTTGGGACTCCCCACAAAGCCTGGAGATTCAATCCGAACTTCAAAACTCGACCAAGTAAGTCCTGCTCCTAAACTCCTTTGCAATCAATAACCCCCTGCCCTGTCAGAACTCGGGGACTCTGCCTAGAAGACAATTATGTCATGGCCAGAAGATGTGAGTGGGAAGCTAATTCATTTCTATATTTTATAAAATGGTTGAAAATTGTTTTTGCTAAGAATGGGAGGATTTATGACTCGCTTACGAGTCAAGTTGTTCCTGATGATGAGAACAAACGTCACCAACGATCCTTAGATGCCAAAGAGAATGCATTTTGAGAAGATATGCTAAAGTATGGACCTTTTAGAATTGGAGAAACGATTCTGAAAAATTACTAAGAGCTCACAACTTCCTGCATCAGTTCCTCCAACTATCGAAGAAGAAGAACCTTACATAATTAATGAGACTATACTACGTGGTCACTAGAAGCTCATAAACAGTGACAAGCTAGAAGGAGTAGTAATTCATGGCAAGTGGCTCAAATCTTACAAAGCCTAGGTACTTTCTTATTTTATTTCAAATATTTTACTATTTCATGCAAAATTTAAACTTCCTCCAAAATGATTTCAATATTTCTGCATTCATAGTTAGGTTTTCAAGTTTATCAATCAATTCAAATATCTTTATTCATTTTAAAAATAATAATAGAAGAGTCTAACTCTCTCCACAAATAACTTGTCAAAAACCTACTTACTCAAAATCCCAAAAGAAAACCATAAATGTACTTCATAAAATTATGAAACTAGAAAAAAAATCCTTGAAAGCTGGCTTAGTCCCTACAGAATACTCTTTTTCCATCTTTCCAAGAGTACCAATCGCAATCTCCAATTCCTGGGAAATCCTTTCCACCTCTTCTCTAGCCTTGGTCACTTCCTCCAAATTAGCAAGTTAACCTACTTAAGCAAAATGGTCTCGCATGGCTCCCAGATGGTGAAGGACCCACATGACGTTCAGACCAGAGTTTTCGGCGTTATTCACAGCTTCTTCCCACTCCTCGAAAACTGCACCAGAAATTTCATTCCGAGGAAGAGAGATCATCCCATGTATGATGGGAAACAAACTAGACACGTCTCGTTCTAAAGCCCTGTAGTTCCTGGAATTATCTACAGAGAAGTGGCTGAACTTCTTCCATATCTTTGTATATAACTCGGCATAGGTGGATGGAACAGAAAATACCCCAAAACGCAAGTACCCAGGAAGATTCATGCTGGATCCGAAGTCAATATTAATACCTGCACTAGGATACTCGTTGGGCACGCCCTTTACAACACTGTTATTTTGCATAACAACGTCAATGGAAGCACTAACCTCGACTAGCACGCAAACTGGAGTCCTATCATGATTTTCACTATGGGAGAAGGAATTATCTATATCGGGATCAAGGATAACTCTTTTTCCTTCACTCGCAAGCTCATCTCTCTGATTTCGATCATTCTCCCGCTAAAAGTAGAGATGATACATGCGCATTGAGTCAGAAACATCTCAAGCATAAAATTCTTGAGCATAAACCATAAAAATTGTTGTACATACTCATAAAGAACATATACATTCATTAAAAAGTTATATTTGAAGGATAATATGAATTGGAACAATCACAAGATGTTTTACAAAAAACATCTTAGAAGCAATTTTTACTTCCTCTCGGAAACTCTAAAGCTTGCGGAAATTGGTGAAGAATATGGGCATGTATGTCAAAAGTTTTGTAATGGTATCTACTACAATGTGTTAAAAGGGCGCATCAATCATATAAACGATCTAGGAGTTATGGAAAAAACGGCTAGCGGAGTCGGGTCTGCAGGGTTCTGAGTTCTACTGTTTGGTCGTTTTGACACCCCAAACAAGCTCAAAACCTGGATTTTTCCTATTAGGACGTAGGAAATTGTTTTATAATCAGGATAGAGGGGTCAATCATCCAAAGAGGTCGTATGAAGATTCTATAGCGTTTTTCCCAGGCGTTATATTTCTGAAATTTTCTGATGAAGAAAATCTATGAATGCTTGGAAAATTCAAGCATAGTCATGCTTATATGAGAAAATTGAAGAGTCTACATGGATCATTAGTATTACTAGGAGAGTAAAACTTACTTGAAAAGGATCCAAGTTAGCGGAAGAGTCTAGCACTACTTCACCTTCATCGTTTACTTCATCATCAATGGCATCAGATTCAGACTCTTCATGAATTTCTTCTGTATGATATGTTTCTTCAAGCTCTTCCTTTCCCGAATCATGTTCACCTTCAACGAAGTCAACAAAAATACTTGTTCTCACATGCTACACCAAGATAATAAATTATATTATAATTTAAAAATACACAGGTATCAAGAATGACAAGTGGAATACTTACGTTCTTGCGAGGACCAGTCTTACTTCCAGGAAGAATCATCCTTGGTCCTTGCCTTACAGGCTGGGGACTATTAGCATCAACATAAGCAACATCTACTCGAGGATGAACGACACGAGTCTACCAGAAAGAATGAAAGTTAAGAATCATAATAGTCATGTTTTTAGAATCAATAAGTCAAAGAAAGGACCATTACCTCTTGAGCCACATCGATAATTAGCTTCCTCTTGGCCTTAGACGAACTCGTATAATAGAACCATGAACTTTGTCTTTTTTGGAAGGGGCACAACTCATCACCGGAGATCCTGAGAGGAATTCTTTGAAACGACTCCTCTCATCATTCCAGAAGTGCGCATACATGGTTGACATCCGAGGCTTCCTACCCCAACATAAGGGATGTTTATTCCCTCAGCAAGACATATATTCAAATTTTTCTTCAATTCTCTAATGGATGGAGGTGCACTGTGGCTACGAGGCTGTCACAGACCGAAAAATCCCGCCTCCGGCACTATGCGCTGGGCAGGCCAGAACTCCCCGACGCGCGGCTTAAAAGATAGTAACCGGACCTTAAAGCTTAACTTCTCGTTGTTATATGCAGGTATATTTGCCTTTCCAAGCATGTTTTGCAAGCATGATACTCGAAACGTAGTTTCCATATCGTTCCAACTCACCCTTATTCTACAAAGGGTACATGACCATTAAAGCCAATGGTGAATGTCTTTGGCAAGCATCACATAATTACGATCATTTTTCAGGTCTAAATCATGCCTTGGACTAACACCTAAGCCATTTCAATCCTAATTTTTTGCTTCATCAATTCAGCTTCGATCATACGCTGGAGTCTCCACTAGTCTTTCTCTTGCCAAGGGTGCAACAACCAAGCACATGCCATTCCATGTCGTAACGGTTGCTAGGAAGTATGAACAGTGGAATTGCAACTACCTCATCAAGTGTGGCAACAATCATCTCTTGACTTAGCACTGCCGAGCCAAATGATACGAGTTATCATAATATCTCAACCGCCTCTAAATTAGATGATATGAGCGACAAGGTGCTGCACCTCAATGCATTATATTGCGGCTGCATACGTACCCAACTCGTATCTTGAAGGGATCAAGCATGACCGTAGTTCATCAAAGTGTCAACTCGAAAAGAACAAGCAACTTAAGCCAATTAAGGAAAAGCCAGCATCAATTCCAACTTTATCGCAGGGTCAAAGGCCAAACAAAGCCTAGACCGTATAGGGCGAAGGACTTTCGCAAGGTATGCACTAGCTTGTGCATAACTATCGTTATTCATTATGCAAATATGTGTTCTCGAGTACGCAACACGATTGAATGATGCTTTCTCATAATTCAAGCTTTATGGACTAAGCTACAAGGGTATTGATGCTTAAACATCAAGTATACTCCAACGTATAGGCCACATTGCATATATATGTGCATAACCGCTCATGTACATTCAAGCTTTATCGATTAAGCTACAAGCACATTCATGCTTATGCATCAAGTATACTCCAACATATAGGCCACATCGCATTTATATATATGTGCATCACCGCTCATGCACATTCAACCTTCATCGTTTAAGATACAAGCATATTGATGCTTATGCATCAAGTATACTCCAATCTATAGGCCACATCGCATATATATATGTGCATTGCCTCTCATGCACATTCAAGCAAATCTCCATCCCAATATATGTTTTATTCGCATTTTTAAAAATAAATAAAATAAAGGAAAGTGACATCCATCGACTGCACCTTAGGCAAAACGCCAACTAGTTGGCACCTCTGGGAAAATCCTCTAACTGGTTGGCGCCTCTAGGCAAATCCGCTAACCGGTTGGCGCCTTTAGGCTAATCCGCTAACCATTTGGCGCCTCTAGGCTAATCCGCTAACCAGTTGGCGCCTCTAGGAAAATCCGCTAACTGGTTGGCGCCTCTCAGCTAATCCGCTAACTGGTTGGCGCCTCTAAGCTAATCCGCTAACTGGTTGGCATATCGAAGGCTATTTCGCTTCCTAGTTATCATAGCTAAGCATCATCAATTTCCAGCCAACACCTCTTCCTTATATTTGTTTTATTTGCATTTATACAAGTGGATATAAAGAGGATACATGATGTTCACCTACTACACTTTCTAGTGATGCATTCTGGGGCATGTATCACGGCATAATAGTGCATTAGCACTATGATGCTCTCGCGGATACACGACATTAGTTCAGTGATGCATTTTCAATCATGCATCACGGCATAATAGTGCATTAGCACTATGATGCTCTCGCGAATAGGAAACATTGGTTCAGTGATGTATTCTCAATCATGCATCACAATATAATAGTGCATTAGCACTATGATGCTCTCGGATACGCAACATTGGTTCTGTGATGCATTCTAAATTATGCATCATGGGAATAATAGTGCATTATCACTATAATGCATTCTCGGATATGCAACGTTGGTTCAGTGATGCATTCTAAATCATGCATCATGGCATAATAGTGCATTAGCACTATGATGCTCTCGCGGATACGCGATATTGGTTCAGTGATGCATTCTCAATCATGCATCACGGCATAATAGTGCATTAGCACTATAATGCATTCTCAGATATGCATCGTTGGTTTAGTGATGCATTTTCAATCATGCATCACAACATAATAGTACATTAGCACTATGATGCTCTCGGATACGCAATATTGGTTCAGTGATGCATTCTCAATCATGCATCACGGCATAATTGTGCATTAGCACTATAATGGATTCTCGCGAATACACAATATTGATTCAGTGTTGCATTCTCAATCATGCATCACGACATAATAGTGCATTAACACTATAATGCATTCTTGGATACGCAACATTGGTTCAGTGATGCATTCTCAATCATGCATCACGGCATAATAGTGCATTAGCACTATGATGTGCTCTCGGATACGCGTTTCTGTGATGCATTCTCAATCATGCATCACGGGTAATAGGGCCTCAACACTATAATTCGAGGTCAAGGCATCCACACCCTGATGTAATCTAAGTGAGCTTTATAAGCTTAGAGTGAAGCTTTATCCCAGGTCATGACGCGTCCCTGAGTAAGCGTCATGCGAAAATTGTGGGTGTTACATTCTTACCACCTTCAAAATAATTTAGTCCCCGAAATTAAACTCAACTTTAAAACTATTGTGGATAAGCTTCATCGATTTGGATTTCCTGCGCCCATGTCCTATTTAATGATGCACATAAATCTTGCAAGGGTCTAATGTTTGTAATGAACACAAATTAGAATCTTCGGAATATGCATTCCATTCCGTATATTCCGGAATCCTAATAAGGTATGTAGTTGTCGTAAACGCCGATTAAAACCTTCCAAACATACGTCACATACAGTGTACTCGAGGATCAGAAAAGATTTTACAACTCTACCAAGAAAATCAATTTGGAACCCTAAACATGTGTCCCGTTCACATGCTCAAGAATACCAAAGGATTTACTCAAAACACGAGATCTCAAGTGGACGTCCCATACCATACACTTAAGAATCCCCAAAGTTCGCAAGAGTTGAAAAGGTTATCTAATATGGCTAGCAATATTTTACTTAGTACAGTGAGGACGAAACTCAATTGCCAGAGCAGTCGAATGCAAACCTAAAGTTACAACTAACGGTCTTCCGGGTTGCCACTCGTAAGTGGGAGCTAGCAGGCATGACAACACACACCATTCCATCAACGGGTGGGGATGATCAGTCGCGTTGTCTACCACCGTTCCAATGACAGTCTTCCGGGTTACCAACGGTATGGTAAAAGAGTCTAATAAGGCCTGGCAAACTCATAGTACACATGAGGGCGTCCAAATATCAGCGAAATAACTATCGTAGTAGTTACAATTTTTCTTAGCATATGCGCTTGGCCTGATTGTCCAACACAAACTTACAAAGTAATTGGCCTAACAGTCACAAACTCTTCTTTTTGCGTAGCAGTTGGCTTACTCTTCCAATCCTTTTCCTTTTTCTTTTGAAGGAAAATTTCTGTAGTCGCATTACAAACACTCACTTGACGAGCCCAAAACGCACAATCCCTAGCGTTTTCTCGAAACTCGCTCTGATACCATTTGTCACAGACCGGAAAATTCCACCTCCGACGCTATGCGCTGGAAAGGCCAGAACTCCCCGATGCGCGGCTTAAAAGATAGTAAGCGGACCTTAAGCTTTAACTTCTCGCTGTCATATGCAGGTATATTTGCCTTTCCAAGCATGCTTTGCAAACATGATACTCGAAACGTAGTTTCCATATCGTTCCAACTCACCGTTATTCTACAAAGGGTACATGACCATTAAAGCCAATGGTGAATGCTTTTGGCAAGCATCACATAATTACGATCATTGTTCAGGCCTAACTCATGCCTTGGACTAGCACACCTAGGCCATTTCAAGCCTAAGTTTCCGCTTCATCAATTCAGCTTCAATCATACGCTGGAGTCTGCACTGGTTTTGCTCTTTCCAAGGGTGCAACAACCAAGAACATGCCATTCCATGCCGTAACGGTTGCTAGGAGGTATGAACAATCCATCGAGTGGAATTGCAACTACCTTATCAAGTGTGGCAACAATCATCTCTTGACTTAGCACTGCCAATCCAGATGATACGAGTTACCATAATGTCGCAATCGCCTCTAAATTGGATGATATGAGCGACAAGGTGCTGCACCTCAATGCATTGCATTGCAGCTTCCTACGTACCCAACCTATACCTTGAAGGGATCAAGCATGACCGTAGTTCATCAAAGTGTCAATTGGAAAAGAACAAACAACTTAAGCCTATTAAGGCAAAGCCAACATCAATTCCCATTTCATCGCAGGGCTAAAGGCCAAACGAAGCCTAGACCGTATAGTCCGAAGGACTTTCGCAAGGTATGCACTAGCTTGTGCATAACTATCGCTATTCACTATGCAAATATGTGTTCTCGAGTACACAACACGATTGAATGATGTTTTCGCATAATTCAAGCTTTATGGGCTAAGCTACAAGCGTATTGATGCTTAAACATCAAGTACGCTCCAACGTATATGCCACATCGCATATATATGTGCATTACCGCTCATGCACATTCAAGCTTTATCGGTTAAGCTACAAGCATATTGATGCTTATGCAACAAGTATACTCCAACATATAGGACACATCGCATTTATATATATGTGCATCACCGCTCATGCACATTCAAGCTTCATCGGTTAAGATACAAGCATATTTATGCTTATTCATCAAGTATACTCCAACATATAGGCCACATCGCATATATATATATATATATATATGTGCATTGCCTCTCGTGCACATTCAAGCAAAGCTCCCTCCCTATATATATTTTATTTGCATTTTTACAAATAAATTAAAGAAAGGAAATTGACATTCATCGACTGCACATTAGGCAAAAACGCCAACTGGTTGGTGCCTCTAGGCAAATACGCAAAATGGTTGGCGCCTCTAGGAAAATCCGCTAACTGGTTGGCGCCTCTAGGCTAATCCGCTAACTGGTTGGTGCCTCTAGGCTAATCCGCTAACTGGTTGGCACCTCTAGGCAAATCCTCTAACTGGTTGGCGCCTCTAAGATAATCCGCTAACTGGTTGGGGCCTCTAAGCTAATCCGCTAACTGGTTGGCGGCTCTAGGAAAATCCGCTAACTCATTGGCATAGTTAAGGCTATTTCGCTTCCTAGTTAGCATAGCTAAGTATCATGGATTTCCAACCAACACCTCCTCCTTATATATATTTTATTTGTATTTATACAAGTGGATATAAGGAGGATACATGACGTTCATCTACTACACTTTCTAGTGATGCATTCTCGGGCATGCATCACGACATAATAGTGCATTAGCACTATGAAGCTCTCGCGGATACGCGGCATTGGTTCAGTGATGCATTCTAAATCATGCATCACGGCATAATAATGCATTAGCACTATGATGCTCTCGGGTACACAACATTGGTTCAGTGATGGATTCTCAATCATGCATTACGGCATAATAGTGCATTAGCACTATGATGCTCTCGGGTATGCAACATTAGTTCAGTGATGTATTCTAAATCATGCATCACGGCATAATAGTGTATTAACACTATGATGCTCTCGATTATGCAATATGGGTTCAGTGATGTATTCTCAATCATGCATCACGGCATAATAGTGCATTAGCACTATGATGCTCTCGCGGATACGCAACATTGGTTCAGTGAAGCATTCTCTATCATGCATCACGGCATAATAGTGCATTAGCACTATGATGCTCTTGCGAATATGCAACATTAGTTAAGTGATGCATTCTCAATCATGCATCACGACATAATAGTGCATTAGCACTATGATGCTCTCGGATACGCAACATTGGTTCAGTGATGCATTCTAAATCATCCACCACGACATAATAGTGCATTATCACTAAAATGCATTCTCGGATATGCAACGTTGGTTTAGTGATGCATTCTAAATCATGTATCACGGCATAATAGTGCATTAGCACTATGATTCTTTCGCGGATACGGGACATTCGCTTAGTGATGCATTCTAAATTATGCATCATGGGATAATAGGTGCATTAGCACTGTAATGCATTCTCAGATATACAACGTTGGTTCAGTAATGCATTCTCAATCATGCATCACGACATAATAGTGCATTAGCACTATGATGCTCTCGGATACGTAACATTGGATCAATGATGCATTCTCAATCATGCATCACGTCATAATAGTGTACTAGCACTATAATGCATTCTCGCGAATACGCAACATTGATTCAGTGATGCATTCTCAATCATGCATCACGGTATAATAGTGCATTAGCACTATAATGCATTCTCGGATATGCAACGTTGGTTCAGTGATGCATTCCCAATCAGGCATCACGATATAATAGTGTATTAGCACTATGATGCTCTCGGATACGCAACATTGGTTCAGTGATGCATTCTCAATCATGCATCACGGCATAATAGTGCATTAGCATTATGATGCTCTCGGATACGCAACATTGGTTGAATGATGCATTCTCAATCATGCATCACGGCATAATAGTTCATTAGCACTATGATGCTCTCGCGAATACACAACATTGATTCAATGATGTATTCTAAATCATGCATCACGGCATAATAGTGCATTAACACTATGATGCTCTCGATTATGCAATATGGGTTCAGTGGTGCATTCTCAATCATACATCACGGCATAATAGTGCATTAGCACTATGATGCTCTCGCGGATACGCAATATTGGTTCAATGACGCATTCTTTATCATGCATCACGGCATAATAGTGCATGATCACTATGATGCTCTTGTGAATATGCAACATTGGTTCAGTGATGCATTCTCAATCATGCATCACGGCACAATAGTGCATTAGCACTATGATGCTCTCGGATACGTAATATTGGTTCAGTGATGCATTCTAAATCATCCATCATGACATATTAGTGAATTATGACTAAAATGTATTCTCGGATATGCAGCGTTGGTTTAGTGATGCATTCTAAATAATGCATCACGACATAATAATGCATTAGCACTATGATGCTTTCACGGATACGTGACATTCGTTTAGTGATGCATTCTAAATCATGCATCATGGCATAATAGGTGCATTAGCACTGTAATGCATTCTCGGATATACAACGTTGGTTCAGTGATGCATTCTCAATCATGCATCACGACATAATAGTGCATTATCACTATGATGCTCTCGGATACGCAACATTGGTTCAATGATGTATTCTCAATCATGCATCACGTTATAATAGTGTATTAACACTATAATGCATTCTCGCGAATACGCAATATTGATTCAGTGATGCATTCTCAATCATGCATCACGGCATAATAGTGCATTAGCACTATAATGCATTCTCGGATATGCAGCGTTGGTTGTTCAGTGATGCATTCTCAATCATTCATCAAGACACATTAGTGTATTAGCACTATGATGCTCTCGGATACGCAACATTGATTCAGTGATGCATTCTCAATCATGCATCACGGCATAATAGTGCATTAGCACTATGATGCTCTCGGATACACAACATAGGTTAAATGATGGATTCTCAATCATGCATCACGGCATAATAGTTCATTAGCACTATGATGCTCTCGCGAATACGCAACATTGGTTCAGTGATGTATTATAATTCATGCATCACGGCATAATAGTGCATTAACACTATGATGCTCTCGATTATGCAATATGGGTTCAGTGGTGCATTCTCAATCATGCATCGCGGCATGATAGTGCATTAGCACTATGATGCTCTCGCGGATACACAATATTGGTTCAATGATGCATTCTCTATCATGCATCACGGTATAATAGTGCATTAGCACTATGATGCTCTTGCGAATATGCAACATTGGTTCAGTGATGCATTCTCAATCATGCATCCCGATATTATAGTGCATTAACACTATGATGCTCTCGGATACGAAACATTGGTTCAGTGAGGCATTCTAAATCATCCATCACGACATAATAGTGCATTATCACTTAAATGCATTCTCGGATATAAAGCGTTGGTTTAGTGATGCATTCTAAATCATGCATCACGGCATAACAGTGCATTAGCACTATGATGCTTTCGCGGATATGCGATATTCGTTCAGTGATGCATTCTTAATCATGCATCATGGCATAATAGTGCATTAGCACTGTAATGCGTTCTCGGATATACAACGTTGGTTCAGTGATGCATTCTCAATCATGCATCACGACATAATAGTGCATTAGCACTATGATGCTCTCGGATACGCAACATTGGTTCAATGATGCATTCTCAATCGTGCATCACGTCATAATAGTGTATTAGCACTATAATGCATTCTCGTGAATCCGCAACATTGATTCAGTGATGCATTCTCAATCATGCATCACGACATAATAGTGCATTAGCACTATAATGCATTCTCGGATATGCAGCGTTGGTTCAGTGATGCATTCTCAATCATGCATCATGACATAATAGTGTATTAGCACTATGATGCTCTCGGATACGCAACCTTGGTTCAGTTATGCATTCTCAATCATGCATCACGACATAATAGTGCATTAGCACTATGATGCTCTCGGATACGCAACATTGGTTCAGTGATGCATTCTCAATCATGCATCACGGCATAATAGTGCATTAACACTATCATGCATTACGCAACATTGGTTCAGTGATGCATTCTCAATCATGCATCAAGGCATAATAGTGCGTTAGCACTATGATGCGCTCGTGGATACGCGTTTCAGTGATGCTTTCTCAATCATGCATCACGCGTAATAGGGCATTAACACTATAATTCGAGGTCAAGGCATACACACCCTGATGCATTCCTTAGTGAGCTTTATAATCTTAGGGTGAATCTTTATCCCAGGTCATGACGTGTCCCTGAGTAAGCGTCATGCGAAAATTACGGGTGTTGCAGAGGCACTTCTTGATCAAAACTCATCTGACGAGCTGCACGATCAATGTTGTATGCTTGCAATTAATAACCTTCTGAACGAAGAAAAAGTATGTAACCTAGAGTGGAGTTATTCATGAATGCATTCTGACCAGGAGAAAAAACATTAGTCTGCTTCTTTGGACCTGACCAGAGAAACATCTCAACCTCTTCGGCAAAAGTAGTTGATAAAAGTATATGCTGTGCTCAGAATCCCAAGGTCTGAAGTTTACCTCACTCTGGATGTCTACCAAATTAGCTAAATTTACAAAGGTAATACTTCTTCTATGCCAGCGGCGGATCCTTACCTATTTAACGACTACCTGCAAATTCAGAGGCCTTACAAAGGCGCGTATTTTAGGAAGTGCTCTCATAACCATGCTTGGAGAAACACAGTATGAATGCAATAATCAATCTTCATAAACCCATTAGAAGTTTTCATATCGCGAGCTAATGAATCTAAATGAGAATACAAAGAACCAAGAAACAATTTACCAAGGGGGAGACATTTACCACCAGCAAGCGCTACTACCAGAGGAACAACCGAGAACTTCAATTTGCCAACGGGAAAGTCTTTATATACATCTCTAGAAAACCAGTGTGTCAGAAATGCTGCAATGGTCAAAGGGTCGATAATGGTGGGATCGTCTGCATCGGTTTCTCCATTCCACCAATGATCAATCCACTTCACATAATGTGCACCACATCGGCCCTTACCCTGTTGGATTTCTTCTATCTTTCTTCCTAAAACCGTGATCATTCGCTTCTCTTCAACAGAGTTTTCGACAGGGAGAGTCCCAGAAATCGGAAGCTGTAACAAACTAACTACGTCCTCTAGAGTAATTGTTAGTTCACCCCAGGCGCATATAGCAGAATGAATTAGTTTACACCAACGTGAAGCAAAAGTCAAAAGACCTTTGACATCTTTGAAAATCTGCAGATGCTCAGATATTCTTACAACATGAAGTATCTGGGCATCTCTCAAAACCTTAACCACTGAAGAATCATTCAACATTGTTCTACGCCAGCTTACCCACTTTTTCATAGGAACTAGGTGTGTCCTGAACTCAACAAAAGAAGATGCATAATCTCCTCCCTGCAAACAAAGTCTTGGAACAGTCTAAAAAGCAACACTTTGAGGAGCATCATACTTCTCAGAGTTAGGGATAAGGTTGCCAATAAAGCCATAAAGTACGATGAATTATTCAGAAATATATTATCAGAATCTATCACAGATATGAGGTACTCTCTCAAGAAATACAGTATCAGAAACTTCTCCGCTATTCTGACCAGAAGATGTGCCAACAACATTATCACGTTCATTAGTCATCTGCGATGGATTTAAGTTTTTTCTAAATCAGAAGAGGATGGAAACCCTAGTTTCCTTAAGGTTGATGGCTAAAAAAATAATAATTATTATCATTGGTACATCACGAGCAAGAACTAGGGTTTGCAAAGAAAGAGCAATATTGGCATCGTGAATAAAAAATAAAAAGGAGAAGGACGCGCTTACCTTTGCTCCCAACCAGCAACGCGTACTCAAGGAATAAGATTCTTCTACTGCCGCTTGCTCGAGGAACAAGCTTCTTCTACTGCATCGTATTCGAAGGATGGATTACTCGTCATGTTGCGTCCACGAGGAGGTGATTACTACTGCCAGCGCCTTCCTCTAACAGCAAACATCATAAGAGAATGAGGGAAAAAAATAAAATGAAAGAGGAGATGATTTTACGAGGATAAAACCACACACATATATACATATATATATACATATATATAGGTTTTAACTATTCTTGAAGAGTCCTTGTTTGATTAGGAAACCTAAAAAAACAAATAGGGAAAGAAGCGGCGCCGACCACGCCTCTTTCTTGTTCGTGCAATATTGGCATTCCTGGCAAGAACGGAGGCGCCTACTATCCCTATCCAAGGTTTTCTCTAAGGGGTGCACATATCAAACGCTCGAGAATCTAAGTATACCTTTTTCTACTCTCAAAATTTAAATTACGCATATAAGATCATTGTAAGCATACTGTCACCATCTCGTGCTTACTGTGCAACATTACTATCCCTCACTAAGCAGGGGACTTAATGTAGATGGTGATTTTTTGACAGGGGTTAGAATTGTAAAATTACCCTCTGCCAAGCAGTAGGAATATAAAAGGATATGCGAATATTTATGCGCATATGCCTAGCTCCATAACAAAACACCGAATATTGTATCTCTACTAATATTTCGTAAGTGAATTAAGAATACAGATTCTCTACAAACATTCTAAACTGGCCTCGCAGCCTCCTCAATACTCATAATATTTATGCCATATCGAACTAGTCTCAAGTCGTAAAATTTCATAACTGAATTCCTTGAACTTGTCTCGAGTGCGCATCGATGTTCCGGTAATATCTATCAAATTCAGGAATAACTAATGCTTAAACCCCAAATACACTCCATCTTAATGCCTCGTTTGCAACGAACGCTTCTCAAATAGCTCTTCTGATCTTAGATATGCTACTTTAGTACTTTGCTCAAACATAAACACGAATTATGCGTCACCCCTCTTGGACGCGCCGCAAACAAGAAACAATGCCTTGAAAGACGCATTGTGCTTCTGAGCTAGGATAACCCTAGCCTTTTCTCCCATGAGCGCCAGGATAGTACAAGCCGCTTGTCTTAGCACCATATTGGCGCTAGTTCCCCACCTTAACGCTAAAAGCGTTAACTTTCTTAGCGCACAACCCTAGCGATGAAAGCGCCAACTTCATTTGCGCATCCTTGGACAAGAACGTTCTTGACCTAGCGCGTCCCTAGCTTGATGCGTCCTTGGTTTAGCACTTCCCTAGATTGATATGTTCCTGGCAAGCATGTCATTATCTTGATGGGGCCTTGGATAGCTCGACCTTGTCCTAGCATCCTTGGCTAGCACGTCCTTAGCCAGCACACCCTTGTCCTAGCATCCATGGACAATATGTCCCTGGATAGCGCGTCCATGGCTTTAGCGCTTCCATGGCTAGTGTGATTCCATTTTAGCGCGTTCTTGGCCAAGTGACTTAGCGCAAGCGCGTTCTTTGAGAAGTGCTAACTTCAAATGTCCTTGGCGCTAACTTCCTAGCTCTAACATAATATAGCTTTTATTCCTAAAAGAGATAACACAATGACATTCGCGCTAAGAAGCCAGTGCTATCTTTGCTAGCTACTCCTCTTAGAAATACGCTATTCTTTTCAATACTGGCCTAATGTCAACACCAATCTCACATGATTAATAAGCCTTCTTGCTTAAGAAGCTCTCTACAATATTGGATTCAAGTATCTTCCAGGTTTATGCTAAGTCATTACTGAGCTAATACTTAGCCATTAAATATGCCATGTTACTCCTAAGTTAGTATATGACCATTGAACTTACCAGTTTCAACACTAATAAGTCTGATTATCAATCTAGCGAGTTATGCAACTTGCCTCACCTACATAGCAAGTCATTGACTTGACTTGACCTAATCAAAAGTGATGGTCCACAACTCTACTATCATTTCACGAGATATCAAATACAACACATGGGGGGATTCTCATTGGGGTATTGGTCTAGCGGTCTATGACAATCATGTGTTGTGACAACATATCCACGAACAAGAAGGTAACAAGTAGTGGGACAGTTATAGGAAAGTTAAGAGAATGATGAGTAGTGGTCATACATGTCTTCCCTAATTTTTGGACACGACTCCACTACAATCTCCAGAATCGTTACTCCTTCACTTTTTCTGTAACTTCCACCACTTACGAGAAATTAGTGTGTTTCCTCAAAACTATAAATAAATGGTTTTCATCTATTCAAAACAGAAAGACAAGACAGAAGAAACTAAGATATACAGAATGAGTGATTCATCTCAGAGATAATCCTTTGTTCTTTACACGCTACTTATCACATGATATTTCTCAACCTTCTTTGCTTCCCTCCCCTAAGACTTATCCAATCTTCTCCACCTTTGTGATCGAAGAAGAACGTGAACATCCATTTATTGGTTTAGGCTCGTCTTGTTCGAGATTGATCTCTCGAACCTACTTGAAAGTACACTTTTGCAGTACATTTGTTTTTACCCTAAAACACTGAGAATGTAGATGTAATTGGCATTCAGGATTTGATCCCTCTGGAGGAGTAATATGGGCGAGTACAGAGTCGGGATGACGACTTTAAACCAAGCGTTGAATGGAAGGCAACCCATTGATTTTGTATTTCTATCTTTGTCTTTTGATTTTTAGTAGTTTTTCATATCATTACTTGATTTTTCCATCTTGATTTTACGTTGGAGGAGTCAATTTACATTAAGCACAATATAAAGTTTAAGTGTGGGGGAGTATTTAGCATATAAAATTTTTAGTCTTTAATTAGAGTTTTCACTTTTGTAGGTAATTTTTTAAATTTTTTGTACATATTTACATGAAAACCTCCAACTTTTAGAGATTCTAGAGTCACTTAGTATAATTCTATCTAAGTTTACATAGGGAGTTCTTACCAAAATAACTGAACTTTGAAGTATTTGAGAACTATATTCGGGTTTCTTAGTTGTTAAGAGGCAATAACTGACAAAAAGGGACTTAAACCGCCGATGGCAAATTATGTGCAGAAAGAATACAATATTAGAGAAGCTGATCAATCATTAGTGGAGACTACCTGTTGTTACATCAAGCAAGACACCAGACCTTCAATTCTTTGTAGCTGTCCAAAAAATTTCCTTTAGAGTGTGTGTCATCTTACGCTAATTCCGGGTAGAATGATGAGCTACTCAACCTCGCACCAATCTCAATACTACTTTTTGATCTCTTGAGTGTGATTTCCTTAATCACGAGGGTATAACCAGAATTGTTAACTTTATCTTGTATTCTAGTTTGCAATTAGTGCCATTCTCTCGACAAAGCAACAATAGAAACACATTATCATCAACAAGCGGAGCGACATCAAAATCATGAAGAAAGTTGAATACAGTCAAGGTTAGCAAGCAACAAAAAGAAGAGAAAATTCTATATTAAAAGTGAAGACAAGACTAAGTACAAGAGAAAATAAATCAAAAGATGTGAATCTTTATGAAGTCTATGATACCGAGATAATACAAGTTATGAAGAATCAAGTGGTAAAATCCTTATCCCACGGCCATATTAGTTTCATTTGTTTGTTTGTATTTCTAATAAGTTCAATCTATATATAATAAAAGCAAAATAAATGTCTTATATTGCTTTAGTGTATATTTCTTTTGTATTCATTCAATAAGGCCGTGGGGAATAAGAAATATAGAAAAAGTTTCAAGCAACAAGGAATTGAGGAAAAGAGTTACAATTGTCAAAGTTCTACGAAGTTCAAGAGTTCATCATCAACAGTTGAAGACCGAAGACGTTTCTATTTGCTGTGAGAGTGGTGTTGATCGTAGATCGGGTGATAAGGTAAGTAAGTATTCCCACCCTCCCATAGTGGTTGATTTCCTTTCTTAGAGATTATCATAAAAAAAAATGTTTTTTTCGTCCCACCATTCAACGTGTGCAGAATTTCTATCTTCACTTCTGCATGCACATATGAGAACCATAAAGTGCATCTTTTAAATTC
>JAJJMC010020031.1:3354134-3525648 GCA_023531435.1 Papaver californicum | reverse complement strand
TCATAGCTCTTTGGATGCTTGTGACTTTGAAGTTGGAGTAGTTTTGTGGGTATACCTCTTGTAAACCCTCACAAGACTATAACTCGTCCACTAGGGACACCTAGGGGTTTACAGGCTTGTTACACATGCTAAGTGTAACCGTGTCCTCAATAAAAGGGAGTTGTACTTTAGTTTAGTTTAGCTTAAAATTAGTTTAGGATATATAGTTTGCTCGAGTACTAGCAAAGTTAAGTGTGGGGAAATTTGATAAGTGCATATTTTACATATATAGAGTGTCAATTTTCATGTACTTTTTGCTAGATTTCTTTTGAATTATTGTATATTACGATTGTTTTTGTTTGTTTATATTTTTATTAGGTGGAGTCATCCAAAAGAAGTGAATAAACACTTAATTGTACAATGAAAGAAGTGCTACAAGTGAAGAAGATCCATATACCAGGTGTAAATCGTCCAAATCCAGTATTTCTACCCACCATCTTGTAGAGAATTTAATTACGAAGTCAACAGTGAAAGAATAAAGTCATTCCGGGGTCGTATGAAAAGGTTATGAGCAAAACGAGAGCTAATGGCAAAATGGTCATTTTAAGGGAAACTACTATTGACACTCCATCATATGTTAAGGGGCATATGGAATTCAAATATTGTTAAAAGCACCTCCACTTCTACTCAGGGATGCCAATTTTCAAATAGTGTTAACATCGCCATCCATAGTTATTCGGGGCTACCTTCTTTATCTTTATTCTTCCGAACAACGAAATTAGGTTAACTGTTGTTCCAGCAGTTTTTTTCTGTAACGATGATAATACAAATTTGGTGGATT
The DNA here is from genome assembly GCA_023531435.1 of Papaver californicum. Lineage (NCBI taxonomy): Eukaryota > Viridiplantae > Streptophyta > Magnoliopsida > Ranunculales > Papaveraceae > Papaver > Papaver californicum. The sequence continues at coordinate 3,524,828 of JAJJMC010020031.1, read as the reverse complement.
AATGGGAGTGATTTGAGTGTATTGAGATCATCTGGGATAAAGAAAGGAATGGACACAAAGTTTGGCTTAAAAAAAGGGTTTTTAGGCTAACATCCATTGATTGATCATTATGATCATGGCAGAGATGATTGATGGCCTGATTTCTAATTTGAAAGGTTCAGCGAACTGTTGGAGTTAGTAGAAGATATGGCTCGTATTCGATATTAAGCTTTAATTGTTCTAGGTGGCCAACTAAATCAGTTTCTTGATTGAACTATTGCTAGTAAGGGTTAGGATATTCGTAATTGTTGAATAGTTCCTACACAAGTAGAACACGTGATACCTTGCAGAGGGATTCTGTAAAGCTATTGCGTATATAAATAACAATAGAAAGTGGACCTTGCGCTAAGAGTCTAACTACTAGAATAAACCTATAAAGTCATAAAATATAAAGCATTTGACCAAATTACACTTAGAGTGCGATACTTATAGGTGGTTCAGACAAATAAAATCTGGTATTCAAGCGCTTCGATAGCTAGTGACTAAAGGAATTTTGGGGATACCACTTCCCTAGCTGTTATCCTACGGTTGATAATAATTTGTGATGAATGAAGAATAGATGAGTATACTAATTCAATGATTGTTTAGTAACGAATAAGAAGTCCTCGATCATATTTCTCTTCATTGCTTACAACTTGATTACTTTTAACTGCTTTGTTTACTTTCTTTAAACCCTAAAACAAACCCCCTTGTGACATTTGACAACTGAAACACCTTGCTCTTCGTGGGAACGAATCTTATTTACTACTATATTATTCATTAGTGAAGTTGAAGATAAGTGAATTAATTTGTGCACATACGACACACAACAAATTATGCGACTTGAGAGTGGTTCAATATGACATAAGTATTGTAAATATTAGAGAGACTATGGGATCAGTATAGAACTTATTTAGCTATTTGTAGAGACTATATTCTTAATTCTCCTGTAGAATATAAATAGAAATACAGTGTTTCATGTTTTGATATAAAGCCAGAAATATGCGCAGAAATATGCGCGAATTTATGCTTTTGCTGCTAGGCAGAGGGTGATTTTACAATTCTAGCCCTTGTCAAAAATTCACCATATATACTATAGAAATTTTTAGCAAAGAATCTGGACGACTCATCAATTTTGTCAAGTCTGGTCTGTTTTCGAGTAAAAAGGTTCACCCTAGATATCAGATAGTGATGGCAAAACTCTTAATACTTAAAAAGATAAATCTTAAGGATTCTTATCTAGGGGAAACTTTTTTTTATAAATAGATCAAAATTGAAAAACTTTTGACATCATAGTACAATAAATGGACAAAAAAACGACAACAAAGTTAAAAGAGTAAAGTCTTGCCTCAATCTAGTAAAATGTTGCTAAACAAGGCAGTCGTAGCTGGTATACGTCCATTTCAGATGGGTTGTTTCCTTATCCCCTAAGAAAATAACAAGTAAGATTAATGTTGTCCTGAGGGACTTCTGATGGGGTAAGGATTCAAATACTGGGTTTTTATCCCGATGCCTGGAAGATTAAGTGAAAACCTATGTCCAAAGGAGGTTTAGGTTTCAATGATACTTATAAGGCCAATTTAGCTATGCTAGCAAAGTTAGCATGGAGACTCATGGAAAATCCAAATTATTTATGGGCTTCCCTTTTAAACTCTAAGTATATTTTCAAAAGAAATCGGCCATAAAGGTCAAGACCTTCAATAATAACCCTTAGGTTTGAAAATGTATAAGTAAAGGTCTAAAGTTAGTTGATCAAAATAGCATCCGGAAAATGGGGTACAATACATTAATATTTGGTTTGTTAATTTGATTCCTAACTTGAAGGCCAATTTATCTGAGTTTCGTAACCATTCAAATAACAATCTAAAACTTGTGGATGATCTTATAGACTCGTTCACTAAAAAGTGGAATCTCAATCTTATTAACTTTATGTTCCTTAAATGTATATTGCAAGGCACATAACCGGCATACATTTTTTCACGAACAATGATAATAGTTTAAAACAAGATAAACTAACATGGCTCCTAACAACTTATGGGGAATTTGCGGTCAAGTCTATGTATGACAAAAGTCACAAAATGAATATTTATGGCATTGAATTTGTGCAATTAAGTCCAGTGGAAGAACTAGGTTTTAAAATCACGGGGGGCTAATTTTTTTTTTATAAATTTGGTGGACTAAACTCTAAAAATAAAAGGATTAAACAAAACATATGAAAGGAATCAAGGGATAAGTAAGGGTTATTGGAATTTTGACGGGGGATAGATCCAGGTCTAGCCCATCCTTGGTTCCGCCACTGATTAAATCTGAATACTAATTTATTAAAAAATTACTAAGAATCTCACAAAGAATAAATTATTCTTCTGGAAGTGTTTACAAAATGCTCGCACTATTAATTCCAGACTCTTCGACATTGTAAAAGGAATCTCTTCTTGTAGATGGTGATTTCTTGACAAGGGATAGAATTATAAAATTTCCCTCTACCTAGCAACATAAGCATAAAAATATCCACGCATATTTCTGCGCATATTTCTGGCTTTATATCAAAACATGGAATACTGTATTTCTATTAAAACATTTCTGTAGGAGAATTAAGAATACAATCTCTACAATTAGCTACAAGCGTTCTATACTGACCTCGTAGTCTCTCTAACATTTACAATATTTATGCCATATCGAACCAGTCTCAAGTCGTATAAATTCCACAACCGAATTCCTTGAACTTGTCTCGAATGCGCATTGATGTTCAAATAACATCTATCTATTCTGAAAAATAGCTAATGCCTCATTTTCGAGAATGCATTCTAGCTAAATATATTGCTCACAAACAGCGCACCACAATTCGCCGTCCTGGCCTTAAAATATGCCACTTTAGTATTTTTACTCAAGGACGTGCCACAAATTATACTTCGTTTCTCAAGGGACGCGCTACTATTCTCTGCGGTAGGCACAAGGCCAGCACTAGCTCACTAGGAAGTATCCCAAGGGACGCGCCATATCTCTATGCTAGGCCAAGGACATCAATAGACCACTAGGTAGTGTACCAAAGGACATGCCATATCTCTACGTTGGCACAAAGTCTAGTGTTAGCTCTTAGGCTGCGTCCTCAAGGAACGCGCCACTTCTTGCACTGGGCCAAGGCCAGCGCTAGCTCTTAGGTTGCTTCATCAAGGGACATGTTATACTTCTGCGTTGTAAAAAGCTAGCACTAGCCTCTCTAGGCTGCATCCTTAAGGGACGCGCTATATTTTTTGAGCTAGTCACAAAACCAGCGCTAGCTTCGCAAGGATGCATCTTAGAAACGCGCCACTCCTTCTCAGCGTTGTCCTAATGCCAACGCTAGCCCTATATGGCTATCCATTAAAGCCTTCTTGTCTGGATTCTTAAGTGCGCCATGACTGGTCCTTGAGAAATTTTGTGCAATCTTTGCTTCGAACACTTCCAGATTTATGTCATGCCACTTCTAAAGTGACATCGGGCCATTAGAATTATGCCATGTTACTCTTAAGCTAGTACAAGACCACTAAACTTACCAGATACGACACTAATCAGTCTAATTATCAATTTAGTGAGTTACACAACTTCCCTCACTGATTTAGCAAGTTCTTAACTTGACTTAAAACAAAGTGGTGGTCTACGACTCTACTATTTCTACGCTATATCAAATACAAACATGGGGGATTCTCATTGGGAATCTGGTCTGGCGGTCTATGCCAATCGTGTATTGTGATAACACATCCACGAACAAGAATTTAACAAGTAGTGGGACAATTTCAGAGCAGTTGAGAGCATGAGGACTAGTGGTGATACAAGTCCTACCTATTTTTCGGATATGACTCCACTACAATCTCCACAATCGTTACTCCTCCACTTCTTCTGTAACTTCCACCACTTATGAGAAATCAATATGTTTCCTATCAAACTATAAATAAATGGTTTCATCTACTCTACAAGGACCTAAGAAGACATAATCAGTGATCTATCCCAGAGATAATCCATTCTTAAACTACACACTATAATTACTCATCACACGGTGATTTATCAACCTTCTTTGCTTCCCTCCCCTAAGACCAACCCAATCTTCTCCACCTTTGTGATCGAAGCAGAACGTGAATGGCTATTTCTTGGTTTAGGCTCATCCTGTTCGATCTTGATCTTTTGAACCTACTTGAAAGTACTCTTTTGTAGTATATTTGTTTTCACTCTAAAACACTTCTACTTGTTCTTTTGGCTGCGAGGATAATGAAACAGTTGAACACCTTTTACTTCACTGTAAATTTGCAGAAGTTATATGGTTATTACCCCTTTCTCATATTCAATTTAATTTCAGTATTTATATGAGTCTCACTGAAATTTGTAGTTTATGGGTGTATGAATCACATAGTTCCATCAGTACATAAACTATTCTGACCAAAATGTGGTTTATTTGGAAAAAGAGTTATATTAAGATGGACAAAATTCTTTAATCCAGACAGCTAATGAAAAATCCATGCAACACTGCTCCAAAATCTAGGCAGGCTAATAGAAAAGAAAAATGAACATATCCTGACCTAAAGGAACTTAAAATTAATGTTGATGCTGCTTAGATTTCCAAATATAACTCAACTGGATTTGCTCTAATTCTTAGAAATGATGCAGGATCTTTTGAAAGTTCCAGAGTAGGATCAACATCTTCAAGAACACCTGAAGAGGAAGAAGCACTAGCTCTGTTTACTAGCAGCTACTTGGGCCAAGAGAAGAAAGTTAAGCAATTTCAGTTCCGCGTGAGACTTTAAAAGTTTGTCAGGATGTCAGATTGGAAGTAATGCATCTATAACTTGGCAAAGCAAGGATAATTTGGAAGCAGCTAAAAGGACAACAAGTTTTTGTCCTAATTTTCAGGGTTTATTTTTTATTTTATAAATCAAGCAATAGTGTGGCAGATACCTTAGCTAAATAAAGAAGACACTATACGTGTAATCTTAATTGGATAAATCCCACCCTATTTGCATTAGAAAAAAACTCCTAGTAGATAATCTAATATCCAGATTGAAAATTTTCCCCTTCCTCCATTGGATGGCTCTACTAATTATGTACTCGATGCTATTAACGCTGCAAGTTAGTTTCCTTTAATATATTCTTAACTTAAAAACAAAAAAAAAGGAATTTGTGTTTTCTTAAAAAAACAAAAAACAAAAGTGATTTGTGAAAAGTGGACAAATTAAAGCCTAATTTTTTTTGACCCTATAGTTCAAAAAACGGTGGATAAAATTCAGGTTGAAAAAGTAAAATTCTTTCACAAGCTAGTAATATGGTCTTGAAAATAAAATCAGTTCGGACAAGTCTGCCATTTTATAAAATGGGTTGTTTCCTAATTTTCAAGAAAATAACTAACAAAATAAAAAGCAATTCAAAGTGATTTTTGGTGGGGGGAAAGAGAATTTGACTTTGTGCACCCCACTTTAACTGGTATGCACCTTCTTCACGTCCTAATTTTCTACAAACAAAATAAAAATAAATTGTTATCGAGTTTTTAAATTCTTTTTATTTTGAAATAATAAAAATACATCGAAAATTACAATATATAAACCTCCACCTAATATCATACTTTCACTTACTTCTCTCATAATATCATATTTTTATTTCTCTCCATTGTACGGTTTGGTAAAACAACAAAAGTAAGTGATTAAAGGAGTAAAAGGAAAATTTCTAAAGAATGCCAACATAATTCGACTTGAATCCCTATGTTTGCATCTCACTAAAAGATTCCAACCCTCTTAAAAAATCCTTTTATCACTACACCAAATTCACGTTTTAGCAACAAAAATTTATAACGGCTTTAGAGCCATTACGAATTTGCAACTAAAATGAGCCGTTACAAAAAATTCGCAACGATTTATTAGGAACTTCTTTTAGCAGTTACAGTTTGCAACGGCTGGTATATTACACATGCGAGATGTTCATGTGCATGATCACAACTAAGTGTATTGAACAACTATGTTTCCGCCCAGAACTTTGAATTCATTTAAAACTGAAATAGTTTTCCGCCCCTATTTTCACTTGAGCGGGATAATCTCCCGCCCAAAATGTACGACTCGGTTACAACCATAACTTTTCTTTCACAAGGTTACTCTTTCACCATCTAGATCTAAATAGTTTGTCTGAAGAAAATACTTCAACTGCAACCGTTACTGCAGCCATTACTACACCCATTACTGCACCAACTTCGTAAGTCAATCAATACTAACCACCTCTATTATTTTCCATCTAGATATAGAACTTCATGATGTAATCTGTCAGATTAATAGTTAGGTTTTTGCTTTATCTTTTTAGTTTTTCTTTTTGTTAATTAACATGACTTGTTCTACTGCAGGTGAAAGCATTGATCTAACTTATCTGCAAGAAATTGCTAATCGTGAGAAATCTAGGTATGGGTTTCATCTTTTTGTTCTAATTTCATCTTTTGGGTTTAATTTAGGTCTGTAAGATTTGTATGTGTGTTAGATTTTGGATTTGTTGTTCAAATTAAGATTTGGGTGTTTGTATAATTTGATTTTGGATGATTCATTGAGTACGAAAGTAAAAAAATATGGGTTTTTTTCTTCGAAATTTGGGGTTTTTTTGGATTTTTTTTGGATTTTTTGTAGTGTAATGAACCAAATAACTTAATACAGATAGAAATCACTATAAAAACCAGATTGGTAAACTAAAATCAACCAAAATTACCTGGGATAATAGATTTGTAGGATGGGTAAGCCTTTGGCTGGTCATATTAACTTGTTTGTATATAGTTTATAAGGGATGAATATGATGATTGGTAGGAGGGGTGATTATGATGATTTAGGCTATTTAAGGTAGTGATGTTATTTTCTGAAATACAAAGTTACTAGCTAATTCTGTTTTGGTATGTGAATAATGTTAACTGAAGAATATATCAATGAAATTATGTTAAGTTGTTTGTGAATAGCTGCAATTCTATCTAGCTAAGTTTTATGTGTACGTAATCAATTATCAAATAAACTTAAGTTTTAATATAGATATATTCTTTAGGATTCATCATCCTTGGGTAATCGGATATGTCGTCTAATGTTGATAAGGGGTGGATGAATTGTGTCCGTAAATATACTCGTTACATACAAGATATGAAGTTGTTCTTAGAGTTTGTCCAAAACAATGGTGGTGGGAATACAGTATTCTCATGCCTTTGTAATCTCCGTAAGAATGGAAAGGGATTACAGTCACTTGAAGAAATTTCAATTCATTTGCTGAAAAGGGGTATTGATTTGTCGTATACAACATGGTGTTTTTATGGGGAAAGTTTAGTACAAAAAACACATAGGAATAACACTATTGATAACAATATAGGAAATGCCGAACCATTAGTTGATCCTATTATCGAGCCTGTAGTTGATCCAATTGTCGATCTTTTGGTTGTTGAAGATGTACATGAGAATGTTGGTTTGAACAGTAGTGTTCACATTGATGAAGGAAGCAACAATAGGAAAAAAATAAATCTATACATGACTGTGCAAGAGAACCTTTGTATCCATCATGTCCGAAAGGAAAGACTGCATTATACACTGCTATAGAAGCTAATCAGTTTGCAAGGACCTTTCAAGATGTTGGAATTGGAGGATTTGTGCTTCATCCAAAGATGTCCATCAAATTTGATTAGAATGGTCGATTTATTTTTTTAGAAATGTGCTATGAAACTATTATAGATATCTCATCCATCATCTGTCAAATACACATACATGGCTTTAATCTTTTTCGCTTATGTTCAAACTTTTTCCCGTATGCTGAATACGCGGCTATGTATATACCTTTATCTGAAAACACTCTTTTGATATATCTATGTGAACACGTACTCTTATTAATCGATTTTACCTTATGTATGTGTCTGGCTTTTGTATATGTATGTGTATGTTTTTTTTTGTTATATATGATTTTGCAAGTGACTTCTTACTATGGGTCATGTTTGCTTTTATATTAGGCTTTTGAAAGGACTTAGCAGCTTGTCTCATCGTCTTCCGTTTATCAGGGTATGTTATTCTCTCAGAGACTCAGTAGCAATATAGCATTTAGTCTAAATTTATCTTTAAACTATACTGGAAGTTTACTTAGATAAAACTTCACTAATGAACAACCAAGGAGGTACCAGCAGGAAGCTAGCTATGGTGGAGGAGATGAAAAAGGATATGGCCGCAAGATATGTGAGTTTTCATTTTCAGATTACTTGCTAATTTCTTTTCATGAAATGTTTACTTGTATTTTTCTCGTTGTTGGTATGCTTATAGTGCCTACATTTAGTTAGTTACATCTTACATGAAAAATTGTGGAAATGATAAGCACTTAGGTACCAAAACAGTTTTTGGATGAAAAATTGTGGAAATGATAAACACTTAGGTGCCAAAACAGTTCTTGGTTTGATTGTTTGTTTATAATTGTATGAATACATCGTTCAAATGACTATGTTTGTCATCTATTTTAATATGACTAAGTTTCATCTGCCAAAACAGTTCTTGGATCATATATTTTCGCATTCAGCTATGTTTGTCCATTCCTCTCACTCCTCTCCTCTGTTTGCAGGCCTTTGTGAAAGGGTTGAGAGAAGCTAGTGTGTTCGGAATTCAGGTGGTTATCCAGGTAGGTCTCTTCTGAATTTTCTTTCTGTACTTTAGTTTAATTAGTTAGAAACAAATTCATAATTGTAAACTTAGGAAATGTTTCCTATCATATACACTATTACTTAGAAAATGAAACCTTATAAGTTTTTTTTACCAAAGAATTATTGTTTGAATGATGTCTTTGTGTAGTTTGAAAGATTTCTTTGTGTAGTTTGAAAGATTTCAGTTAATCTGAAAAAAATTGGGATAAATCTGGGTAAATGCAGGAAAAATTGGGTAATCGGGAAACTGAATTTTGACTAGGTCAGCAAAGACTGACCAATTTTATTTATTTTGCAACAACTAAAATCCATTGCTAATTTTAGTGCCGGAACAAAGATATCTGGTTCAGAACAAGGATATCCTGTCCAGAACTATTATACTATGTTTATATAAAAAATTCGTAACGGCCTAGTGCTATTACAAACTAAAATTTTTGTAACGTCTAAATGTTGTTGCAACCAAGCCGTCACGACTTAATTTGCCGTTACAAATATATGCAATAAGGTATTTCACAACGGCTGACCGTTGCAAACCGTTACTAAACCCTAAATTTGGTGTAGTGTTATACATAATATTAATAACGCTCCAATAAACATCATTTCTTTCGGGCACTTCGTTAAACAATTTCCTTGCATTTACCAATTCTCTTGTCTTTACATAACAATCAACCATGGCAGTCCATCAAATAAAATCTCTATACAAATTATTATCAAATAATATAATCAATGGATCACAATTTACATACATATAACAATCACAATTCACATGGTTCAAAAAAAAATCATTTTGTACAAAATCATAAGATTCCAATCCAAATCTAATAATTCGAACATGTTGACCATATTTAATCACTTAATTCACACTACACCAAATTTAGGGTTTAGTAACAGTTCTCCATCGTTACAAATAGGGTTATATGCAACAAGCCGTTGCGAAATACCCTTGCATTTTTTTTTGCAAAGGTAGGGTTGCAACAGCGGTCAATCGTTACAAAATTTTTAGCTTGTAACAGCTCTCAGCCCTTACAATTTTTTTATAAACACAAATTAATAATTCCGGACAGGAAATCCTTTTTCTGGTACTAAAATTTGCAACAGATTGCCGTTGTGAAATTTTACAACAACAAAAAAGAAATTTGGTCAGTCTTTGTTGACCTAGTCAAAATTCATTTTCTCTACAATTACCCAGATTCAATATATTTCTTGTGATTCAATCCAATAGCTCATATTCACCAAAATCCTAAGATTCAAAGCAGTTAAGGAGACGATACCTAGGCATATACAAGAAATGACATCCCATAACAAAACTCTATATATACAAGAAATAAAGAAACTAGTCTTACTGATATATAACCTATCAAATTATGGACAATTCAATTCTTCAAGATATCTATGTTTTCGACAACTCTCATCATGTCTGAATTGAACAGTATACAATTCACATCTAGACAACTTTCCTTATTTCTGAATTGAACAATATACAATACACTAAATCTTCTATACTCACTTGTTGTCGTTGCACATCATACTCCACCCTCCAGAACACACTTTATCAATCTAATAAAAAGAGTTATCCATAGTGGCAAATCTGACACTTTGACAAACCAATCTTATGGTGGTGAGCAAAGTGGACTCACCATCACTGCCATTAACAACAACAAGATATGTTTGAGAAACCAAGGCCATTGTATGTCCATAGCAAGGTCCAGGACCAGGATCTTGATCGAAAACTCTACAGTCACACCAACAAGAGAATCAAACAACAATTTGCACCTCAGAATTTCAAAGTAAAGAAAGAAACAAATAGTGTCAGAAAAACAAAGATTATCATATGTTCTTCAAGTTTTATAAACTAAAAATAAGCTGGTTAGAGCAAGATTGAACTGGAGATAAAAAATATAAAATTCACAGTTTTAATGAGAAATACAAGTTTTTCGATTAAGTTTACCTCTTACATTATAACCCAAGGAACTCCACCCATCCAGACAAGGAATGAACCAACATACATCTGATAATTATAACAAAAAATCGTCCAGTAATTATTAAGAACAAAGACTGGCAGACTTCATGTACACAATGACTTTTTAATTTCTTGCTTACCGATATGCCATTAAGAGTGAGTGCAAGTACCCAACTCAAAGGAAAATTCATGAGCCTGTTAAAAATAGGATATCAACATAGGTATTCAGTAAGAACCAACACAGGCATAGATAATTAGAGAATTAACAACTGAGGGCAATGGAAGACTTCCACCATCTTAATTAGCTTGTCTAATGTAGACATGTAAAGCAAGATAACAAAAGAATCCTACAATTCAACCCAAAAATAAAGTTATATTAATACAGTTTCAGGCCTATATTCTCATTCCAAAAAGAGAACAAGTTTATGAAGCAATGAATTCATTTTATGAATAAGTGCATCCAATTCTTATTTACCTGTAATATGTCGCAGGACATCAAGCTTTTAGCTATTTTATCCAAAAGGTAAAGCATATCCAAAAGATGGAAGATGGACGTTACCGGCTGTAATTGATCCTCCGGATGAGTTAACATATATGATACTATATCTTGTTCAACAAATAAAGAAATGAGTCAAGGATATAAAATGTTACTCATTCTCTTATTCATTGTACCATTGACCATTAGCATACACATAAATATATGGTGATGATGTTGTTTGCTAATCCTCCCTAATAACAACATCAATACCAATTTGAATAAAGTTTCAAGCTGAGTATCACCAACTAAAATAGGCACTCAACAACTATTAATGAAGCATATTATACCCAATGAATGAATTAAAAGTGGTAAATTATTAAAGGACTCACGTGGCACATGGGTCTAACACCAATGCATTAAGATATTAAAAGATAGATATCAATGAAGATTCAAGTATTATTCTTATGAAATAGGCAGACAACTATTAAATCTCATTTCTGAAATAATCTACATGAGGTCCGGGAGCATCAGACCCCAAACAATACCACAAAACACTCTACATATCCATTAAGCAAATCGAAGCAAATAAAATCAACCAAAATAAAATTTGACTTGCATAAAAATCCGTACTGCACCATCGACAGGAACAACACCCATGACAATCCACGTACAAGATCAACCATTTGTCTTATCCAATGTAATACATCTCCCAATTATTAGCTTGAGCTAGTAATGATATTTACTGGGAAACAAAATGTAGAGGTTAGGTTAGACTACCACATAAAGGTTGTAAACATCAGTTTTTATTTATGATAGTCTACAATATCAATCCATACTGATGTTTGATGACAAAGAACAAAAGCGACCACAGTATTGCAAAAACAAAAAGGGAAGTATATGAATCGTTCAATTATAGTTTAAACTATTGATTATTCAAGCACAAGGCAATCTCCACACATAAAACTAACCTAATTATACAAAACCAATCACTACAAGTACTAAAATGTACTTGTGTTGAACAATAGATATTTTTCTTTTAGAAATTTCATCGAATAGCTTACAAGCACAACAATCACTAAAATTTCCTGAAAATAGTGAAATGAGAGTAAGGTAAGAGGGGAGTACACAGGAGTATCGTTACCTTACTTTGCAAATACCCACCATATTCTCTTGCATAATCTTTCATATGACCAGCGATATCAGCAATTCGACTACGTGCATAGTCAACATGATCAGAGCCTGGTGGAAGTCTTCCTCTAAAATACTAAAACCTGAATTTAGTGTAGTGTACATCCTAAAAATTAACCAGAAACATTAGAACTTCAATTTCCAAAGGAATACAAATACAATATACAAACTACAATAGGAAGTGATAGAATTGAATGAATCTGTGAGATAAAACTCACCTGAACTATTGAGAGTAAAATGAATCTTGTTATTCATTAATGAGAATTACAACCAGATTACATAAGTTGTTAGTTAACCGTATTAGTTGCACATGTATGCTTTACATAAGTGATATGCCAGCTGGAGTGTGTATGCTATACGTGCGATTGTAACAGAAATTCATTTATGCTACACATAGTTAGGGTGCGTTAATATCCCCCCTCAAGCTCATGGTTGGAGGAACCACCTTGAGCTTGGCACGCATAGAAAGGAACCTTGGGCCATGTAGACTTTTTGTAAAAACATCCGTTAGCTGATCCAGCATGTGGACATAGAAGACATCGAGATTGCGAGCCTGGACCAATTCTCGCACAAAATGGTAGTCAAGCTGCATATGCTTCATATGCGAGTGTTGCACTGGATTTGATGCAAGATTAATAGAGCTTATATTGTCGCAACCAATACGTGGAAGACCTGTCAAAGTAAAGTGTAGATCCTTCAGCAGAAAACATAGCCAGACCATCTCAGCAGCCGTGTGAGCCAAGGTCCTGTACTCTGCCTCAATGCTGGACCGTGCCACCGTTGTTTGCTTTTGTGAGGACCAGGAAATGAGATTGGATCCCAAGAAGACGCAATACCCTCCTGTAGATCGTCTATCATCTATACAACCAGCCCAATCAGCATCTGCATAACCAAGGAGAGAAGTAGTGCCCTTGGAAAAGACTAAGCCATGTGATAGAGTACCTTTAATATACCGAAGAATTCTTTTGGCTGCCTCCATATGAATGGTCCTGGGTTGGTGCATAACTGGAAGACCAGATTGACTGCATAAGCAATGTCAGGTCTGGTCCATGTCAAATATTGGAGTGCACCTACCAGTGATCTGTATGTTGTAGGGTTAGAAAGAAAAATGCCAGAGACCCTGCTTAGAGATGTAGATGTATCCAGTGGAGTGTTACATGGTCTGGAACCTTCCATCTGATGCTTGATCAGCAAATCCAGGGCATACTTGGTCTGACAAAGGAAGAGATTATTAGCAGACCTTGTAATCTCAAGACCCAGAAAATAGTGTAAGTCCCCCAAGTCCTTAATTGGAAATATCTCGTGTAACTTGACTAGAACACTCTTGACATGATCATCAGAACTCCCAGTTATGAGTATGTCATCTACATACACAAGTGAAATAGTAACTTGGGCCCCTTTGTGATAAACAAACAAAGAAGTATCTGCCTGTGACTTGAAAAAATCAAGCATAGCTAGACTTGAACTCAGCTTGTCATACCCCTTGGAGCCTGCTTCAGGCCATAAATGGATTTATGCAGAAGACAAACATGGTGGGGCATGACAGCATCAATGAACCATGAAGGCTGAGCCATATACACCACCTCCTTAAGATCCACATGTAAAAAGGCATTATTGACATCCAGTTGATGTATCTTCCAGTCATATTGGACTGCCAGGGACAAAATCACTCTAATTGTTTGTGGTTTAGCCACTGGACTGAAAGTATCATCAAAATCCAAGCCTTGTTGTTGATGGAAGCCCTTTGCCACCAACCTGGCTTTGTGCCTAGCCACTGATCCATCAGGATTATACTTTATCCTAAATACCCATTTGCAACCAACTACATTTGTGATACCTGTAGAGTTTACCAAAGACCGTGTGCCAGCTTCCACCAGAGTTTGATACTCAGGAGTAGATGCCTGTCTCCAGACTTCTTCCTTGTTGGCAGTGGTAATGCATGTAGGTATAGATGTAGTATGGCTAAGAAGAGCCACAACTATGGGATACTTGGTGGATAGATAAGATTTGAGTTTGTTAATGCCAACCTTTCATCTAGTCAGCATTTTGTGGGTATTGACAGTAGGAACAATGTGATCTTTAGAGTGGTCAGCAGTGGCTGAAGTAGTCACAGGAAGCATTGTAGACACAGAGGCAGGAGATGTAGACATCATAGAAGTATCTGAGGACACAAGCACATTATAGGGAAAAGATGTTTCATCAAAAGAAACATGTCTGGAGATGAAGACAGTTCCAGAACATGGGTCTAAACATTTGTACCCTTTATGTTGGAGACTATACCCAAGAAATACACATTGTCTACTCCTCTTTTGCATCTTGTTTGTGGCATATGGCTTTGACCATGGGAAACAAGCGCACCCAAATACCCTTAAAAAGGCATAGTTAGGAGACTTACCAAACAAGAGTTGATATGGAGACATGTAGTTAATAGATTTTGTTGGTAATCTATTTATGACAAAATTAGCAGTTTGTATAGCATCCACCCAAAAAACAGTTGGTAAGCTAGATTGAGACAACATGGTCCTAGTAAGCTCTAATAGATGTTTGTGCTTTACCTCAGCCACTCCATTTTGTTCTGGAGTATGAGGGCAAGACAATTGATGAGTAATTCCTTTAGTGACACAAAATTCCTGAAGAAAGTTGTTTAAAAACTCTCCACCATTGTCTGTTCTTATTGAGACAACAAGAGCATTTAGCAATTTCTCAACTCTTGTGACAAAAGAAACAAAGACATGCTTGAATTAGATTTTGTAGACAAAGGAAGTAGCCAACAATACTTTGTATATTTATCAACCATATTTGCATAGTACATTTTGCCAGAAATAGAAGCAACATGACAGGGTCCCCACAAGTCAATGTGTAACCACTCTAGAGGTTGTGTAGCTACTGAGTTAGACATATGAAAAGGAAGCTTCTGTGACCTACATAGCTTACAATCAATACAAGTGAATGGCTTATTTAGTGTACTAGACATGTGGAGCATGGAGCATAGTCTTTGCATTGTGTGAAATGAAGGATGTCCAACCTTCAATGAAGCAGAAGGTTGTCAGTCAATGTGGAAGCTAGAGCATGAGGTGATTGAGTAGCATGACCAAAGGAGATTGGATAGAGGCCATGTCTATGTGGACCTTAGAAAAGAAGTTTCCCAGAGAGATGATCCTTCACACAGAAACCAGCAGAATCAAGTGCCAAGGAGCAATGATTATCAGTGGTGAATTTGTGTATGGATAAAAGATTGTAAGAAGCTTTAGGTACAACTAGTATGTCATTAAGATCAAAAAAGTGAGAATTAGCAGTCTTACTTGAGTTACCATTGTGAGAGATTTGCATACCTTCCTCATTTGTTGCTTGGATAGTGTCAGAACCATCATATGGAGTAGATTCTTGCAACACCTTTGTATCTGAGGCTATGTGATGAGTAGCTCCACTATCAGCCAGCCACTCCTCATCATCAAAGATGTCTACTGCTGCTAACATGGCACTTAAATTGGAAGGAGGTGATCTTCTCTGGTAAGTGAAGTTCAATCTCTGTGCACAAGTGGTGGCAATGTGACCAGGTGTATTACAAATCTGACATATTGGTCTATCTCCAGCATAAGTACCCCTTCCATTGTTTTTCCTAGAGAAGATTGAGGGATTATGAAATCTTGCACCAACATATGATCCTCTATTATAGTTTCTTGAACCATGATATGATCCTCTAGAGTTGGAGAAGGAGTTTCTTGCATAACCTCTGCCAGAGTATGCTAAAAAAGCCTTTGCAGAAGGATCTTCCCTTTGGAGTTTATTTCTTTCATGAATTACCGATTCTTCACTTAGAAGATTGTTGTGCAATTCAATGCAAGAAACAGGAGGATTCATGTGACGCATAGAGGTTGCAAAAGGAATATACTCTTCATTTAGATCTTTTAGCGTAATCACTACTAGATCATTGTCAGATACAATCTCTCCAGCAGAAGCAAATTAATCAGTTAGAAATTTAATTTCATTGATTAATGAGGAAATAGATTTAGTACCTTGGGTGATTGATAGTAATTGAGTTCTCAACTGAATTCAATGTGTTGATGATGCTCTACCAAATATTTCCTTAATGTTTTTCCATAGCTCAGCAGAAGATTGAGATCTAGAGAAATATGCTATCACAGACTCAGAAATTGTGGAGTGAATCCACATTGTGATAGTAGAATCTTCATCCATCCAATCTGTATACAATGGATTTTCAATTCCGTTTTGTTGATTTCTTGGATTGGTAATGTGTTGGACATGCAAATGAGACATCAAGAAATTTCTTCAACTTGAATTTCTGAATCACTTGATTCATCAAGTTTTTCCAGGTAATGTAATTGTCCTCCTTTAGTTTGAGTTGTACGAAATTAGTAAGTTGATTCAAGGATACCCGAGAGAGTAAATTTGAGGTTGGATTTTCCATATTTGCAGTAGCAGAAGAAAATGAAGAAGCAGGAAAAGTTTCGATCATTAAAGAAAATGAAGATCTCAGAGTTTTGAGGAAGATAAAGCAGAAAATTTAGAAGAATATCAAGAAAAATTTATCAAGATTTTAACATCTGCTCTGATACCATGATAAAATTGAATGAATCTGTGAGATAAAACTCACCTGAACTATTGAGAGTAAAATGAATCTTGTTATTCATTAATGAGAATTACAACCAGATTATATAGGTTGTTAGTTAACCGTATTAGTTGCACATGTGTGCTTTACATAAGTGATATGCCAACTGGAGTATGTGTGCGCTATACGTGCGATTGTAAAAGAAATCTCATTTCTGTTACACATAGTTAGGGTTTGTTAATAGGAAGACTAGAAAGAAACTTAGGAAAAGGATTAAGAAGAAATAAAAGGTATAATGACAAATGAACAACATGGAAATAAACCCTTAAAAACCCTAATTTAATTAAAAAAGAAAAGTGAAACAAAATAATCAAAATGAACTAACCTTGTGTTGCTCTACTGAAAGAAATTTTGCTTATTCTAATGAAAACGACAAAATCGCCATGATTAGTTAAAAAAATTCTTCTTGTCTCAAAATGAAACCTTATATTGCTTAAAACCTTTTATAGATTCATACCCTTACTCCAGTACAAGAAGGTTAGCAACGAAATACAGTAAAAAATAAACCTAGATCTTACCTTTTAGCTTTCTTCAAAAATTAAGATTTAAGTTCTTTACGAGATTCACCAATTGATATAACACCCTTGTAGTAACCTTAGATCTAACATCTCTATTGTCTTCTTCTTCTTCGACGACTATTATGGTTTTGGTTTTGGTGGTTCTGTAGATGGAAAAAGATATAAGTTTTTGGGGTTTTGCAGACTTACCAGAGCTTCTAATCGAAAAAAACGAGTGAAGTAGAACAAGAGAAGTAAAAGTTAGAGTGAAGCCAGTGGGGTGGGTATATTGGCTAATTTTCCAATTACCACCCCGCAGTAGGATGGGAAAACTAAAAAAAATACTTGGTAAAAGGGTATTTCTAGGGGTTTATCCATCGAGGCTTAGGTAAAACCGATCGATTCAATGTGGGTCGATTTGTCCATGTTGAGCTGATCGGCTCTCCCTAGGCCGAGAGAAATTAAATTTTTTTTGTTTTTCTTTTAAATACTTAGTTAAATTAGTTATTCTAATATGTATACTAATTTTAAAATAAAAATAGGTCTCACTAAACTAAAAAATATGTGTTTATTTAAAAAACGGACCCATTAATAAAAAAAAATATTTTTTTATATAAAAATTGAGTCTACAGTCCAACCTCGATAAATGAATAACCTCGCCAAATGAATAATTTTCTCTGGTCCTGACTTGGACAAAGGGGATTAAATGAATAACCTCACTTAATGCATTAATGAATAAAAAAAAAATTGAGTCCTTAAAAGGCCCTATAGAAACATAAACGAATAATCATTAAATTTCATATATATATATATATATATATAAACCAAAATACATAATCACTAAATTTTACACAAAAATATATGTAGAAATAACCAAAATATGAAGTTACTTCTTCTAAAAAAATGCATCTATGGTTGATTGTTACGTAGAAAATGAATGTATTACCAAGCCATAGCTACTTTCAGTGGTCTCAATACATAATACTTAGTGTACACATATTTTAAGGATTGAACTTTGAATGTATTACTAATATAAATTCAATAGAAAATGCATGTTAATTGAATTTTTGATAAGAAATTTGACCAATACCCTCTAGATATATTTGTACATCTTCTCTTATACAATTTAACTTCTTAATTAAGAAAAACAAATTATTTAACTTGTTAAATGTCAAAATACTAATTATGAAAAATAAATAAAAATATTCTCTAAATAAATAAATATTATTTATTGATAAATGAATACATAAATAACCTCGCTAAACGAATATTTTTTTTGGTCCCGAGGGCATTTATTTACCGAGGTTAGACTGTACTTGGTTAATTTGCTAATTCTCCCACTTTGGAGAGGTGAGTTTGCCAAGCCACATGGCTTGGCATTAGAGCTGATAATGGGTCGGGTTAGGGCCGACTCTAAGCGGGTTAGACGGGTTACGGGCTAGACTTAGTCAACCCTAACCCGGTTCGTTTTCATCAACGGGTCCAATTGCGGACTGACCCTGGCGGGTTGGCGGATCATCCCTAGACATAATGCTGGTAGTAAAATACATCATAGTTGAACTGTTAAAGAGATGTAAAAAAGTAACGGGTTTGATGGGGATCGAACCTCAATATATCGTGTCTAATAGACACCATGGAAGCCACTGCACTAGATACAAACAATTGATACAGTTCGGTTTTTTATTTTAATAACAAACATGCCTTATGTGATTACAAATCGGCCAAAGATTCAAATTCCATCATAAACACCTTTTTTAAGGTAACAATACCACCTCTTTTTTATTGCACACCTTCATCTCCTCCCATTATCTTCTATCAGGTCCAAGACAATCAGAATGTTCCGCTCTGTCTTAATACTTTTATACCGATCTCCTTCCATACCATCTTAATTCATTTTTATACTTTAAAAAATCTTGATCTTCTTTCTCTTTCCACTAATTTCTAAATATTATATTTACACTTATGTGTCTTTGAGATTTAAGATTTGGTCTTCCTTTCCATTTATCGACATGGGTATCCTTTAATATGTGAAGAAATTTGTAAAATCTAAGGAAGGGTTTGATCAATCGGACTGTAATTTGTTTGCAAGGTTGTAACTAATGATTTTTCTATGTGTAGATCTAAAGTAATTTTAGGTTTAGGTATTTTGAAATCTAAAATTAGATTATTAATACGTATTGACTATCAAATCAAGCTAATATTAATGGTTACTTAGAACATTCGTGATCAGATCAGATAAACTAAGAATGGGAGGACTAGGGAGATTCATAGGAGGTGTGGTTGGTCGTAACAAGTTAACAACCACGGGTGTAGGATGATGAAGTATTTGTTATTTTTCCATGTTTGTTTGTAGGTAGAAGTAGGAGAAGAGATGGATATAGTATATGAAATTGTGATACTATTGATAATCATAACCGATGATTTAGATGAAATTAGTAACCATTTTTCTCATTAAACCCTAAATTTAAGAAATACTGACGGATTGACGGGTAATCCGTAGGTTGGCTCTAACCCGGTCCATTTCCTGACGGGACTTGAAATGCTAACCCTAACCTGGCCTGTTTCGTCAACGGTTCGGGTCGGGCCGGGTTTAAACGGTCTGGGTTAGGTCCAACCTGTGGGCTGGCTAACCCGTTGCCATCTCTACTTGGCATATTGGCTAAAATGTCAATGCCTACTGGAGTTGCTTTTAGGATTAGAAATACCCACAAGGGCGGAATAATAATTCAGTTTTTCAACATTTGGGAAGAAATATAATTGTTTCCACACACTTAGTGTTACCATGCATACAACTGACTTGCACGCTTAATTTGTCATCCGTTGTGAATTACGACAGCATAAAGCAATTACAAAATCTATAACAACAACGATCCTTTGCGAATTTTTATAGCGGCTTGGCTGCAAAGCCGTTACGAATTTTTGTTGCTAAAACCTGAATTTGGTGTGGTGTCATTACAAGTTTTTAAAACAAAAGAGAATGTATAATTATTTGGGTAGAGACCAAAATCAAGCATTTGTTTTACACAAATATAACTTCAATGGGTTTGTTTTTCTCACTAAAAGCTATAATCATGGTGTTCCAAATAAATACATAACGTTTAGGGAGATAATTAATGATGTATCTTGCATAATCAAGATCACCATACTTTAGTTGTATCACCAAGTTGTAGAAAGCAAAGGGAGAAAAAAAGAAAAAAAATTAACAAAGAGAAAATATGTATGATACTAATGGAGTTATATAAATTTGTTATTGTTTGTACCTAAAAATTACTCCTAGGCAAAGCAATGTACTGTAGAAGTACCTTCTTTAGGTTCGAGGATCAAAATCGTACAAAACGAATCCAAACAAGGAAAACCTCTGTTTTTGTTTTGCTTTGGTTACAAAGAGAGAAGATGGGTTGATCTTAAGGGAGAGAAACAGATAAAGTTGAAGGAAATTTATGTATTAAATTGTGTGTCGAGGTGGAGAATAACAAAGATTATGAGAATGACCAGCTTGTTTTGTTTTCTGAACGGGCTAAGTAGCCTATTTATAATTATAATAGCTTGGGAACACACATTTTCCTTGTAAGTAGTGGAGATGATACGGGCGTCATTCATACATTTTTACTGTCTAATTTATATTTGCTAGTACTTCGATTTGTACTAATAATGTATTTTTAGTATTTTTATAGGTGGTATACATAAAATCTGAAGTTACCAGAAAATATGGTTAAATCAACTTATGTGACATGTCTTTTTCACATATGCTACTATGCCTGCTTTTGTTGGGCGTAATACTATGGATTTGTGGATAACTGTTGGCAGAAAAGAGAAGTTGAAGGGCCATTAAAAAAAGTTGAACTCTGAAATATTGGTGTTGGGTGACGTATTAGAAAGAGGTGTGGGACTCTTCTTGGAATTAGCTCGGTTGAAATATGAGCTAGATAGACAAGAGACGAAACAAGATGGAAGAAAAGAAATGGGAGTCAGACTTTTCTGTTGTGCGTCAGGTTGAAAGAGAAGGAAAAAGGAGCTAGAAAGAGAAGAGAAGAGAAGTAGGCGTACATGAAAGAGAAAGTTGGGGCTAGTCTATACTGATGGACGCACGTGAATAGAGAAAAGAAACTAGGCCTGTACGTGATGGAGGTAGAGTAGATAGAAGAGTAGCAGAGGGATGGAAGTTACGGTGGGAGGAGTCTTTTGGTGTTGTCTATTCATAGGAGATGGGTAGAGAAGAGTAGATGGTTGGCTTAAGAGATTAGACAGAGAAGGTGGACGGTCAGAGATGAGACAAGAAAAGAAAAGAAAGAGAAGTGAGCATCACATGAGAGATTAGGTGGGACATGCCCATGTGCGGTTGGTTATAAAAGAGAGAATTGAGTATGGTTTAAGGGGAATTTTCTCTTAGCCTCTATTAGGTTTTTCTGTGTAGGTGGATAGTGACGGCTCAAAGGGAGGAATACCTAGAACCTAGGTTTTTCTTTAGGTTGGATTTTTGGGGAAGAAGAGGAGAGAAGCGAGACAGGTGAGACAGTAGGGGCTGACGCAGTGGGAGGCTGTTGAGAGGTGTACAAGCGCTTTCTTTTGTTTTGTTGGAGAGTAGTCAGGTGAAAGCTGACAGTACTTGAGAAGAGAGCGTGAAAGTGAAAAGAAAAAGGAGAGACAACGTCACGAAGAGAAAAACAGGTGGAGATTTTTGATGGGTACAGTTGGTGTGGGCGGCTGTTGTACACAGAAGAGGAAAAAAACATCATCATTGTTGCTTATTGGGTTTAATCTTTAACTTCTCTTCTATTTATTTTAATTGGTTTTAAGAAATCCATAGCCATGTTTCATTAATCTTGTGACTAGGGTTTTGGGTAGAAACCAATTTTGATTATGGAAAAATTATAAATGGTTTAAATGTTTAGTAATTTATCTTCAGTGTGAGCTCGATTAATTATTACATAAATAGTAGATTTGATCATATATGCTTTCCGTTTGATATGTTGTGCTTGGATTAGATTCTTGACGGTGTATGCAATCAATTAGATATTTGATTCTTTAAAACTATATATGGGTTAGATAGTTCTACTGATTGGTTGTGTTTTTAAATTGATATGCCATGCTTTGTAACATTAGATGGTATATACTTTTCGATTGATAAGCAATTCTTTAGAAATGTCAAACTTCGAAGCAAAGAAAATTACAGTGGTGGAACGATAATTTTGGAGATTAAATGTGAGTTCTATATATCAAATTGGAAAAAACCAAAAACCCTAGTGCCCTCTCTATTTGATCACATTGTATATTTTAGCTAGTTTATTTTATTATTTTATTCATAATTCTAAAAATACCAAAAATATTATTCTTGATAGTTGATTAGAGATATTAATTGCAGTATTTTCCCGCTCCCTGTGGGTTCGACCCGTACTTGCCATTGTCTACTAGTTAGATGCCGTGCGATTGTGGTTATTTATATAGGTATTCTAAAACCCTATCAATTTTTGGCGCCGCTGCCGTGGAAAAATGGAGAGAGAAGAACTCAGGAAGCCTAGGAAGGTGATTGGAAGGTGGGAGTAGGTGTATAGGTTGGAGTAGAGAGAGGCTAAGGGAGAATGGTGTAACCGCCCACTATGTCTTGGGAACTTTTTGGAAGACCATTATTCCACCATCTTTTTCACTTCCCTAACCGTCACCACTACTTTGTAACTTTCATATCATGGGGCGTTGCCACGCCGCATGTTGATGTAACCACCAGACCAAAAACCCATGAATAATCCACCCATGTAATATGATTTGATATATCGTACGAGTTAGTGGAGTCATGGCTTCAAAGCCGTGAGCCTTGTTGTAATATAATGCTACTAGTAAATTTTATGCCAACTTATCGTGGTAATGGCTTAGGTAATAACGCTAGCGACGAAGAATAATATTGGAACAAGCGAGCGAAAAGGAATGGCGCGGCAACAGCAGAGAAAAAGGAACGGCAGCACGTCAGCAACAAGTGCGGCAACGACAGGGGGAAGCAGCGCTAGCGCTGTTGCTAGCACTTACGACGCTTCTGTTGGCGCTGCTGGTCCTTGTTGGCTTGACACATTCGTACTGGGAGCATGGCTAGGGCTTGTTAGGACTGGTACTTGCTGGTGTTAGGGCTATTTCCTATATGCCATTACCGTTGGCATATGCTAATGTCGTGGTCATAATTATAGCGTATTTATAGCTTCTCAGTCTTATGAGATTTAATTGTTAGAATTTATGCTTAACTTTTGTGTTGTGCATACGGAATATATTCAAGAGATTCAGTGGAAGTTTGTAACTTAAAATAATGCTTGATGCGAATCTGCAATTGGATGGTATGCATCTAATTAGCGTTTTTATTCAGATACGACAAGCCTCTATTATGAATGTTCGCGATTTTGTATAATCAATATATTCTGGTTAATACAAATAGTGTGCATGGATGCACATGAAATAACGAGGATCTAGTCGAGTATAGCTCTGAAATTTCTATGGTGCATATATATGCAAAAGAGCTACAGGGCTAATTTAGCCAGGAGCTGAATATCCCTTCTCTATTTTCTTGCAGAATGTAAGATAGGAGTAGTATTCATAATTCTGATGCTTGATCATAAATTTATATATTTATTTCATGATTATGTATCTAGGCAAAAGAGATGACAGAGCTTCAAGTCCCATGAGGAGTAGTATTCATAATCCCTTCTTAATTTTCTTGCATAAGGCAAAAGCGATGTTACAGTTTTCTCCTTTGTCAAAAACTCACCATCAGCATTAAGTCCCATGTTTAGCACGGAATTGTAATGTTTCGTGGTAAGCACTTGATGGTGATTTTTTCTTTTGCTGATATAAGCGAAATAAATCAATAATCTTAGTTGTCGGATATTACCAGGAATTCTGATTTGATAACGTTTCGATAATGTTGAATAGAGGAGCAATATTTGATGTAGTAGTGTTTTTAGGATGATAGAGTATCGTCTGGGGAGCATAAGCTAGTGAAGCGTGGCTGATTTGTATGATGGAGAAACTCAAATTGACCCGTCTGCGGCGCGGGTTCATGGCTCCAAAGAGGAAATCTTTGCTTGACCAAGATTTGGAAACCAATTACTATAAAAGGGAGTAAACCATTTTTTTTTCTCTTCCATCACCATCGATCCCTTTATCTCTCTCTCTCTCTCTGCCCGAGTAGCACCAATTCTTCCCGCCGACGACGTCACCGGCCAGTCAACGCCAGCCAATCTTCTGGTCATTTTCCGGCACCGACCATGTATTTTTTTTTACGTGAATAATTCACGTGAAGCTCCTTTTTTTACGTGAGTAACTACTCACATATCTCTTCTCCTCTTTTAACGTGAATATTAACTCACTGCTTATATTACCATTGCTTGCTTAATTTCATTATGTAAGTATGTTATTGGCTTGATAATTACCTTCTCTTGACGATATCTTGCAGGTAAACCCTGATTCCAAGGTTGTTGATTCTGATTACAAAAACTTCATTGACTTCTCTGCAACGTTGTTAAGCTTCAACCAAGTATGCTAGGGTTTATATTAATTTTCCTTAATGCTGGTTTTACATATATATAAGCATGTATTTGCATATCAGTACTATATATGTATATATATGTAAAATAGAACCAAACATTGTGCATGGTTGTCCAATTGTTGACGTAGATATTATTTGAAATTATTTGTAGATGTCTAATAGTCATCAAGATAATGCTGCCACTGCTTCTAGTCGTGACGAAAGCAAAAATTTTGATGTTGTTTCTCTAGATGATATGCCCAGCATCTATGATAAGTTCTTTGATGGTGTTGTCGAATAGAATGCTGACCCTGATTATGTTAGTAATTTTATTCCGAACATCAATAGCGCTCCTCAACCTCAGAGCATTTATCCACAGGCTCTTGTCAGGTGCTGTTTGAAGAGAAGATAATATATGACTTCGTTTGCTCACTTTAAGGCGTCCCAAACTCCTTTGTCTGAATGGAAAGGATGGGCTAAAGTCATGCTAAAGAATCCTCAGGTAAAGCTGGTTTTAGAAAATGCTATGATATTTCATGCCGTGCGAGTGTCTGAGACTTTAAAAATTAATAAGGACATGAAAGGTCTGCTTGCATTTTTCTCCCGTTGGTGCTGTCCAATCCATTCAGCAGCATGCGCTTAGGGTTAGTTAACAATCACTTTGGAGGATGTGGCAGTCTTGATGCAACTTCCATTCGTTAGCATTCCCCTCAAATAGTCCGAGCAATAGAAGAAATATGGTGCTCGTCTTATTCAGAAAATGGAAGAGTTGCAAAAGTATCGTTGTTGTAATAGCAAGAATTATACAGTTTGGGATGACTACTGGTGGAATGGTAGCACAAGCGCTGATGGTCTCGTTGTTGATCATCCTCTCTGCATTGCTGCATTCCTTGTGCTTTGGCTTTCTAGAGACATATTCGAAGATTCACCTGGAGGTCAATTGAAGGCTCTGGTTCTTCCGCTTGCTGGTGGAAAAACTCTTCCTCTTGAGAATTTGTTCCTAGGTACATTATACACTCATTTGGATATTTTCATTCGTGACATTAATATTTCCAATCGTCATGCATAGGTAGAATCTTTTATCCATGTTATATTTATGCAAGCTTGGCTTTGGGAACATTTTTCTGAGTATACACCAAAGACTCGACTTTCTTATCCGAGTGAAGGGACAAAGTAAGCTAGAATACTTCATTGGAGTAAGAAAAAACCTTCCTCTGTTAGTCTTATATATTTAATGGAGAACGAGAAGAAAGTGAATTTCATACCTTGGGGTTCGAAGCTTCCTCATGTGGTTCCATCGGGGACTTTTGCTGAGAGGTCTGATATTGTTCCACGCTCTGTCCCAATTGGTGAGAGTAATATTGATACTGTTGGTGAGGCCACTTTCATGAATAGTTGTATCCCAAGGCATATTCTCGCAGTCTGTTTTGATAGCTGCATCTTTAGAGTTATAATATTGATAGACCATCTCGACAAACGGGTTTTGATCAATCCATTCCTTACTACCGCACTGCGACACCTTCTATTCATGTGTTTCAACGTTTTGAGGGTGCTCACAGTATTACTATTCGAAGCATTCCTTTTCTCCAGGCCAATAGAAAAGGACGTGTTACTAATAAATATGTTGGTTTCTGGAATGCACAACTTATTCTTCTCAAGAACTTCATGTTGAGTAGTCCTTCTGATATTCACGGTGAACCTTCTGAAAAAGAGTTAATAGCTCAGCCAAATTTGAGGATTACCTCCGGATTGAAGCACGACTCCATCATCAACTTGACAAAGGTATCTAAATTCATCTTTTTTTAATTACTATCGTTTGCCCAGTAATTAAGTTTTTAATTCGCCTCTTGCAGTTGTGGTTCCCAGAACACTTTGTGCCTATCATTGCAGCAGACACTAATCTTCAGTCTGGGAAGAAGAGGCCACGGGTAGTTAAGCTGGAAGTGGAGACCGTCCTTTGAAGAAGCTATGCGTCTTGCTTTTTTTTTTTATTCTTACTTTCTGTATCAAGTATATTTATACCTTGTCTTGAAAAATATATTTCCATAGTATGGGGGAGTAACTCATTAGGATGACTCAAACATTCAACCTTTCAAGGTTGGTGTCCCAATTGTTCCTGGTGTTTCGGCTCCTTATGTCTTAAGTAGAACTTCTTTTGGAGATTTCTGAATAATAATTCTATGTTTTATTGAACTTGATGACTTCTGATTCTTGTGAATAACTAACAATCTTAGATGACTAGCAATGTGAATACCTTGGTGTTAGAAAGCACTGAAGAAGAAGACAAATATGACCAGGGACCTGAGAAATCATCCCATATTGAAGTAATTGAAGAATCCGGGGCTGAGAACGAAGAACTTGGTGGTGAATCACATTGCGAGATTCCTTTTGCTTCTGATGACTTGTTGCAACTCCAAGTAAGTTTTCTACATTTTTTTAGAATCATAATGACATGATTATAACCCTTATTTTTGAAGATTTTGTGAAGATTTTTTGCGGATTCCTGAAAAGTTCTGGACTCCAAGTAAGTTTTCTCCATTTAAGTTCTGGACCCTTAGATTTTTTGCGATTTTCGCTGTCAGAAAAATTTAAATTCAGGTATTCTTTCCGTAATGGCCTAGAATCTTTGTCTGAAGTCAAAATGAGGTGGTTTACATCTCATTATTTCTGGATTTGGAGTCCATTTGCTAGGTGAAAAAGACCTGACACCGAGAGTCCAGAATTTTTCAGGCAGAATTCTATAGGTTTTCAGCTGTCTTGTAGTTGAGCGTTTTGACCGCCGCTATTAGATAGTTCATCCAATTGGCATGTACTTTTAGCATGTTGTAGTATACATCCATATGAATCATTTGGTATATAAATCACCCCCAAATTCCTTACCAATTATCGCAAGTTTCAGTTCTTCTGGAGGGTAATGAAAAGACGTTTCTGACAACATTTTGCAAAATGATCCATATCCTTTCTAAATCATATTCCATGACCCAAAACACTTTTTAATGAATTTTTAGGTTGCTAATGGACATATTTTATGAACTTCATAACTTTCACTTCAATTCCTTGTGCTCGAGACATTTTAACTGTTCGTTTTTATGGGGGAATGAACCAAACCAGAGAGATGAACTTGCATATGAAGGATTGGAGATTACCATGAGCCACAATGCCGGTGATATGTCTTTTTCAACTCAAAATCGTGAACAAGTTCCTTTTGATGTGATTTTTGAAGAAAGCACTTTGAGCGGTGTTGTTGTACAAAATGTTGATGCGATAGAGACTGCTCCGCTCGAGTACCCGAATGATGGAGTTAGATTTGACTTCAGGTTTGATAAGACAAGACTTGACTACATGTGCATTGGGGGTTCCAATGTCACGTCCGTATATGCTGAGCTGTATGCCAAAGTATGGAAGAAGTTTGACCATTTCTTTGTAGGTAACCCCAAAAACTACCGTACTCTGGAGAAGGATGTATTTGTGCTACTGTCGACTGTGCATGAGATGATTTATCTCCCTCGTAGAGAAATTTCTGAGATAGTGCTTCAAGACTAGAAGGATTCCTTGGACGAGGCTGAAAGAGATGAGCTTAATGTCGTATGCCTTCGCCGTCATTTAGAAGCTATTAAGAAGCATTTGCAGGAGAGAGGCATGACTCCTAACTTGGAGATGATCACCAAGGCCAGATATGAAGTTGAGAGGCTTTCTCGGGAGTTGAAGCTTGCAACTGACATTCTTAGACGGATGGAAAAAACATATTCTGAAGGTGCTGAACCGGTTTTCAAGGAATTTTTCTAGATTTTCTGAGTTTTATAGGTTTCTGAGACACATGGATTTTTTATGGTTTTATTTGGGATTTTTTGAGTATGTATAAATTTTTAAATGATTTGTAAGAGATTTTTCTCGAAAGAAATAATGCTTTTATTTATTAATAAATTTAAATCCTAAGTGAATATAAGATATTGCAAACATTTTGGAGGAATTACAAATGTTGTGTAAAACAGATAAATATTGCTAGGGGCGGTAAAGTGTTTAAGTCTTGACAGCTTTGTCAGGGGTGGTGAAGTTTTTAAGCCTTGACAGTTTTAAGACACTTGCCACATACGACTACCCTTGTTGGTTTATCAATATTGATTAGTTTGTAGTTTTCACCTAATATAGTTTTAATGACCAAATGTGGCTTTTTCTCCAGGAGAGGCAGTAGTGTTTCTGATTTAGAAAAGGGCTGGGTCTCGGTATCTCAGGTTGATGATACATTTTAAGGATGATTAGGTTATTGGTTTTAATATTCTCAGTAGGGACGACCCTTATCCATTCAAAAAACTTTTGAAAAGGATCATCTTCCCATTCACATTGTCAAGGCACACTGAGGTTGATACTTGGGTAAAATCCCCAAGCCTTGATGAGACTTAGGACAACTGATTTTAAAGAGATTTGATAAACAAGACTTACTTATAGGAAAAATCCATGAGCGCATGGCATCATCTCTCCTCTATGCAATTGTTTAGCATCTAGATTCGTTGTTTGGTGATGTTCTGGAGATGAGCAATCTTTAGGGTCTGCTGGCTTATTGGTGCCTACAGGCGGGTTCCTTGGTGACGGTTTCTCCAGAGATGTGTCGAGCCTTGTCTCGTTTCTGGGATTCCCTTAAGAATCTTTGATTATGGTTGGTGAGTACGCAGCTTCGTGCCCCATCAAGGATTGAACTTTTTGTTGATGGATTCTCCTGAAAGAGTGAAGCTTTAGACATGGAGCGGATTCCGGTGGACCTCTTCAATCCCCATATGTAGTTTACCTGATTCTATCTTTTTTTGGCGATGCGCTTTAGACTATTGCATTCATTAGTTGGATGATTGATGAATCGATGGTAATAACAATATTTCGGATCTGCCATTTCCCAAGGAGTCGGTGGTCGTCGCACAAATGGAAACTTGATGGTTCCATTATGTATCCATACTTCTAGAAATTTGAGGATTTATTCCATCAAAATTGGAAGATATGGGAACATTGGATATGCTTTAAGTTGATGTGCTTGACATGGGCTATTGGCTAAGCCTTGTTCTTAAACTGGTGCTAATAATGTTGTCGGGGTCAACGCGGTTCATTTATCCTATGACGCTGATCGAGGTGCTACTTTTCTCTTGATTCCTTTGTCATGACAACACGTGTAGGGTGTTGGGTAGAATATTGCTTGTTCACCCGATATCTACTCTCACGAGTATTTTCGTGGCTTTATTCTCATACATGCTTTGTTATCTTCACTAGGGCAAGAGTAGTTGTCATTAATCGCTGAACGGCCTCCTTGGGTTCAATAAAATTTTGTAAATACCAATTTTCGAACAAGCCTTTGCAGAATGGCGTCATACTCTCTTTTTAATGATGTTGATTGCAATGAGATAAATCCGGCAGGACTTCCTTTTGGATTTGAGGAAATTATCTTGCGTCTTCGTAGGAAGCGAAGCTAAATTGATGGCTCCTTTTTAGTTCCCGTTCAACAGGGAATAGACTCTGTCTATTGGCCCCGCCAACAACCGGTCTATAAGAATTTCCAAAAGTGAGAACAACTCGTTCTGGCTTTTGACGATATCAACTTGATTTATTAAGACATCATATAGGATTTGCTTTAGATTGATTATAGTGGTTGGGTAATGAGCATACATGGGTTCACAAGGGATTTGATCGGGTGAGATGAATTCTGGAGTAATAGAAGGTACCCCGTCGAGACAGGAAGATATGGAATTAAGATTCAATGCTTCTTAATTCCCCATAGAATAAGATTGCTTAAGAATTGAAGAATGAATTCTGTAACAATTGTCGCCAATTGTTTGTACCTAAAAATTACTCATAGGAAAAAAATATACTGTAGAAGTACTTTCTTTAGGTTCGAGGATCAAAATCATATAAAACGAATCCAAACAAGGAAAGTGTGTCTTTTCGTTTTTCTTCGGTTACAAAGAGAGAAGATGAGTTGATTTTAGGGGAGGGAAGCAGAGAAAGATGAGGGAAATTTGTATATTAAATTGTGTGTTGAGGTGGAGAATAATAGAGCTTATGAGAATGAGCCACTTGATCTGTTTTCTGAATGGCTAAGTAGCCTATATATAATAGCTTAGAAACACACATTTTCCTTGTAAGTAGTGGAGGTAGTAGAAAGATGGAGAATATGGGGATAATGGTTGTAGATGGTGAGTTTTTGACAAGGCAAGAATTGTAAAATTTCCTTCTACTAAGTAACAAGAACATATGTATGCATATTTATACATATATGCTTAATATAGAATATTGTACTTTTATTTATATTCTGCAAGCGAATTAAGAACACAGATTCTATCTAAATATTCTAAATTGGCTTTGTAGCCTCTTCAATGCTCGTAATATTCAAGCCATATCGAACTAGTCTCAAGTCGCATAAATTCTACGGTTGAATTCCTTGAACTTGCATCAAATGCGCATTGATGTTCTAGCAACATCCATTAAACTCGGAGATAGCTAAAGCCTAAACCCTGAAATACACTATAGCTTAACGCTTCATTCGCAATGAATGCACCTCAAATTGCTCTTTTGTTCCTATATATGCTACTCTAGCACTTTTCTTAAATATAACCAACAAATAATGCGTCACTCTCTCTGATGCACCACAGTTGAGAAATGATGTCATAAAAGATGCATTAAACCTCTTAGTTAGGCTAACCATATTCTTTTCTCATATTAACGCCAAGATAGCACTAGTCATCCGGCTTAGCATTGCATTGGCACTAGTTAGCCACAGTAACACTAAAAGTACTAACTTTCCTGGCGCTAAACCCTAGCGCCTGAGAGGTGCTAACTAACCAAAAATGGTCTTAACCAGTACATTTTAGCCTACTGAAACCTTATCCCGCGTATTGTCAGCTTGGCACCTGAACTCTAGCACCAAAGTGCTAACCCAAATTTGAGCGACAAAAGCGCTAGCTCTTGGCGCTGAGGCCATGGCTGTGACACCCTTGGATGTGACGTGCTTGGCTTCATGACCCTTGGCGTTGACGCCCTTGCTCTTGGCGATGACGCCCTTGCTTGGCGCTAACGCCCTTGCTCTTGGCGTTGACGCCCTTGCTTGGCGCTGACACCCTTTCTCTTGGCACCGACGCCCTTGCTTTGGCCCATGATGCCCTTGCCCTAGATCCAATGCGTTCCTAGTAAAACTCAACTCGCCTCTAGGGCCAACGCATCTTTAACCATACTTAGCGACTTAGCCATAAGTATACTTGTGTTAAAACCTCAGTGCTAACTATACAATTGAAGTGTTAACTTCAAACCTCCTTAGTACTGGATTCCTAACCCTATTATAATTAATATTTACCAAAAGTTTTTCATATTGATCTTACTCCTGAGACGTTAGCACACTAGCCTTTTACGTTAAAAAAGTTATCACCTTCTTATTTACGCTAAGTAGCTAGTGTTGGCTTTGCTAGCTACTTTCCTCAAAAATATGCCTTTCTTGTCAATATAGGTCCTACATTGAGTCTTATATGAATTCCAAAAAGTCTCCTTGCTCGAGGATCCCTCTACAATATTTGGCCTCAAAAGCCTCTCAGACTTACGATAAGTCGCTTATAAGCTAATACTTAGCTATTTAATATGCCATGTAATTTTAAAACAAGTACATGACCACTAAAATTCCCAGGCTCGACACTAATCAGTCTGTCTATCAACCAAGTGAGTCGTACAACTTATCTTACTGACTTAACAGGTCATTTGACTTGACTTGACTTAATCAAAACCATAGTGGTTTATAACTCCACTATTTTCACGAGATATTAAATACAACATGGAGGGATTCTTATTGGGGTATTGGTGTGGCGGTCTACGACATCGTGGGTGGTGACACCACCCCCACAAACAAGAAGGTAACATGGAGTGGGTGGTTACAGAGCAGTTGAGAGGATGAGGAGTAGTGGTCAGACATGTCTTCCCTATTTTCCGGGCGCCACCCCACTACAATCTCCACAATCATCACTTCTCCATCTCTCCCTAACTTCCAAAACTTACGAGAAATCAATGTGTGTCTTTTTAAATTATAAATAGATGATTCTCATCTATTCGAAACAAGGCAAAAACAAGATAACAACACAATCAGTCTGAAGAAACCAAAACCTACAGAATTAGCAATTCCTCTACAGAGAATCCATTCTTCTTCACACACTACTGATATTTCTCAATATTCCTTGCTTCCCTCCCCTAAAACCTACCCAAATCCTTTCCATCTTTGTAATCAAAGAAGAACATGAACGACTATTTATTGGTTTAGGCTCGTCCTGTTCAAGCTTGATCTCTCGAACCTACTTGAAAGTATCATTTTGTAATATATTTTTTTACCTAAAACAATTGGCGACCACAGTGGGAGATCAACCTCTTGATTATAAAAACCAATTTTCAATCATTTCAAAAATGGTGGATCTTAGGTATGGAGCATTTGGAACTCCTATTGTTGGTTTCAGGAAGTACTGGTGGTGATGATTCTGAAAACACCCCTTTTATTACTGAACCTCCCCGTACCAACTCTACTCCTACACCTCCCCTCAGTGACAAAACTGCTGAAAACACCAAGAATACTCAAACTCCAATCAACATAGCCGACTTGATGGAAAGATAAGAAGTTCTTGCCAGAACTCAGGCGACATAACTACTACTAAAAAAGAAATAATTGCTTGCCTCAAGACCCTGACGGAGCAACTCTCCCCGGAACAACGTCGTCGCCTAACGGAGCAGACTAGGACCAACTTTGCAGCGGTCATTGATGCTGAAACACCAGGAGCTCGAAAGGACAAAGGAATTCATATCATTCCTGATCGACCACCACAGAGGTACCCGCAATCCAATTTCGTCACTCGTGAAGATCTGGAGAGACTCCTACGAAATCATTGTAAGGAGGACTCATCCTAGGCCCATAAACACCAACCTCCCTACCTGCCTGAAATTCAAAAGGTCCTTTTACCGGGAGGTTACTCGTTTCCAATTTTCCAATTGTATGATGGAACTGGAAATGCTCGTGAGCACGTCTCTCGATTTTTCGAATCACTCGGGGGACATGAATACAATCATGTACTACGCCTCAAAGAATTTTCAAATTCCTTCATTGGAAGGGCCTACAAGTGGTATAACAACATTGCTCTCAACAACATATCTGGCTGGGAAGACATCGTTAGCGCCTTCCATAAGAAATACTTTTTCGTCTCCGAGCAAATCACCCTATCAGACTTGGGAAGAATGTTCCAAAGAAATAACGAGCACCCCAATGAATATGTGAAGAATTCAGAATTCAAGCATTGGATTACCATGACCCAAACGCAACAGAACATCAACTAGTGGAGCTTTACATCAACGGTATGATCCCTGTCTATCGTGCTCTTTTAGAAAATTTACGCTTTCATACTTTTTATGAGCTACACGAAGCAGCGAAACGATTTTCTACAACTGCTCGTGCCCTCTTGGATAGGAACAGACCAGCAAGAGAAGAGAGACGAGGAGATACCCGTGGGAATCGATGACTTATCAACAAACAGTACAATGTCCAACCATCAATTGGCGCTGTCAGTAATGAAGCGCCCAAGAGAAAAGCCTCATCCCAGCAAGAATCATAAGCCAAGCGTCTTCCTTCCACCCTATCTATGAACCGGGGACCAACCCAGCGGGTTACTCGCTCCTAAGGTGCTCCTAAGGGGTCACAACAACAAAAACTACAACAACCAAAAAAACAGGACATAAAGCCTGATATAACTTGCCCTGATTTTCCAATTCCATGGAGGAATTACTTGAACTACTGGAGACGTGGTTACAAGAAGGAATCATCAAGTTACCACATGTACGACGCCCACCTACTCCTCAAGACATTTTCGGTTCCATCGGTTTGTTAATCATCCTACCAGCGAGTGTAATGGTTTGAGACGTATTTTCAAAGAGAAAATAGAATCAGGGGAATTGCATCTGGGGACTGAAGGGGTTCACAAAAATTCACTTCCGGTTATAATCTTCACTTTCTCTGAAGAGTCGGTCAACCAGACAGTTCGGTCGTTAATGAAACACATGTGTGAACTCCTCCACTTCTCAAAGGGTCAGCTTGAAGACCTTTTCAAAGCCCTCAATCGAGTCGTATATGGCGAACATATACCATCCATCACTAAATAAACTCTCACTCGAGACGAGCCCCCTTCGGGAAACATGACTAACTAGGACGGCGAAAGACGCGACCAGAGACTTTTCACTATTGCTCGTCTCAAAAATATCGAGTTCAGGAAAACACTAGTTGATAATGGCATGGATGTCAATGTTATTAGTACCGCAACCCTGAAAGCCGCGGGAGTAACTCAGCAAGAAGTTATACGCTCGCCAATAAAAGTCCAAGATCCTGAAGGAGTAATCAGAGATGTTTACGGACATATCACCCTCATAGTGGTAGCCGGAGCCACTCAAACAAGTACTAGGTTTCACATTATCAAAGGGAAGCTTAAATGCGATATGATCCTAGGACGTTTTTGGTTCCAGCAATCAGCAACTATCATAAGATCTCAGACAGGAGCCCCACCTCGATTCAAATGCCCTATTCCCAAATCGAAACCCAGCATCAACAAAAGACTTACCTTTGTACCTGGAAGAATACCAATTGCTCAGAGCCATGACGAAGAACCAAGCACCAACCTAGAGTGTATCGGCTTATGTCAATATTTTTCGTACTTAGGTAGCTCTAACTCAATTTGATTCCTTGTCGTTATTTTGTTCTCATATGCCATCAAATTGGGGACTAGACTTTGCTAGAAACCATGACCGTGCCCTAGCCCGTCGTTATGAATGGGTGACCACTCCAATATAATACTTCAACAAACGGGCAGGAATCACTCCCGCCTTTTGTAAGCCACCAGAGCTCTGGAAGATATTTTCCCTCGTGTATGATTCAAAAGACATACGGAAGAGGTTCAACCATGTGAACAGAAGATTTACAGAGCTAGAGCAGTCAAACCAAATGTTTTCCGGGTAGGAGACCTGGTTCTCAAGGCATCAAGGCGTCGTCGCTCCCCCTGGGAAGGACCATATAGAATCTCACGTGGCAGCTAATATAAACTGATCACCACAGAAGGTGAACCTGTCGCAACAGCTATTCACGGAAAATGGCTCAAGGCTTTCGAATGAACATCGCATTATGATCCTTATTTTTCCTTCATGTAGTATTTACAATTCCTCCAAGACGCCTACGAGTATCACTATGGGCATCCTAAGGATTTCAATTTCGTTAATCAAGTAGAATTATCATTTCTTATTTAAAGATTTTTTTTATGAATTACCTATTTGAACCAACCCATATGAAAGTCTTTCAAAATGCTAAAAGTTTGAATCCAAGCAAGCTTTCAAAAAAAAAAAAAAAAGGCTCAAGCCCCTCAAAAACATACTTTCACCCCCATGTCTCGAACCTCTCCTTGAATTAATTCTGATGCTTTCATAAATTCTCAACAAGATAGAGACCTACCTATGTGTTGAAGTCTTATCAGGAGGAAAGAGTCCACGTCCGTGTCAGGGACGCCCCAATCACCAACCATAGGATTACCCACAGAGAAGCGGCAGAGCTTTCTCCATATAAATCAACATAGGTGGATGAAACGAAGAGTTCCCCAGTCATACAAGTACTTGGAAGGAGTTCTTTTGGAGCCAAAATGAACATTAACACTTGTACCAGGACACTTACTGGGAATACTACCTTCAACAAGCACATAATCAAGGGTCTTTCCACTATCTTCATTATAAGGAGGGAATTACCTACATCGGGCTCAACGGTAATTCTTGTTCCCTCTCTGACAAGTCCAATCTTTTGACTTTGATTGTTCTCCCCTAAAAGTAGAGAGAATGTGGGCAAATCGGGTCATAATGTCTCAAACGTAAAATTATTGAGCATAAACCATAAAACTTATCATACGTACTCACAAACATCATATACAATCATTACAAATTGTTATTCAACGGATTATATGAGTTGGAGTAATCACAAGACGTTTTGCAAGAAACGCCTCTGAAGCAATTTTCACTGCCTCTTTGGAAACTCTGGAGCTGGAAAAAATTGGTAACGGATACGAACATAGTTCTTATATCAAAAGTTTTTTATTGAAGTTTACTACAACATGTTAAAAGGGCGTATCAATTGGACAAGTGAAATAAGATTTATGGCAAAAACGGCTAGTAACGCCAAATCTGAAAAAACTGTCAGGATTTTCCTAGATACTTCTTGAGTTCTACTGTTCAGATGTTTTGACGCCCCAAACAAGCTCAAAACCTAGATTTATTCCTACTCGGTTGTAGGAAATTGTTTTCTAATCAGGATACAGGGGTCAATCATCCAAAATGGAGGTCGTATGAAGATTCTATGGTATTTTTTCCAAGTACTATACTTCTGAAAATTTTATGACAAAAATTGATGGATTGCTTATTCATTAATTTCAATAATGGAAGACAATAATGCTAATTTAAGATAAATTCTTAAAATAGTAATATGGTTCCATCATAATGGCCATGCACGGAATGTTGAATTCAAATAAGATATCTACGAGAAGAGGAAAGGAAGGCTAAATTAAAACTTAGTCAGAAGACTCATAATCTGAGTCAGAATCGTGCTCATCGTCACCTTCTTCATCGGAATCATGTTCTTTCCGGTCTTCTTTAGAATATTCTTCTTCAGAACAAGCTTCAAGGTCTTCTACTTCAGAGTTACCTTTTGAAATCCCATCAGATTCCTCCTCCGAATCCTCATCGGGGTCGGAAGTACCTGCCTGCATGTCAAACCAAGCATCATCATGTTTAAATTCACGATCAACCTCGGTTTTGGAAAAAGATTCATAGTCATACTCATATGTCATGGTAGCTTCACGATCCTCCTCATAAGGGTACTCATCCGTATCAAAATCAGGATCCAAACCATAGGAAAAAACACTTCGCTCCATTTGTTCAGTTTTCTCTCTTCTGGCAACTGCTTGAAAGTGTTGTTTCTCCATAAAAGTTGTGAGTTTCTCATCACCAACCCTTTTCTTCTCCAATTCCTCTCTGCGTCTTGTTTCTTCTTCAATATTAATCGCAAAACAGATATCAGAGCATAATGACGAGTTTTCTTCAAATGAGCGAGAGGCATACCTCGAACAAGTTTCGTGGCTTTATTCAAACAACGGTTGATTTTTGACTGCAGTTCTTGAGGAGAAGTCACCTTCATCCCCTTGCTCCTGCAATCTAGTTTTTTGCTTGAAGGATCAAAGATATTATTTTGATCAGGGATTTCCATGATCTACATGAAACACAAAATAACAAAAGATAATACTTCAACAAGAAAGAAAAGAGGTTTTAATCTATTAATCAACGATTAAACTTACTGATATTCTTGTTGTTGTTAAAAAAAAACTTTTTCGCGCTAGAAGAACAATGATGAAACTAGGGTTTTGAGGGAGCAATATTCTAGGGAACAATCTCCACAATCATCACTTCTCCATCTCTCCCTAACTTCATGTGATTGAACTGTGATAGATTCTGAGTCTTGTGGTTGAACAATTATCTGAGTAGAGCTCTGTTGTCTTATATATGAATTTTAGTATGCTTGAGTAAACACTCGTGTACAACAACTGACTCATATTTGGTAATGATTCCCATAGCCGAAGAATTGAGTAAGCCAACTAAATAGCTTTTTTAGTGTCTATCCTTAATCGTTCACGAGTTGCTAAAATCTCGAGTAAAGGTTTTGTGGGTATACCTCTTGTAAACCCTCACGAGACAAAACTCGTCCACGAGGGACACCTAGGGGTTTAACGGCTTATTACATATGCTAAATTAGGGCTGCACAGGAACCGACCCGAAAAACCGCACCCGCCCGAACCCGCCAAAACCGCGGGTTTTAAAACCGAACCCGCCCGCTACGGGTTGGTATACGGTTTTGAAAACTCAAAACCCGGGCACCACGGGTCGGTTTACGGGTTTAGTGTAGAACCCGCCCGACCCCGCCCGTTTAAACCGTTAAATATGGACCGTTGATGAGATCAATCTTGACCGTCCATAAAAACTAAACACATTACACTACACATGACCTAATCTAATCTCTAGCAGTCTTCACTCTTCACTTCGTTCTTCAATCTTCACTGAATCACTGTGAATCAATCTTCTTCTGTTCTTCACTTCTTCTCCGCCTTCCTCTCAAGGCTCTCATCCTCTGGTTCCATCCTTCCATGCCATCGGCCATCTCATCCAGGTAATGATACTTATTGCCCTTCTCTGCCATTCCTTCGTTTTCGTTTATCAACAGCATCAAATCTCCATTGATGATTTAGTGAACTACAACAGTAAACATATCTCATTTGGAATCTTCAATTCAATCGATTTGAAAACATGGATTTGTTGTATTTCGTT
Organism: Papaver californicum; assembly: GCA_023531435.1. NCBI lineage: Eukaryota > Viridiplantae > Streptophyta > Magnoliopsida > Ranunculales > Papaveraceae > Papaver > Papaver californicum. Next base: position 3,485,515 of record JAJJMC010020031.1, on the reverse strand, counting down.
TTAATTTTATGATTATCAATTCAAATTGTCCAAATTGATCAATTAGGATAAAAATATGAAGAACTAGGGTTAACTTTGAAATGATTCTATTTCCACAGATAAGTGTTTAATTCAGTTATTAGTCTTGTTTACTTTGTTAATTGTTATACTGTTGTGATCAATTTTGATGGGTACTATGCTCAGACATAATTTTGATGGGTACTATGCTCAAACATGAACCTGAACTATGTAAATGAGTCTTTGGTCCATACAATGAGGTTCCTGGACCTGTCACATATTAGTCTGTGCATGTTGATTCAAGAAACATGAACCTGAACTATTAGTTAGTCCTTCCTGTTTGAAGTTTGAGTTTGAATTCCCCTGGCCAACATTTCCATGGACATCAGTAGACTGGAACGATAGTTTCTTGACTTTTTTTCATTTGTCACTTGCATTTCCCCTGATTATGCATTTGTCTGTTCCTCCTAATCTCCATCTCTTCATTTTAAGTTTTAAAAGTTTCGACAAATCAAGAAGCACCTCCATAGATTATATCATCCTCAACTTTGCAAAGGCTTAAAGGCTATAAGTCTACATGCTACATCAGTATAATTGTTTTATCTGCTGCAGATAACCTCAGTTCAGCTCCTCAATCATCCTTATAGGTTACCTAATTGAATACCCAAAGTTGACTACTTCAGCTTATTCTTTCTACATCACATCTTATCATATAATTTCTGTTTGCGCCATATGGTAAAACAAAACAGCTCAAAATAAGATGACTATGACAGTAAGACATTTAATTTTGTTACCTATTACAAAGTTGGAACAATATTACTCAAATACAGGAATGATAATGCATCGTGTAATTTGCATACATCAACTACGTCTGTTTTCTTGTTCTAATCATTCGTTTCTCAAAGAAACTGCAACTACCTGTGTTTTTATATCATTCTCCTTCTGCAGCTAATATATGACTTCTAAAGAAGAAGGTATTAAGCCGACTCAGTCTCCGTACCTAGATGTTGTTAGCTTAACTCTTGATGCAAGGACTTGATATAAATCTGTATTTTTCTTTCTTTCATCTAGCATTGTGTGGTCATGTCATGTCAGATTTGAATTGAATTCTCTATTATAAAATTGTAATCTAATTATTGAAGTAAATACATTGCAACTTACTCTCAGTTGGATCTGGATCATATAAAGATGAACTTAATCCTCTCATATCTACTACTAATTGGTGTACTGTAGCATACATATCTTATCGGATTCACTGAACTAGTCTTCATTTTATGAGAGTTACTCATGGTAATATTGTTTGTTTTTGTTGTTGTTGTCTTAATTTTATAATACTGCTTTTTTTCTTCTTTTTTTCATGTTTTTTTTTCTTTTTTTAGTGGCTGTTTTGTTATTTTTTGTTGTCTGCACGGGTTAACCCGCTCAAAAACCGAACCCGCCCGACCCGCTGCGGGTTAAAACCGACCCGACCCGCCTGAGGACGGGTTGGTATACGGTTTTGATTATCAAAACCCGCCTGTGGACGGGTTGGTAGTTGGTTTTACCCTAATACCGACCCGCCCGCCCGTTGTGCAGCCCTATGCTAAATGTAGTCGCGATTCCTGCGAAAGTGAGTTAGGATTTCATTATTTTTGCTCGAGGACTAGCAAAATAGTAAGTTTGGGGGTATTTGATAGACATATTTTTGTGTCTAAATTACACTCGATTATATGTTTCGATAGTATTCAATTTTGTACTTATTATGTCTTTGTAGGTATTTTTGAGAAATAAACATTTGCGGGAAAATCGGCTCAAAAAGTGATAAAGGCACCCACACTTTGGATTTGGGGCACCCCCTTTTACATTTCAAAATCCGAATAAGGAGGGAACCCTATTCTTATCGAGAGAAAACTACTGATAATTCTGTTTACGTGATTTTAGGGATTTTTTGTACTTCCATTTGACCCAAAAGCAAGAAGAGATCAAAACAAAATCAAACACGTCGAGAAACAGTGATTCATGCCGTGAATATTGCTTCAACAACGAGTTGTAGCCGGAGAAGAAAAATATCACGCTGTGACATGTTTAAGGATGAATTCAAGTTGGATTGGGACTCTTATTTGAGTCCTTATCAATTAAGGAAGATCCCTAGGGTTAGTAGAGCCTATAAATATCAAGAGAAACCAAGAGAATCAAGAGGGGGGGGATCACCGAAAAAAATCAGGAAGAAGAAGCTCTGTTCGTGAAGAAGAAGACGAAGAGCAGAAAACAACATCATGAAACTGTCGCTGGTACTGTCTTATACGCAGCTACTTCATCAGTCCTATTTCCACTGCATACACAGTCCGTCCTTTTCTGATGTACTCTTTTCTTCCTCTTGTAACACTCTGAACCCTTCACTGTAACGCTTATAAGCGTATCGAATTGGCTGTGTTACTTCTTTTTAGTCATTGTAAGCACTTTTTGAGCAATGAAACTATATTTTGAGTGCGTTTCCATTACAATGAGCTAATCACCATCACTGGGGTGACGGAGGAAGCCTTTCTTCCAATAATTAAGTGGTATGTCTATTTTATCTGTATTTTCTTTACAATTCTTTTATTATTAATTGCTTGATTAAAATTGAAAAAAATGGTTTTTCTTAAATAGTTGTGTTCTCTTTTGATGAGTCATGCTGGGTTGACTGCTCTTGATGTCTCATGCTTAGGATTTACAATTATTCTTTCAAAAACCTATTTTTGGCATATTTAGATTAAATTGAGCATAGAATTGTTAGGCATATCACAGAAGTATTGGTGAATGGTGGAATATTAAACCCTAGTTTTCTTCCATCTATTTTTAAAATCAAATATGCTTAATCTTATTTATTTTTAGTAATTAAAAATTAGGTCTAGGAATTAAATCTTCACAAGTCCGAGAATCGAATCTATTTTACCACTATATTAAAACCACATCATAAACACCAGACCAAAACCCAATGAAAAATCCCCATATGTAATATTATTTGATATCTCGCAGGAGTTAGTGGAGTCACGACTTCAAAGCCGTGAGCCTTGTTGTAAAATAATGTTACTAGTAAATTTTAGGCCAACTTATCGTGGTAATGTCTTAGGTAGTGGCGCTAGCGACGAAGAATAATGCTGGCACAAGCGAGAGAGGAATGGCACAGCAGCAACAGAGGAAATTGCATGGCAGTGGCAGGGGAAGCAGCGCCCTAGCACTAGCGTTGCTTCCGCTAGCGCTAATGCTAGCGCTGCCAACGCTGATGGTCCTTGTTGGCTTGACACATTCGTGCTGGGAGCATGGCTAGGGCTTTCTAGGACTGGTACTTGATGGTGCCAGGGTTATTTCCTATATTCCATTAGCATTGGCGTTTGCTAATATTATGGCCATAACTATGGCGTATTTATAGCTTCTCAGTCTTATGAGATTTAATTGTTAGCATCTATGCTTAACTTTTATGCAGTGCATACAAAACATATTCAAGAGATTCAGCCGTGGAAGTTTGTAACTTGAAATAATGCTTGATGTGACTCTGCAATTAGATGTTATGCATCTAATTAGCATTTTTATTCAGATATGGCATAACCTCTACTTTGAATGTTCGCGATTTTGTATAATCAGTATATTCTGGTTAATACAAATAGTTTGCATGGACGTACATGAAATAACGAGGATTTAGTTGAGTATAACTCTGAAATTTTTATGGTGCATATATATGCAAAAGAGCTACAGGGCTAATTTATCCACAAGCTGAATATCCCTTCTCAATTTTCTTGCAGAATGTAGGATAAGAGTAGTATTCATAATTCTGATGTTTGATCAGAAATTTATATAATTATTTCATGCTTATGCATCTAGGCAAAAGCAATGACAGAGCTTCAAGGCTATTTTATCCAGGACATTGATGTCCCTTCTCACTAATCTTGCAGAAGGCAAAAACGATGTTATAATTTTCTTCTTTGTCAAAAACTCACCATCAACAGTTGTTTCCAGCATTTTTTTAGAATAACTAAAAATAAAAAAACATTTTGGAAAAATAGATAACGATTGTAGATAATCCCACAAACAAGGAGGGAAGGAATGTACACCCCGATTAAAACAGGATGCACAAATCCAAACATGGGGATTTTTTAAAATATGCTTAAGGTTTTTATCTTAAATCATGGTCCGTTTTATATATAAACCCGTAGCTTTATGAGTTTTAGGCTTTAAAGATGTTAATAAAACCAATTTGAAAATGTTGGCCAAACTAGCTTATAAATTGGTTGATAAACCTAATCTCATTTGGCTTCCCTCTTGGATATAGAAATGTATTAGTAACAATTTTCACCAGATAAAAAAACATGGTATTAGGAAAGTACAATATGACAGATCAATAAACATCTGGTATGATAAATGAATCATGTAGTGGTAAAAATCTAACGAATCCACCGAAGTAGAGATAAACTCGCTACTCAGTTAAAACATAAGTAAGGAGATATATGCGAAAGAACTTGCACTTCATTGATATAATCCTCAAAGTTGTGGTCCTTAGACTTGATGCCAAGGTAACAAATGTATAGGCTCGAGGGAGCACTCCCTCAATGATCCGGTGCTCCTTAAAGAAGTACATAGTTAAGTTACATATATTTAAAGTATTCTTAGACTTGGACTTGGGATTGACTACTGCAACAATACTATCCATCTGGACTTTGGAGGATATATGGAATATGATATCCGTATTCTGGAATTTTTGTATTAACCCTAAAGGAAATGATGATCTTCATTGGGTTATTTGGCCGAGGGTCTTCTGTATGATTGGACCTGGTGCGCTTCGGTGTTAGTGCATTTTGTGGTTGTTTTCGGAAGGTTGACTCACATCTACGTCTTCGAGAGTACGTGCAAATTTATGGTGGTTCCAGAGATGTCTTATTGAGCGGGCGTCTGTTCTGCCAAATAATGTCTATGCTCGAGTTCTGAGGGTAAACCAGTCTTTTCTTCCTTGAATGATATGGTATATAATTGTTTTCTCGTCCTCTGCTTTAGTCTTTATTGTTGTATTTGTCCTCAACTTTCTCCTTAGTAACTTTTTTGGTCCATGACGAATCTTCATTCTATCCGTGCTGGTTTTAAGTCTGTTTTTCGAGTGAGTAGCCTACTTAAGTTTATTATTTTCGTTTTGTTATGATTGCGGTGTTGATATGGTATTTCTCTTCTTCCTTTTTTTTTTATGATTAGGAAACATAAGAGAGTCACATTTTTCCTTTACAGGTGTTGTTGTAACTGGTGTGACTCAGAAAAAAAGTCACTAGACGAGTTCGTGCAAAGTGAAACGGATGCCGGCAATGTTGGTTCATCATATGGTAGCATACTTTAGAGGAATTCATGTTGTTGTGTTTGCGACTTATAGGATCCTTTTAGTAATTTTGGTGATTAGCTTGTTTGTTCATGCTCGGGCTCTGGTTTTCCCAGTAGTTCGGAGGTACCTATCTTCTCCTGATTATTAATTTTTATATTTTCATTCCTCCGTTGAGATTTTGGTTTTACTGTGCTAATGTTAAAGACGTCTACTAAGGTTGATATCCGGAAGAAGCTTTGGTTGCTAAGGAAGATGGACGTCGTTTGAAAATAAATAAAGACGTGTACTAATGTTGAGTTTCCCGTTCCCAATGGCTGGGGATGCTACACGCTCCGTCTTTTTGCAGAAGCTTTGTTAACTGTCGTTTAATAATCTGACATAGTTTGTTATGGCATAAATGTTCTTTATGTTTTTGTGTCTACGTCCGTCCTTGCTCCATGTTTGTTATGGTTGTACGAGCATATTACTTTTCTTACTTCTTGTAAATTGCTTTCTTGTGTTACACACAAGCATGTATTTGTTATTCATAAATACTCCCTCCGTTTCTGGAAAAGTGTTACTATCACTTTTTCATTTTAGCCTAAAAATAGGCTAATTTGAAAAAGTGATAGTAACTCTTTTCCTGAAACGGAAGTAGTATAATTCTTCAAATGGATTCTTATTATGGGGTTACGTTGTTGGCCTGTGTTTATTATGTATTTGTTCGAAAACTACAGTAAATCGAGCATATTTTGCTGCCAAATTTAATAATCCAACTGAAAGATCTTCAAATTTGACCAAAAAATCAACAACAACAAATCAGTTCTTCAATTGATTTTATGAAAAAAAGTTTGTCCAAACCCAAACAAACTCGAACCACTGTGTTCGTTTCCTTCTCAAATTAAATAACCCTTTCAACTCTCGGCAGACAACCCTCAAACCATGGCTCACCGGCGTTATGACTCTTGGTTATGAACTGGTGATATAACCGGTCATAAAAGAACTTGAAGATTTGAATTGTGTCGAAATTACTCGACCGAGTTCCCTAGTTTAAGTTATGGAATGAACTAATTGGCCAATTATAATCAACTAGGTGAGTTTAGAAAACACGATTGCCCCCATAAATAATATATTGAATAGAAGGGTTGCTTCTAATAAAAATTTAGTTTTGTTGTAACTCAATGGATGCCTCCATAATCTTTGCTAAACAATGGTAACTGCCAGGGGTGTAATTTTTATCCGAAAATACTCGGTTTGTCTGTACCCGCCCGAGCCTGTCTGTATCCGTTTAAGTCCAAAGCCTGTTACAGCCCGTGACGGCCGCATGGTCTGGATTGTTTATTTAAATTGGACAGGCTCAGGCTTTCACTTTTTTTTTTATTGTCTAACCTAGTATCCGCCCGTACAGCCCAGCCTGATACCCATTTTTAGTGCCCGACCCAATAACTTTTTTATGTCAACTTTACTTTACAATCGAGAGTCGTCTAGTACTCTGTTTAAAAGTCTAATCCCTAAAACACAACCATAATATTTGGGAGACATCAAAATTTTGCGAAATAAATGCTCAAATCTTTGGAAGAAAAAATTATATTTCTTAAATTTTGGGAAAGTTAGCATTACTTATGTGCGATGAGATTTGAGGTTTTCTTCATCTCTAACTCCAGGGTTTCAGTAACAGAATACAATTACATCAACGAAGATGCAACAAGAAGTAATTCGGTTGTGAAGCCTGTAAGTTTTTTCTTTTAACTTTCCGTCTTATTTAAGTTATATTCTCAATTTGATGTTCTTTTGATAATGATGTTCAATTCGAAAGAAAAATTTCATGTTCTTAAATTTCATGTCTTGAATTTCATGTCTATTGGTAATGATGTTCTCAATTTCATGTCGAAAGAAAAATTTCATGTTCTTAGACCTTTGCATCCTTGCTATGCTTCAAATCCATCAACACTCAAGGTTGCGAAGCAATATCTTGAGCCCTTTTTTTCACATCAATCACTCAAAAATACTTATAAAATGTTAAAATGTGTAATATACACATTTTATAAGAGAAATAACTTAAAAGATCATAGAAAATGGTACTCGAATTAGGTGTATATTATGCTTGTTGATAAAGGGATCAATGAGACGTTGAACACTTTATTTCCTTCAAAGATTCATCTGTCTTAGTTTCCATAACTTTATTGTTGTTGTCTTTAGTTTTCTTAGCACCTGTAAACCTCACCTTTGTAAGAGCATTTGATGTTTCATTGTAGGTAACTTGGATGCTTATTTGATGAGAATCAGAAAAGATAGTGTCTTCTTATTTTGAGTTTTCTTCATTAACAACAATGATATTTTCCTTATACTATGTATACATCCTCTATATTTACAATTTCAGCGGATGAAGAAGCCTTGGGTGATGGGGACTTTGATGGACAAGAAAAATTGATGGAGCAATGAGTAGCAACAGTGATCAGGTGCACAAAATTTTTAATTATGGGAATTGAAATATTACGTTGCCCCCAAATTCAAACACGGTACTCCCAAGTGTGGGTTGTTCTATATGAAACCTATTGTTGGGGCTGCCCAGGATGGGAACTTTAAAGGATGATAAGAAGACAAAATAAGGTCATTTAGTAGTACAGTCAATAATCTTTTATCCTACTATTTTTAATAATGGTTAAAATGTCCTCTGTTAATTTATATTAATTAGCTTAATTATCTAACCTAATTAAGGGTTAGTGGTTAGTTTAGATTAATAAATTTCATCTAACTTTTAGAATCAATGAAGAGTATACGTCCCCCGTCACGTCCCCCAACTAATTCATTTTCAGGGCATCATACGGCTATGAGTTCATCATTTCCTAGCCGTAGAAATCGTAAAATCAATATACGACTAGAAATTTTAACTACGACTTAGCTGTAGGTAAGACTTATGACTAGGAGTCAGAACTACGACCTAGTCGTTATACATATTCTACAGCTAGGAAAACAATGTCCACGACTAGAAATGGTGTCACCAAAATTTTATATTTTTATAGTAACTTACGGCTATGAATTTATCATTTCTCAGTTGTAAATTATAAAATAGTATTAGCCTACGTCTGAGAAATGATAAATTTATAGCCGTAAGTAGTTTCTGAAAGTAAAATTGAATTTTAAATTGATCAAATCTAACCTATTTAAGCAATCAAAAGCAACAAAAAAATTGTGTGTTGTCGATTCTTACCTAGTAAAAGTCATGGTTGGAAGATTATCTGGTTGTTGAGATGTTTTTTTTGTTTATGAATAGATTTAGGTTTTTTTAAGGAGGCTATGGAGGTGAAGATAATGAAAAGTAATAGATTTTTTATTTAATTTTTTTCATAAATAGTTAGGTTTGATTTGCTTACCTAATAGAAGTCATGGTTGGAAGATTATCTGGTTGTTGAGATATTTTTTTTGTTTATGAATAAATTTAGGTTTTTTTTAAGGAGGTTATGGAGGAGAAGATATTGAGAAGTAGTAGATTTTTTATTTTATTTTTTTCATAAATAGTTAGGTTTGATTTGGTTAGATTTAATTTGGGTGGAAAAATAAAAGGGTAACTTAGACATTTACTACCCACTTATAAGACACCTCCTGACCCATTACCTAGACATTTTAAAGTATTTTGCAGCCCTCAAAGAAAAAATCATGCACCCCCAATTAGGGTTGTACATGGAATGATACAAACCGTAAAACCGCACTGTACCACACCGTTTAAACCTAGACCGAACTATAATATCTATCCAACGACTTTGTATGGTTTTAATTTTATGAAAACTGTTGATCTTGGTTTGGTTCTGGTTTAACACAAAACTGAACCAAAAAAACGTTAATATTAGTCTTTATATTCTTGCATTTATGACCACTAAAATATGGTTTAACCTAATTAATTTCACTTCCTTCTCTTCGCTATTTATTTTAATCATTTCATTTTATTAGTTGTATTGTGGAAGTTTATTCTCGAACAAGATAATGTTGAATTTAGTCAATCAAAATCAACTTCATACTCTATAAACAAAAGCAACTCCATGCTTCAATTGTCTGTTTACAAATGATAGCATTAATGAGATCATGTGTAGATACTTATTAAAAATATACACAAAGATAAATTTTTCTAACCGTATACGAAACATGAATTATAAATGGTTATTATGACTCATATGTATTAAATACTAATATTATTTTTATTTTAAAAGATTAACGGGTTTTTAGAAAGCTAAAAACAATTGATACAGTTTTATAAACTTAAAAACCGTTACCTTTAATATCAAACTGTACCATGTACAATTTTATCGAAAAACATATCAAACTGTATCATGCACAGCCCCCTCAATAATAGGTTTCTCTTTCTGAAGACTCTGAACTTGGCCACTTTGTAGACTTTCATACAAAACTTATGGCCATCGGACTTGTCCATGGAATTTTTAAATAGAAGTTATCATCGGTTGTTATCAGCGTGTATCCAACACAATAGTCAAAAGATAAAATCAACGGATATTAAGCATTTAGCGTTACAAAAATGGATTCAAACATTTAGATTCAATATCAACGGATCTAAACAGCTCTAGTGACGCGTACTTCCTTAGATGTCGTTTTCCTATTGGTAAGCCACGCTTATATTAATTACCCTCAGATTCTTCATCCTCAAAAACGGATTTCAAAAAACGTTTTTTTCCGTCGCTCTTGTTCTCTATAAGACTCTCTAATTTTCTCTCTCCAAATTGAGAAATAATAAATCAAAATCATGTTTCTCGTTGATTGGTTTTATGGAGTTCTTGCATCACTTGGATTATGGCAGAAAGAAGCAAAGATCTTGTTCTTAGGTCTTGATAATGCTGGGAAAACTACTTTACTCCATATGTTAAAAGATGAGGTTCGATTTCATGATTTTTATTCTGAATTTCTAGGGTTTTATTTGGGAATATTGAGAATCGTTTTAAGAATTTGTTAATTTTTTTTTTTGTTTATAGAGACTAGTACAACATCAACCAACACAGTATCCAACATCAGAAGAATTGAGTATTGGGAAAATCAAATTTAAGGCTTTTGATTTGGGTGGACATCAAATCGCTCGTAGAGTTTGGAAAGATTATTACGCTAAGGTAACTGATTTCCAGATCCCTCTCCATTTTATTGATTTGGGTCAATTTTATTGTTGGTATTGTTAGGTCTTTGATTTGTTGTAGGAACAATTTTTGTTTCTCAATCGTGTTTGCATTGGAGTTTTTAAAACTTGGAGCTGTGCACAATTTCATATTTTGGAGTTGGGATTTGGGTTAATGACAAAATTAATGGACACATATTTTGATGGGGACGAGCATGTTAGGTTCCCGTTTCCAGCATAGTGTTTTAGACGGATAAACAATAGTGTAATGTTAGTGATGATAAATAGGGCAGTGCTATGATTAGAAATAGAAGTTGGCGTGGCCGTAGGTAGAATTATGCTGTATTCTGCTCCTATGATACTATATTATAAGGAGATGGGAAGAGGTTGAAAAGTGCGTGCCTACGGACTGAGTTCAAAATTTGTCCACACTTTGTTTTTTTTTATTCAATGTCTACTCTTAGTTTACCTGACTGCTTCAGGTTATGGTTTGCTTGTCTCAATCCTTGCACATGATATTAGCTGGTCAGTAACTGGGTTAGACTTTGAGTCGTACAGTGTACATAATGGCTATCCCTTGTTTATTTCTCGTCTTCTGTACTATCCTGATTACACTTCTAGCTTGTAAATGGGTTGTCTTGGTGTACGTGGGAATTGTTTTTTGTTTTTCTTTGGGACTTATTTGTGGTGGAACACTATCTTTGCTGTTTCTCATTAAGATACTTGATCCCCTGGCTATAAATTTCGGCAGTAGTGGGTCCATATTTCCGTTTAAAGATGTGTCTTGCCCCTGATCTTTTGCTGTAATTCAACACTCGACGGAGAGTTTTGGTTCATTGTTAGGTCTTTGATATGCGGTAGAAGCAATTCACCTATAACAATCATGTTTGAAAAGGCATCAGCCGTAGAGGGATGTCATCTCTAGCAGGGTGGTGATACCCAGAGACTAAGGTCCAAACTCGTATAAGGTATAACCTAGTTCAGAGAATAAAATAATTGTGCAGCTACTTTGCAATACCTGCTAGTTGGGGTAGTCTCTGAGTGTTATAATGATATTTCAAGAATGAAATTGTTCTACAAACTTTTGAAAGACAGCCAAACAAATTGTTCTTCTCGGGTCCACGTGGTGACCCTGTCATATGATGCTTTAATCACGTCTTGAGAAGGTAAAATATTAAGATTAGATGAAATTTTTATGCATACCATAGTGTTTCTCTTTGGAGAAGGATATTTGTCTCACAAACAGGACTGCTCAACCAAAACTTGGAGTAGGGTGGCACTACACACAGTGCACAGTTGTGTGCAATGGCACTATAACGTGAATGGTAGTTTGATCAATTGCAGTTGTGAGTTCCTCTTTTATTTTTATTTTGTGATTGAGCAACTTGAATAACTGTTTGTATATGGCATTCTCGCCGGTTTCCTTGCTGAGGGCTGGGAAGTTTGTAACTTATATCTTGCATAGCTTGTGAAACTGTTAAGCTTCGCTGTTAAAATGCTGTTGGAGTATTATATTTATACTCGCTTACAGGGATGATTCTTGAAGGTATTTATTGGGAATGTAACAAGAACTAAAATGGCTTAGAAATGTCACCAAGGATTGTAGTGATTGAATGTGAATAATATCGTCATTATTGGCTTTGATTTTTGTCGATGTTCTGATACCATGATCAATTGATTACTCTGTTACCATATGACTGCTACCAAGTATTCTGAAATAAACCAATTTTTCCTTAGTAAATTTGGATTGTTTAATACCATACCGATTACTCAATATCCTGATCGCACTTCTAGTCTGCATTTGGGTTCTCTTTGTTTTGGATTGGTTTGTGCTTGGTTGACTCAATTGTTCAGTTTTCATGTTGTACTATATTGGTTGTTATTCTTTTGTGTATTTGATACTCTGACTATAAACTCTTATAGACTTTTATCACTATGAACTGCATTACTTAGTTGTTCTTGAGCGTCGGTTTAATACAATTTGTTGAGTGGTGGTTCAGGTGGATGCAGTGGTGTATTTGGTTGATGCTTATGACAAGGAGAGGTTCGCTGAGTCCAAAAAAGAGCTGGATGCTCTCCTCTCAGACGAGTCTCTAGCCACTGTTCCATTTCTTGTGCTGGGAAACAAGATTGACATACCATATGCAGCCTCAGAAGATGAGTTACGTTATCATTTGGGTCTCACCAATTTCACCACAGGCAAAGGAAATGTGAATCTTGCTGACTCAAATGTTCGACCTCTCGAAGTCTTCATGTGTAGTATTGTTCGTAAGATGGGTTATGGTGAGGGATTCAAATGGGTCTCCCAGTACATCAAATAGAAGAATATAGAAGATGCTGTGATGGGTCAAAACAGGTAATCTTCCTGTATGTTTGTGTTCCAGTTCTCACCGGACTTTTGAGATGAACCATGGTCTTTTATCTGTTTTGGATTCTGTATTGACACTGGGCAAGAAGTGGATATGGTATTTAGTGAGTACCTATCTAGAAGGCACTGTAAAATAGTAAATCTCAGACTACTTTCTTTTATTTCTCTCTTTAGTATGTGATAGTTAGCATGACACAATTGGTTTTCTCTTTTAAATATTTGTTATGAGAAATCAGGATTTTCAAGAAATAATAATAATGGGACTAATTTAGTCAGTGGTGGTACTAATATGATAGCATTACCTTTACTTAGCTATTTCTTTTATTTTGAAGATCTGCAATGTAGTTCTGTACTTCTATGGCGACCACAATACCCTAGAACTTCAACTTGGTGAAACTGTTATCAAGCAATTCCTCACATGAACAGTCTCAGTTGTTGAAAGATCTTGGAGAATGCTCCAAACTTCATGATCAGTGATGTTTCTTTGGACAGAGAATGCAAGTGAATGCCTTGAATTCTTCTTTGGACAGAGAGAATGCAAGAAAATGCTCTGAATCCATGCACTATTAACACGGGCTAGGAGGAGAGAATAACGAATGCGAAGTATTTATCTTTTTCTTCGTTGAGGGTATCTGTCTATTCTCAGGTCGCAAAATGGAATTTTTGTTTCTCTAGGGGAAATGAAGCCAATCATGTTTCGGTTCTGCTCGATACACTTTTAAACATCCGTAACACTGTATGTACTATGTAGTAGTTAGAGACCATGATGGCCAATGGCCGTTAACCATTTGAAAGATTATACTAATGAACAGCAATTAGCAAACGAGGTGATAAACATAATAGTTTGTTAGTGGCAGCAACATCTTCTGGTTCTTATGGGATAGGTCACTTTATCCTTTCACAATGGAGTAGAAGTAAAGTTGTAGGGAGGTAAACCCGCTATGCAATGGAGTAGAAGTATTAACTATAACGGAAGAATTTCTATCTTTCTATTCAAACTCACATAGGCGGTTCCGGTTCCTGGGTTTTAGAAAGACTCTGGGTTTTAGAAAGACTTGCAACATAATATGGAAATTGAAAGTAAAGCAAAACATACAACAAAAATTTATTAACGAGGAAAACTGCAAAGTAGAAAAACTCTAGGACCTCGTCCAGTTTGAGCATACATTGTATTAAGTCGCTATAAACATTAGCCTATTATAATGTCTTCGATCTAAAATGTAGTTGAGATAGATAAAACCCTCCAAGCTACTCTGTTGCAGTTGTGCCTCCATATCTCTCGATTCTCGCAAAAACGTACGCATTTGATTCCTCTAGATGACGTCCTTTACAGATCTGGGAGTTGCTCTACAGTCCTTCGTGAAGACTAACACTACTCCGCCTCAAACAAGACGCTTGGTGATTTCCTTTCTGATTGAAAATCAAGGTGACAGAGTCATAAAAATCTATTCCCTGATTTAGACGAATCTAAATCTAAAAGACTACGTTTTATACTCTTCAAAAGTTATTGAGATACCTAATCAACTATCTTCACAAGAATACTAAACTAGAACTCAACCTAAGATGATTCTTGTGGAAAACTTCTAAACATGATTTCAGACGATAAGATTCGTGTTTGAAAATTTCTATTAGATCTGGATTTGATCAGTAATTCTTGAATGGACCTTAGAATTAAAAAGAATTATAAAACAAATCAAATACAAATATAGGTTATAAAACTATATTTTTAGAAGATAGGTGAACCCGTGCTTCACGAATCCCAAGTGAATTTTGTAAATTTGTACCTTAGATCACGAAGATACTTAGGTATTTGAAGGAAAAACTTTATAACAAGATACACATGGCGTAGATATTGAGTTTTCAGTGTTGGTGATATCTCCAATTTATGGTAATCAATCAAGGCAGGGTTGCTTATGATGTAAGCAGTGAATTTTTTCCAACCCAAGTTAATTCTCAATTGTTAAATCAAAATCGTTCCCTAAGATACACAAAAATATTTTTTTGGAAAGAACTTGACTTGCAATGAGGTTCTTTCCATGGTTTGAGGTTGTAGAAAATTGTTAGCTTAAGTGAAAATCCTTAGGTGTTTGGAGGACAAACTTTGCAACAAGATACACAATGTATAGGGATTAATTTTTATGTGTTGCTAATGTCTCCAATATATATTAATATCAAGACTAGGTTCCTTAAGATGTAAGCAATAAATTTCTCGCAACCTTAGTTATTTCTCAATTGTTAAATCAAAGTCGTTCCCTAAGATACATAAAATTTGTTTAATTAGTTAGAACATATTGAGGTTTTTCCCATAATTTGAAGTGCTCAGCATCTGCGTTGAAGAAATTCCTTAAAGGAATTACGTCCAAAAATGACTTTAAACTACTAAGAATAAACAATGTGCATTATTGTGTCAATTGCCTAAAACAAGATCTAAAAGTTTGGTTCACAAGATAGACCAATTCTTGGAAAGAACTAGAATTTTCCATGCAAATGAATTGGCTAAAAAATAAAAATTCTAAGCATGTAAAAAGTATACCTTGAAAAGCAAAGAAATATTGTGCATGGACCTAGATTTGGAAATTTGGTCGATTGCACCCTTAGGTTCGCGAACTCACCAAGACAGGTTCACGAACTCAAAGTGAGTTCCGGATTCATTAACTTTGAAACTCAATTGAGTTCACAAACTCACCAAGGTACACTCTCAAACTCAAAGTGAATTCCGAGGTTAAGAACTTTGGATTTTACTTGGGTTCGTGAACTCACCAAAGTAGGTTCGTGAACTCAAAGTGAATTTCAAGTTCGGGAACTTATAAATTTATTTAGGTTTGCAAACTTAAAAAATATATCTGCACATTCAAATGCGTAAAGTTCATAAAACTCTTCTCATTTGGTTCGTTGTTCCGAAAAGTTTCAAGCCAAGACTCGATTTGAAACATAACTAGATATTCACCATTAATTTGTCTATGATATGATCCTTCTTCATATATGATCCTTTACTAAAGTCCATGACTTTACTACGATAGACAAATAGATAAAAGAGAAAAAAGTCTGAAAGGAAAAACCAGTCTTCATTATTAACCTTGATAAAGTTCTTCCAAAATATATGTCTTCGTGTGTTATTCAATCTTCAAGAGTAACTTAGAAGTTCCTAAGACTCTACTACCCATTCTAATCTAGAACGAAGTAGACTTTAGTAGGTTATAAATCACGAAATAGTTTTTGCATCTAAATTTGAAACCAAACTTGACATGCCATCGCCTATAGGTCAACCGATCATCCTCTCTAATAATTGATATATCCAAACCTCGTACGCATTTTCAACATAGTAAAACATAAATAAATTAAAGAGAGAATAAAAGAATAAACGTTTATTCGCTAAATCATCATGTCTAAGACTTTAAAATCATCATTCACCAACAAGAAAATGAGATATTCATAGGTTTACTATATATATGGTAATAGTAAGAAGAAAAGAAGAAGAATCAAAAGCATTATTTATTACGGTTTCCCTCCGTCGAGGGGAGAACCCTAACTTGCTTGCTCCCTTTCTCCAACTGCAATCCTTATTGACGAGGTACCTATCTTGGGCGTACAAAAAAAATGTATTTTTAGGCTTTCTTTTGAATCCTAAGGTTTTCCAAAGTTTTTCCAAAGTTTTTCCAACTTCCAAGATTTCTAATCCAAGTAAAACTTTAAAAACCCTAATTATGGATTTTTTTTTGTCAACTGATGCTTCATTCCTCCTTTTTGGATGTCCAAAATATGTGTATAAAGAGCAAAGTGTTCATTGTGGTAGAAGATAATCATTCTCCCTCATCAGATGATTTTCAGCCTGTTTTGCGTGGTGCTAAGAAGAAAATATTCAACCAAAAACTCCTGAAAAGAATTTACGGATAAATCTTTTAATATGACTTTGTCGATGTAATTTTTCGCTTATCAAATCTTTTTACATTTATTTTTCTTTATTTTTCTGCTTCTTTTTTCAGGATGAGCTTGTGGACTATTTAAAATTAATCGGTTGACGAAAATTTCTTTTTCATTCCTATAATTAAGGAAATTTGATGTTAAGGATGTTTTGAAGAACATAGCACATAGAAAAGACCCCGAGGATCCGTTGGAAACGCTTTCAGAAACATGTGTATATGATCTGAAAGACTTAAACGTAGCATGACTCTTCTCATTTAGTATTCTTAGATGTAAGGAAAATAAGAAAGACGCATCTTGAATCATATGCAAAACAAACGTGATATTTAGTTTTAGCAGAGTTATTCTTCTTCAATATAATTGATCAGTCTCCTAATTACTTTTTTAATCATTTAATTAATTGTAATGTTGATTTGTGTTTGTAATTAATTCATTTCTATAGGTTTGTTTATGCTGCTTTGTTTTATTTAATGTAGATGGCTTAGGGTGAAGTTTATTAATTCTCTCTCTTTAACTTCAAATCCAATTCCAAATGGCCTGGAGCTGTTGAAACATCAACGGAGAAAGAGAAAAACTCTCTTGAAATTTTCCAGTTTAAGGAAGAAATGGATAAAAGTGCAAGCTGCCATATTCAAAATATGATCTTAACCTAACTATATTTATATCCTTTCTTGCTATTTTTTTTTCATATGGACTCGATTGTAGCTAAGGTTAATGTTTTGCTTTGTTGAGACGATTCTGGACACTTCGCATACGATTATGGTCAAAACACTAAATATTGAGAAGGCTTACAGAAACCGTAAGCTCCGTATATATATTTTAAGCTTTAATTTCTACATATCAATGTTGTAACATTAAAAGGTCCATACAATTATGATCAATGAGTTATGAGCTCATGGAAAACTACAGAACTGCCCTAGTCATTATTTGGAACTCTAAACCTATTTAAAAATCAAGAGGGATAATTTGAGAAATACCTCAATTTGGGGGTCATCTTGGATAAATGCCCTGGGATTTTTGACATTAATGAAAATGTTCCATTCTATTAATTTTTCTGTTAACTATACGCGTGCGAGTTTTCACGTGCGAAAAAAGACCTAAATACCCCCATACTTCAACTTGGAGAAATGCCCAAAAAAAGAGACTCATCTTGGAAAAATGCCCCAAACAGAAACTAATACAGAGATGCCCCAAACAGAAATGCCCCGGAAAAGTTAACAAAAATAGGAAAAGTTAATAATTGCTTACAAAAAAGAAAAACAACACAAACAACAAAAGTGAACTGTGAACAGGAAATAACACAAACAGAAATTATCTTAGGAATTCTTACAAGACCAAAAGTTAGAAGGAAACATAAGTTACATATACTTTGAGTTTGGATTTCTTTGCCTTTTAAGATCTGGTGCAATAACATTGTTTTGGTTCCTAATGTTAACTGTGCCATTGTAAATCTGATTAAAAGCAGGAGTAGATACAGAAGAAGAGGTGGATGGTGCATTATCAGTTACCTTCCTTTTAGCAGCAACAACAAGTGAAGAAGAAGAGGGTGCTGGAGTGGATGACGTCTTCTTTTTGGAAGCACCAACAACAACAGAAGAAGAAGAGGGTGCTGCAGTGGTTGACGTCTTCTTTTTGGAGACTCCAACAGGTGTTGATTTGCTTGAAGATGCAGTTGTTGAAGCATATTTCTTCTTTGTCTTATTTGGGGTTACAATTCTCTCAACAATCGTATCTCCATCAACCAAACACTATTTTCTAACACTTTTGTTCTTTGGATTTGATCCACTGGTCCACCTTGGCAAGTTCTGTTGTTGTGATCCAAACCACCACATGTACTACACTTTCTAGTTTTTCTTTGGCTATTCTTTTTCATCCAAGATTTCTTCCTTTTCACACAAGGTCTACCTGCCTCTCTTAGTTTTATTGGATGTTGAAGGTTCACACCATACTACACAAATGAAGAAAGATGTTAGGGTTAGGAAACTTTATAAATACTCAGATCTAGAAAAACTAATAAAATACTAAAGAAAGCAAAAGTACAAAAAAATATATATTATTTAAAAAAAAGATTCTCAAAACAAGCACTAAAGGTCACTTGATTTTCCCACTCATTAACGTCTCCCCATGGTTTAATTGACCAAGAGTAGGTGGTCCTATATATGTCCACAATGTAGTATTTACCACAATACCTGCATTCATTCATTACGCATTCTTTCATATGATTCATTGCATACTTTAACAAATATGAACTATGTTGGAAAAGTAGGAAAAGTACTCATATTATTTCCAGCATCTAAAGAAGTTGCACACATCATTACACCACCTAGCTTACCAGTAAACTGCATTCCATCCAACCCTACAACCAACCTACAACCATTCAAGAAGCCTTTAACCTGTGCATCGTATATTAAGGTCAAACTCTCGAATCTATCATGTTCACCATCATTGGCATAAGTGAAGTTGGCTATGTTTCCAGGGTTCAAAGTTGTAGCAGCAGTACAAAGTTGTGGAACTTTGGTATATCTATCTTCAAACCTACCATTCAACCTGGATAGAACCAAATTCTGGCACCACAAAAGTTTTAAAGATCAATAAAATTAGATATTCCAATAAATTAAAAAATAAAAGAAGAAATAAGGAAAATTCATACCCTTGCGTTTGCAACCCAATAAGGAATGTCATCTGCAATTCTGGCCAAATGATTTCATTTTAAATTTGTCTCGACTTTTTTACTGATGAAGAAACATCCATTGTGTCATACAAGTAGTCAGCTACAAATTTGGAATTGCATTTTGGATTTTTATCTCCAATTTTAGTAGTACATGTGTGTTTTATATTGCAACTTCTAACTGTGATAGTCTTCTCACCAGGAATGGCTCTTGCCCTCACATGCCACTGA
Source organism: Papaver californicum (assembly GCA_023531435.1). Lineage (NCBI taxonomy): Eukaryota > Viridiplantae > Streptophyta > Magnoliopsida > Ranunculales > Papaveraceae > Papaver > Papaver californicum. The sequence continues at coordinate 3,465,918 of JAJJMC010020031.1, read as the reverse complement.
CAATTCTTGGTTTGTTTGAGCTTGCAAACAGCATACAATCTCGTCTTATCTGTCTTGGTTACCTTATACTGCATACGGTGAAGTACTGCATACGCCCTTAGATGCTTCCTGAAATCATATATATCTTCAAAATCATCTCATTGCACAACAAACCAGGTTCAACATCTGGAATTTCTTCTCCGACCATTGCCATACTTGAGGAGCCCACTGCATGAACACCAAAATTTGCTTCCCACTGAGTTGCTTCCTCTTCAGTCATTCCATACTCATCACCACCCACATTCTCATCACCACCCACATTCTCATTAACATTGGTTCTCTCATCATCTTCATCTTCACCTTCATCTTCATCTTCATCTTCATCTTCACTGATATCATGTTGGAATTCTGGCCTATCATCCGGATGACACTGATCCTCAGCCTCATTCTTGCAGATTCACTTGAACTTCACCAATATTAGCTTGTGTAGTTTCTTCACCGTTGCATACAACACTAGCTTGTGTAATAATGACTTCAGGCTCATTCCCACCTTCATGATCAAAGTTCAATCTTGTTGGTTTTCTCTCAGTCATGTGATGCTGATTGTTCAACTGTTTAGCAGCTAGTCTTGGACTCTTCCTTACATTAGGCTTCTTACTAACCCTTTTTTTTTTTGAAGGACTAGCCACACTAGACAAACGGCTAACACTGTCTTGGACACTACCACTGCCACTGGCTGCACCACCACCAATTGGTACATCACCATCAACCATACAAATTTGTAATTGAATAAAACCATCTTCATCTGGTTTCCCTAGGTTCCACATTCTAACAAAGTCCTTTTCATATTCACATTGATCATTATCCTTATTAAACAACATAAGGTTCATTCTAGGATTCATACCCAAGGTTATCATCCTATCTTTTACCATTTGTACAAAACTATGACCACTAATACCAGCAGATACACCAACAAAGTATACAGGTTTATACTTCTCTGTCCCATTTATCACAGTAACTATAACATCCATATCCATTTTAGCCCTACAAAAAAAGAAAAGAAATAATATTAATCCATATCCATGTGAAGACTAAACATCTAAAAAGTGCATGTATTGTATCTTAAACACATTTAATGAAATTTCATGAAAAATGTCCAAAATATTTCAATACAGGAAACAACACCAAAAGTGCCTGTATTGTATTGTCCAAAAACAGTCCAAAACATGTCAATACAGGAAACAGTTAGAAACACATTTAATGAAATTATAGCAACAGAAATGGTGACACACAGACAAAGACAGAACTTGCTATTGAGCCAGACATTTGTTTCTCTTGTTACAAACATCTAGTCCAAATTTTATCAGGATGACATGTATTTATATATAAGCACTCATGCCGAAATCAAAAATAGATGTGGTTCTAGCCAAACAATTCATGTTTCATCATGTCAAACTGTGAATTAAGGAAAAACAGTTGATAGATGTGGTTCTAGCCAAACAGTTCATGGTTGCAACAAAGATAATTCATGTCCTCCCATGAGTACACAGTTGAACCAGTAATATAAGTACAAACAGTTCATGTTTCATCTTCACAGCATCATGTCTAAACTGTGAATTTCTTGATTTATTTATGTGTATAAGATTGTGAATAAAAGATGTCTAAACAAAATCAAGCATCATGTCTAAACAAAATCATCATCATCTTCATAGCATCATGTCTAAACAAAATCAAGCAATTCATGTTATTCAAGAAAAACCCCCAAATTACAGAAAAAGAGAAAAAACCCAAATTCATGTCTAAACAAAATCAGCGTCATCATCTTACAGAAAAAGAGAAAAACCCCCAAATTTTGTTAAACCCTAAGTGTTATTCAAGAGTGTTATTCACTCAAAACAAGTTAGCTATAACCTCAAAGACTTAATGAAAATGGGAGTTGCAGTAAAAGTAAATTCAAAATTCCTAGAGAAAACCCCCAATAGATGAGATCAAATAAACCTAAATTACGGAAAAAGAGAAAACCCCCCAAATTTTGTTGAACCCTAAGTGTTATTCAATCAAAACAAGTTTGCTATAACCTCAAAGACTTAATGAAAATGGAAGAGTGTTACCTGAGCAATCCAACGGCCTCTCGCCTCCCTCTCGCATGTGCCTCTCGCCTGTGTTGAAGACGAAGAACAAAAATGTTCTTCTCTTTCGATCCCCCAAATTGAAACAGATCGACCTAATTCACGTGCGATTCATACGTGTGATTTGTAACACCTCATGTGTTTCAAATGCCGACACGTGTTTCACCATGCGACCGTCGGATTACCCTAAATACGTGTCTACATGTGAGCGTTTTTAAAAGCACGTGAATAACACGTGATAAATATTTCTTTCACTCGTATGAATCAAAGAGGGGTATTTTGGTCATTTTTTATATTGAGAACTCGCACGCGCATAGTTAACGGGAAATTTAACAGAATGTGGCATTTTTATGAATTCTGAAATCCCGGGCATTTATCAAAGATGACCCCCCCAAATTGGGGCATTTCTCGCTTTTTCCCAAATCAAAATGAAGGAGGTTACAGTCACAACAGTCGTCGAATGTCCCAAGTTGAGATGAAACTGTGATGGATGGATCATCCTTTTGTCTCTCAAAATATCATCTATTTGTCGATCCTCAAAACCAGAAGTTCTGTAATAAAGAAAGAGTAAATTTGATTGGAGAAACAATTGTGATGATCTATCTTTTCTTTTTTGTTTTTGATCGTTAATTAAAATTTTATAGACTAACTCCTGATCCAACCAAGAAGGATAAGTGGAGAAGCCAAAGAGAAGCAACTTTAAGGTAAACAAGGCTAAACAGCAAAGAACAAAATAAAAAAATCCCACCAAAAATAAAAAACCCCACTACCAAAAGAGCAGGGAAAAAACTAAAAGAAAGACAACCCTGGGGGCTCCCATAACTCATAAAACAACAAACTCAAGGTGGTTGTAACAAAACTTCCTACGAACTAATAACAAACTCAAAATGAAAGGCTTACAGTCGTACAGTTATCGAGTATCCCAAGTTAAAGATAAGATTATGATGATTGGATCATTCGTTTCTCTCAAAATGTTATCCGGTCGTCGATCCTCAGAACCAGAAGCTCTTTTGTAAAAAGAAAAAGTAATTTGGTTAGACAAACAACTGTGACGATTTATCTTTTTTTTTGTATTTGATCGGTATGTGTGAAAAGATTGAATACATGAAGTAAGAACTAACTCCCGATCCAACTAAAAAGAATAAAAGGATTAGCCAAAGAGAAGCAACTTTAAAAAGAATCCTCAATTGGGGAATACTCTCAGAAATTTGGGGATATTAAAAAAAAATAGTATTATGAAGTAATTTGATAGAACCCTTTATCTAAATAATTTTTGCAATGACTAAATTAGCCTTGAGAATACGCATTGGGTAAAATAGAATCGGCATTGGTTGAGCAAGAATCGGCATTGGCTTCAAATTTACCTACTGTTCGGTTAGAAATAAATTCATTCACTAGTTGATTAACAGGGTTTGGGAGTTTTTCTAGTCTGATTGAATTCAATGTTTCAAGAAACGAACACTAGTACAAATATGGGCTTTGGTGACAGTTCAAAATCCTAAATCATGACAGTTCACGAATTAACTGTCACAAAAGAATAAGCTATGAGATATATGCAACAGTTTCTTACCAAAACTCACACCAATAATGGTGAAAAATCGTGACAGTTTGTTAACTATTACTGAATATCTATACGATGACAGTTTTTTGTAGGAAAATGTTAGTGTACATTGATGTATTATAGCAGTTATAAACTGATACTATTCTTAGGTTATTGCAACTGTTCAATATAAGAACTGTTATCAAAGAATAAAGTTATAGATGACAGTTTTTTAATTACCGCCACTTCCATTTATAGTGACAGTTTTGATCCAAAACAGCTGCTATTCATATAATATATACCCTAAAACATTCTCAAACGCACGATGTTGTTAGTTTGAGTCCCTAATTAGCCATTATCTACTAGTAGTGGTTTGTACTGTGATAAGTTTGTTTTGTAACTTCTGTTAGTGGGTCTCTCCACACCTTCGCCTATATTTTTGTTTGGAAACCCCAACATAAGCTTTTAACATAATTTTTCAATACTATCACCCATATCTCTCTATTTCCATTAAATTAAAAACCTAATCTCTCTCAACAATTCTTATCTATGTACAGGCATATCTCATCCTTCTCTTCTCTTGGGTTTTTCTCTTAGCAAAATCTGGGATCCCACCTTTTACTTCAATCTAGGGTTTTTCTTTTACTTTAATCCGTATACAATATTGGCCCTAATGGTTACCAAACAGCTTCTGTAGTAGTGAAAATCGGGGTTTTCCGCATCTGTCAAGTCAGTTTTACTTTTAAAGAGTTGATAGAGGAGGGGGGGGGGGGAATCCATCAATGGTGGGAGGAGTGGATCACCAGAAACATCTTCTAAGCTTAATTCGATATTTCGCTACTGAAAAATCTCAAGGAGGTCATAATTTCTTAATTTTTCCAATTTTTTTGTTTATTCTCTGTTTTATTCATTTCGAAAATCTTGTCTCATAGTTTATGAGAATTGTTTATTAATTATTAAAAACTCTTTGTTACGATTCAGAACAAAGAGTAGTTGGTTTAAAAACGAGAATCCGAGATAGATAAAGAAAATCACAACTCGAAGAAACTAAACGATATAAAAAAACTGCTGAACAAGAACTGAAAGGATATGAATTCGAATTGGCTTTAACTGAAGCTTCTGTTCAAGTTTAGAGGTTTGATTTTGTTCTTTTGAGGTTTTCACTTGGTAAATTAGAAGGTTTCTCTTATGGATTTGTGTAACTGTGTTGTAAACTATCAGACTAGAATTTCTGCTACTCAAGATGAGTTTTCGAAGATTGGATCAGTTGTTGACGCTATTAAAGACCAAGAAGGTCTTTCCCGGTATGAGCTTATGATTCCTTTCATTTAGGTTTTATATTTCATAGTTGCATTTAAGTTGCAATTTTATGATGAACCTGTTAATAAAACTCCTCTAAACAATTACTTCTGTCCATGTTGATGCAGGGATGAGTTTATCAATCAAATGCTTGAATTCAACCAACAAATAAGGTCGATATTTCACTTTCTTTTTCAATAGTGATTCTCTTTCTTTACTATATTTCTATTAAGATTTCACACAAGGAAAAGAATAAAGAGGTAAGTGTAGGGTTTGGAATTCGTTACACCTATTCAGCAACGCTAACTTTAAAGTTTTTATTGGTACTTAAGCTAGATATAATTAGTGGTTTTGAATAGTCTGAATGTGTTCTTGGAATGTTAAGAATTTTGGTCCAACTAATTTTAAGATTTGTTATCTTATGCGTTAGTCATATTACTAGATGGGTGTAAATTTATCTTCAAAGTCCTATAGAAAAATTACTTGGGGTGTAGTGAAGCATCAAGCCTTAGAAAGATTGGTTTTCCTCCGCAATGTTATAAGTTTTGCAATAATTCTTTTGTGATATTGTGACACATCAGTTATGTCTAGCAACACTGGTTAAGTTTAGGTATTCTCTTGCTGGTAAACAGCTGAGATTCTACATCATAAGTAGGTGAAGGATGAATAAAACATACAAGTTCTGGAATGTGAGTGTGAGCTTTGGCATAGTCGATGGGGTGGTCATTTTAAAGTAGCGCCGGCTCATCAAAGGTGTCTAGCAAGAAGATCCCTGCTGCCTAAAGAGTAACTTTATTTCCCAATGGATATTTAACATGCAAGGATATGGATCGAAGAGTGGGTTGATATATCGCTATTAGGAAAGCTATATTTGTAATCCTAGAAAGAATCGATCATTTTGTGTGAACCTAGTTACATATTTGCATTAAACTAGGAAACCGTTCCTTTTCACCCACTAATTTTTGATTTTTCATGCAGGAAACTACAAGAGATTGTAGCTCATGGTTCAGATAAATATGAGTGTGCTGATACTTCTACAGATAACGGTATGTGTGTTTGATTTTTGTTGTAAGGATGTGGTGTTACCTGTAGTTGAAATTATGTCATATACAAGAGGTGGCCCATTGGCCAAATGGTTTGTGATTTCATTTATTTGTTTAAATAGGTCAATATTTTTTTATCTTGTAGTTTGGCCTAAATTCTATCTACATTTTGCTATTTGACCTGAAAATGTCGTTGACATTTCCAGGGTTGTGCACCTGTATTTTAAGCTTTGCTAGATGATGTCATAAACATCAGGGAGGAGTAGATCACCAGAAACATCTTCTAAGCTTAATTCGAGATTTCGCCACTGAAAAATCTCAAGGAGGTCATAATTTCTTAATTTTTCCGACTTTTTTATTTATTCTCTGTTTTATTCATTTCGAAAATCTTGTCTCATAGATTATGAGAATTGTTTATTAATTGTTAAAAATTCTTTGTTACGATTCAGAACGAAGAGTAGTTGGTTTAAAAACGAGAATCCGAGATAGATAAAGAAAATTCTCAACTCGAAGAAGCTAAACGCTGTAAAGAAACTGCTGAACAAGAACTGAAAGGATATGAATTCGAATTGGCTTTTAACTGAAGCTTCTGGTCAAGCTTTAGAGGTCTGATTTTGTTCTTTTGAGGTTTTCACTTGGTAAATTAGAAGGTTTCTCTTCTGGATTTGTGTAACTGTGTTGTAAACTATCAGACTAGAATTTCTGCTACTCAAGATGAGATTTCGAAGATTGGCTCAGTTGTTGACGATGTTAAAGACCAAGAAGGTCATTCCCGGTATGAGCTTCTGATTCCTTTCAGTTAGGTTTTATATTTCATAGTTGCATTTAAGTTGTAATTTTATGATGAACCTGTTAATAAAACTCCTCTAAGTAATTACTTATGTCCATTTTGATGCAGAGACGAGTTTATTAATCAAATGCTTGAATTCAACCAACAAATAAGGTCGATATCTCACTTTCTTTTTCAATGTTGCTTCTCTTTCTTTACTATATTTATATTAATATTTCACACAAGGACAAGAATAAAGAGGTAAGTGTAGGGTTTGGAATTCGTTACACCTAGTCAGCAACACTAACTTTATAGTTTTTATTGGTACTTAAGCTGGATACAATTAGTTGTTTTGAATAGTCTGAATGTGTTCTTGGAATGTTGAGAATTTTGGTCCAAATAATTTTAAGATTTGTTATCTTATGCGTTAGTCATATTACTAGATGGGTGTAAATTTAGCTTCAAAGTCCTATAGAAAAATTACTTGGGGTATAATGAAGCATCAAGCCTTAAAAAGATTGGTTTTCCTCCGCAGTGTTATAATTTTTGCAATACTTCTTTTGTGATATTGTGACACATCAGTTATGTCTAGCAACACTGGTTAAAAAGTAGAAGCTATCTTGATTCCAGGAGGATCAATGAGACTTCATGGGCAGAGTTAGCTGCAAGGTTAAATTTATTTTTTCCACCAAGTGTCAATTGTTAGTCGACATGTGATAGTTGTAGGGGTATTATCGGACCTAGTGGTCATACCATTTGTTACTTAACAGTATGAATGGATACTTCCATCAGATTAATAATTGAGATGCTACTGGAACTAACTTCAGGAATAGGAATTTCTCCTGGAAATGCAGGTTATCTTGGGTATGTCAGTCAACTTATTACTTAATCTTTAATTGTTACAACATCAACCTCAAATGCAAGCTCAAGTTCGTGTCATAATTATTTGTTTTCTTACTTTACATTGCCCATGGCCATATGCCACCAGAGTTTTTTATCCCCATGCTTTCAATTGTTGGTAGAATTACTGATATCGTGAAGTGGACTTGTCTACTTAAAGATTTAAAGGTTGCTTTTTCTAATTGGCCCTTGCTTATCATGTTATTTTAAACTCTAATCATTTTAAGCCTTCCAGTATAGTTAATTTTTTCATCTCTTGCTCATATTTTGTTAATTTCTAGGCATAAATCTGAGAAGATAAGAGATAATATTGAGATTAAGCATAATGGTGTTTGATTGTTTGTTGCTGGACTTAAATTCTGGTGAGCCCTAAACTATTTTCTACCTTAGGGTCCATATCATCTCATTGTTCACTTGAGCATCTAGTTCATGTTCTTTCTTTCATTGGACACACAATTAATTGATTTGTTATTGCTATTACCCAGGGAATGAAAGGACACTCAAACTTGTACTTGTCATTAGTTTCATTTAATGATAATTTAAACAATCTGAACTATACTTCTTATTTTTTTAAGAAATATTGATTCCCTAAGTACTCGACCACTTGCTAATGGTGAAGTGAAAGATAGTACTCTACAGAAGCAACGTTTTGAATGCTTAACAATGCTTGAAGTAAGCATATATATTATATCTTTGTCTATTTTCAAATACTGTTATAGGTTCGTACTAGGTAAAATTCACCATGATGATTCTTCCAAATAAATCTTTTATTGTGTTTATATTATATCTTTCTCAGTTGTATCTTGAATAGTTGAATCCCTGGGATGTATTATTTATCATCAAATGTTTTTTCTTCCATTCTAAAAAAACACAAAATTATGGACTATGTCTACAATTTTTGGCGACCTTTTAACATATGGAAATATTATCTACTTTGTAGGTATGTGGAGTGTTTTGAATCAAAAGTTTACAGTGATGGTTGCGACTACACAAATTCTTCTAATAATGGAGAGTACAAGACCTCCTCCAATCAAGAGGAAGCGGAAGCTACTGTTAGAACATTGAAGTTCAAGAAATCTGAGGTAGTGGAAGCTACTTTACAACATTAGAGTTCAAGAAATATTTTTTATTGTAATGAAAAAAATGATATAATCTATTTATTTTATCTCATTTTTTGTTGTATCATTGTGTTGAACAAGGTATTTACAAAATATAATTGTTTTTTAGCTCTATCTTTCAATTTAAAGTATCATCAATAACTGTAACATTAACTCACTGCAAAAACTCATTATACGATGACTGTTGTATGAAAAATATGTTACTGAAATGGGTGTACCATGACAGTTTCACAGAAAATATGCAATGGAAGAGGGTTTACAATGACAGTTCTATTAAAAGATATTGTTGTAAGTTGTCAACTAAGACAGTTTTATGAAGAAACTGTTATCTTCGAACAAAAAATTTAGTTTCTCATGACAGTTTCATTTATAAAATGATATTGTAAGTTCTCAATTATGACAGGTGTATGAAGAAACACTTATATTATTCGTAAGAAATTGAGTTACTGATGACAGTTTTCTTTAAAATATGTTACAGTAATTTGTCAATAATGAGAGGTTTATGAAGAAACTGTCATCTTAGTCAAAGAAGTTAAGTTTTTAATGACAGTTTTCTTAAGAAAATGTTACGGTAAGTAGTAACAATGACAGGGTTATGGAGAAACTGTCACCTTAGTAAAAAGAAATTAAGTTACCAGTGACAGTTTTATTTAGAAAATGTTATTGTATGTTGTCAACAACGACAGGTTTATGAAAAAACTGATACTTAAAGTCATGATTCCGTAACAGTTTTTTATAGACCCTTTCGTAAAAGAGAATTTAATGACAGTGCAATTATTTTTCAAAACTGTCACATAAATGTTTTGGTGGCAGTTTTTCATTGTCACATAAGCCCAAATTTGTACTAGTGGAACTGGAAGGTGAAATTCCAAAAAAAATCGGTTGTTTTCAAGGTTCTTCATTTGAAGGAAACAAGAATTTGTGTGGAGAACCATTGTTGTAAGATTGTATTGAGGAAAGTCAGAGTGGAGGTCAGAATGATCCAATTCTAGTTTTGGTTCCACCCAAAACAAGAAAAGCTAAGAAATTAAGTAAAAAAACACTTATTTTGATCACAATTTCATATGTTTGCTTAAAAAATTTAATGGGTTTTGCAGGATTTCTTCACTGTATAAAGAAATTTAGCAAAAGACTGGACAATTGCAAACAGAGTAATGGAAAGCAGAGTAATGAGAAGAAGAAGAAGAAGAGTTCTGGGTTTGAAGGGAAAGAAGAAGAAGGCACAATGGTTTTGTCTAATAGGTGTTTGGATTTAAGTGTTGAGGATTTACTGAAATCTTCAACTGAATTACTAGGGAAAAGAAGTTTTGGTACTACATACAAAGTTATAATGAATAATGGATATTTAGTAGTTGTGAAGAGAATTCGAAAACGAAAGAAAAAAAGAAATTGATGGATTTTTGAAAGTAATTGGTGAAATAAGGCATAAGAATTTATCGAGTTTACGAGGTTATTTCTCGTCGAAAGGAGAATTGTTGTTAGTCTAATGGAAGCTTGTATTCTTTGTTACATGAAATCAACATACCAATACCGACAGTAACAATCGGTATTTCCTTAATCAACATACCAATACCGACTGAAAAAGTTGAAGAAATAAGGGGGATAGCAGTTGGGGATACTAAATAAGTTTTCTTTTATTTTTATTAGTGTAAAGGAAGTATCGATATTTCATCATTGAAAAAAATACCCTTTAGCTAAAATCAAGCCCTATGTAACCGTAAGTATCCCCTAATTTATAAAAGTATTCCCTAATTTAGGGTTCCTTAAAAAGTAAACAAGGCTAAACAACAAACCCACTACCAAAAAAACACGTTAAAAACTAAAAGAAAGACAACCATGTAGACTCCCACAACCCATAAAACAACAAAATCAAGGTAGTTATAAAAAAACAAATTGATCTAAAGAAATAGCCAGAAACATACTCCTAATATGAAACCAGTAGGCTACCGTGATTTTAACGGAATTGGTAATGCCCGCTTTAGCTTTACTAGTATCTTGAAAGTTCTTATGTTTTTATCTTTCCATAACGCGAAATCCCAATTGGTTAAAACCCCACTACCCTATACCTCTTACTACCAAAATCCTAGTCAAAATAAAATGAAACAAAAACCTCATTTGAATAAATCTGTCTAAACTACCCTTTAAATTAATTCAACCCAACAAAAATAAAAATCAACCCCACTCTTAATATTTATTCTCTTTCACCGCCAATACTACCAGCACCAACTCACCACCACCAACCAACAACAACCACCATCATCCAGTAACACCACCACTACCAGCCACCAACTAACATCAGCACCAACCACCACCACCAACAAGCACCACCAACTAGCAACGCCATCACCCACCACCAACGAGCACCACTGACAACCACCAGATCCACTACCAACGAGCACCACCACCATCAGAAATGAAAACTAGAACCAACACCCACCACCACCACCACCGACCACTATCACCAACAACCAACACCACAACCAACACCAGCAACCAACGTCACTTTCACCACCAACACCAACATCAACGAGCACCACTAACAACCACCTGGTCCACCACCAACGAGCACCACCACCGGCAACAACGAAAACCAAAACCAAAATCAACACCAACCACCACCACCAACCAACACCACAACCAACACCACTTCCACCACCAACACCAACACCAGCATTATCCCACTACCATCAACCGGCAAACACCACCACTGACCAACACTATCATCAACACCACCACCACAAACCAGCAACACCACCATAAAAAACTTACCATATTACTAAAACATTGGTTTCAACGATAAAAATTAGGCAGAAATTGATGAAACCAAATTTGGTTTCAACATAAAATTGGCATTTCACCAACAAAACTTCAACGAAGAAACCAAATGCACCAAGTTAATAAACTAGGAAAAAATTAGTTGAATTTCAACATAAACGTATTGTTTCACCACTAAACTTTGGTTTCACGATAAAAAAAACACGCAAAAATCATATGAAATCAAATTTAGTTTCATCATTTGTCTGATATTTCACCACCAAAAATATTGGTTTCAACGTTGTTTAATTTTTCTAAAATTTGATGAAACCAAAAAAAGTTTCATCATTTATTTGGTTCCACCTTATTCCAGATGAAAAAAAATGATGAAACCAAAAAAAGTTTCATCATTGTTTTGGTTCTGATATTTCACCAACACAAAAATTAGTTTCAACGTTTTTTAGTTTTTGTAAAATTTGATGAAACCAGATTTGGTTTCATCATTTTTCAGACATTCCACCAACACAAACACTGATTTCAATGTTGTTTAGTTTTTGTAAATTTGATGAAACCAAATTTGGTTTCATCATTTTTCTGATGTTTCACCAATAAAAAACCCTAATTTCGACAATGATGATGTATCATTATTTTTTTTTGATGATTTTCGACGATGATGATCTGGAGGTGTTGGTGATGTTTGTAGAGGATAAAAGGAGAAGGAGGAGGTGTTGTTGGTGGTGGATATGGATATGTAGTGGTGGGGGGGAAAAGATAAGGAGAAGGAGGCGATGGGGGAGGAGGAGGTGTTGTTGATGTAAAATCTAGACATGGAAAGAGAAGGAGGTGCTGGTGGAGGAAACACAGGTGCTGTTAGTGGCAGATATGGGTGGCGGAGCTACTGTTGGTTAACATAAAAGTAAAATATAAAGAGAAGGAGGTGTTGGTGAAGGAGACAGAGGTGATGTTGCTACCAATATATCTTTTCTCACTGGTTTGGTGGCAGCGAAGCTACTGTTGCTGCTGGTGGTGATGGTGGTGGGGAGGAGAAGGCGGAAGAAAGAACAAAGAAGAAGAAGAAGAAGAAGAAGAAGAAGAAGAAGAAGTAGAAGAAGAAAAAAAAGAAGAAAAAAAAGAAGACGAAGAAGAACCCGATGGTTAAAAGGGAAAGGTAGGAGTGGTATTTTAAAAAGTAATAAAAACTAAATTTAAACATTACAAAAGGAAATGGGGTTTTTATCTCATTTTAACTTCAAATGATTTTTATTTATAAACAATAATATGGTTGGAGTTTTTGTATATTAAGTTACCTTGATTTTTTTTCACCCGTACTTTTAAATCTATGAACTTCCTTAAAAAATTAGCTGTACGAAACCAAAAACTACTGAGAGTTAAAAGAGCCAACAAGGTAACCTATTTTAACAACCATTCTTAAAAAAAAAAACACCAGGCAGCTCATGCTACCTTGGGAGGAGACGATTAGCTGATTCCCATTTTATGTGAATCTTATGGTAATCTATCTATTACTCTCTCCATCCTAAAAAATGGGTTTTTTTCATTTAAAGTTTTTGTTTCAAATTAAAAGATATTTTCTATTTTTATACGATATATTTCCAAAACAATCCTTTATAATGATGGATGTTGCTAAATTTTATTAGAGCGAACATATATAATTCTGTAGTTATATTTATATTTGTTGTGTAGTTTTTTAAAATTTTTTATCAACTACACAGAGTATATAAATTTTGGCCATTAGTACGAGAAATATGTCACTTCTAAACTTTCTTAGATTATAAAATATAAGGGTATAATTTTGGCCATTAGTACGAGAAATATGTCACTTCTAAACTTTCTTAGATTATAAAATATAAGGGTATAAATGAAAAAATCCCCTAAAAATAATTGTTTTTTTTTTATTTCTTTAAAAACTATACAAAAATCAAAATAATCCATTTTCTTCTAGAGAGAGGAAATATTATCCAGTAATTGTGTTGAATCTTTGTGCACCTAAAATGGAAGAGAAGAAAAAGAGAAAAAGACATGCAATAACTCAGTCGTCACCCATGCATCATTTCTCACTTCGGTAGAAAAAGCATGAATGAAGTGGTCGGTCATGAATCACGTTTAACGATAAGACATGCATTAGTAGTAGTCTAGTAGGATTTCGGTCCTACACACTACGTGAATGAGAAACTGTACAATTCAACAACGCGCTTATTACACCAATCAAACCCCCAGAGGAACACATTCCTGACTTCCAGTCAAACATGTCTTCCACTTACCGTATACCATACCCCCATTCTCATGTCAACGCCTTGGACTATATCTTGGGGCCTTGCACACATAGAAATTTCCATAGAAGGTAAAATACACCAAACTGTGTCCTTTTCATTCTTGACCGAGTCCCAAATTCATCACGTTCATTACATCTCTCTATATTTATTGTTCTTACAGAATCAAAATCATTATTAGAAGACCACAAAACACTTCCTCAAAAAATCTTGGTTCATAATGGGGAATTTCATATCAAGCAAGTCATCAGATGCGCCAGCGAAAGTTGTATTGCCGGATGGAACAGTTCATGAATTCAACCAACCTCTAACAGTTGCCGAGCTCATGTTAGATCATCCGCAACAAGTTGTAGTAGAAATTGGATCAATTGAATCCACAAAAAGACCAACTCCGTTGCCTGCTGATAAAAAACTAGAGATGAAGAAATTTTACTTAATGTTACCTATGAAGCAAGGAAAAGCTCTGTCGTTCTCAACGGATGACGCTCGCAGGATACTTATGAAGGTTAAACTAGAGCAGAGATTGCCAAACTTGTTTTACGCTGCAAAGATTATTGGTTTGTTTGCGAGAATGTGTCAGTGTGGAACTGGACATGAAACTATCTTGCAGCGGAGAGACAGCTTACTTAAGGAAGATTCAGAGAAGAGAAAGAATGATGAAAATGATAATAAATTACAGAGAATTCAGTTGGAGATTTTCTGCGAAAGGCCGGCTTTTTTGGGTAAGCAAGTCTCGATAGGCAAAGGATGGACACCAAGTTTAGTTACCATCGAAGAGAAGACACGCGAAAAGAAGATCCTTCGCCGATTGTTTCATGTATGAAATATAGTGATCTAAGACTTCGTATAGATCAAAGTAGTTCATATCAAGATTTTGGATCATTTGATTTTTTTTTCTTCAAATTATACTCGGATCATGTATCAGTAACATTAACCAAAAAAGAAACCCTGTTGTATATGGATTTAATATGATATCTAAAAGCAAAAAACGGGTGTACTGTATACCAATTGCCTTGTGATATTTAAATGAAATTAAGAGCTTCTCTAATGGTAAATGTGGATGTGTCGTACATGCTTTTACCCACAAGACATCCTCTTAATATAAAATGTTGGAAAATAATATATATAAAATATAATTTTTAAGGTTTTAAGAAAATAAATAAACTCTTGTTTTCTTTTGTGAATGAAAAAACTATTAGTCCCACATCGGAGAGTTTTCAATCTTAAATTGTTTTAATATAATACTCCTTCCGTTTCAGGAAAAGAGTTACTTTTCCTATTTTCACAATTATTAAGACAAGGATGAGAGAGAGTAGTTTTTCTAATTTATTTCCAAATTTACCCTCAAATGAAGAAGATGATGGAAAATAAAGGAAACTTTAAAAAAATGGTAGTTTTAAAAGTTTGTCCTAATAAAAATGAAAATAACTCTTTTGCTGGAACACAAATTTAAAGAGAAAGTAACTCTTTTCCAGAAACTGAGGGAGTATATAAACTTATTAGTCCACATCGGGGAAATCTATCTTCTTAAGTTGTACTAGGTTATTATATAAACAAGCTTTTCTCAACCTATAGAGACAATCCAAGGAAAAAGGGTTTCTCCATATTTTTGGAGAGACCAAAAGAAAATATTTTTTCTATTGTTTTTCTTAAGCTTTCGCGATTTTTCTTGAGGGTTTTTTCGGAGTTGCCAAGCTCAAGTTGAACATCTATTACGAGTGCTAGTAGTAGGTGTAGTAGGGTGTTTTATCTTGGAGGCATCCATCCTGTGGAGGCTATAACATCACTCTTGAGTGTAGCCGGGCGCTAATGTCTGACAGCGTGTTGAACAAGTGACTCACTCTGTTTTCCAAAGTTTTGTCATGTTGTTGTTGCGGAGATCTGGGGAGCATATCCATTTCGTCAAATCGATCACTTCCAATACAAAAGAGCTAAGTATCAATAACTTTTGTTTATTTGAGATTTCTTCATTTTGATTATTGCGCCCAAGAATATTAAGACATTAGCTTTAGTAGTAATCAAAAATGAACGCTCGATTTGTGAATCGTTGCCGTTGATATTATATTGGAAAACAAAGGATATTAATTGTGAAGTGAAAAACAAAATTTAGTTTTTCGGTCAGTTGTAGAGTTTCGAGTATATCTCTTAACTTAGAAGGGACTTCGACAAATCCTTTTAATAGAATATAGTAGACATCCTGATAATTACCCACACCAAATTTCAGAATTTTTGGAGTTGTAAAAGTATTTTTTAGGTATTTTACAATACTGAGAAACGTTCCTGAAAAATTCTGACGGGCAAAAAAATATTGTTGACTAAATTAGTTTTTCTGGGGTAACCATGTGTTTTTTGAAATTGTTATTCGAACGAAGTTTGTAGATCTAGATGTTATCTTCAAAACTCATTTTTTATTTTTCGATTCGGAATTGTGGTTTGTGAGATATGGTGTTTGTAAAAACGTTGCACATGTTTGTCCAAAATATCCATAACTGTGTCAAAGCTCTAGATTAGTGTGAGATCTTGCAACCATTTATAGTGGTATTTTGTCACTTTGGATATAACATGAAAAACCGGTACTAGTGAGTACTTTTATCCATAATATACTTGAGATTTCAATTTAGTTGAAATATTTCTCATAAACAAATTAGAGCAAGTAACGAATTGATTTTTGTGACTTAAAGTGATAATCTCTTATATGTGTTAGATTAGTATCATATTGCTAATGAATAATGAAATGTTGAATCAGTTGTGTATGAAGTACGCATTGTGTTATAAATCACTTTGATTATATGTGCTTTGTGTAGTATCAATTGGCGTGAATCACATGATTGGTTAATAATTATGTATTATCAATTTCTATAATGATTTTTAAATCATTTTAAATATGTTACTTTTTGTTGAAAATATGAGAATCATAATACACTAGTATACCATAGTCGTATGAATAGTGAGGTATAAAGTATCTTTTAGTAACTAGTGCAGCAAGAAGATCAAGCGATCAGATGTGCTTTAATTGATATATATATGTACACAAAAACCGGTTGGGGGTTTTATTACCAAGTTTTGTTACTTACTGATGATAGTGATAGTCTAATGTGAAGAGAGACTTAAGTAACTTGATAATTATATGTTGGTAATAAATATTTTGATAAAATAAGCATTTGTAATCTTTTGATAATTTGATATTACCTAGGTCAAACGAGAGTATCAACCAATTTTTTAATCCTAGTTGTTCAGAATTTTTATCATTTGAAATTGAATGATAAATTAAGTGTTAATCTGTGATAACTTCTGTTGTTTTTTAGTTGTGTGTTTATAATCGGAATAGAGAATTGTATATTCAAATTTGAATGGAACAATTGATATTCTTACTGTGTTAAGTAATTTTACTTTTCAGTGGAGATGATAAAAAGAATTGGTTGGTAAATACCTGGAGTGCTGGAACGTGTGTTCCAGAAAAGGCATGTTTTGTCTTCTAACAAGAATGGGAAAGATCAAAAGCATTTTCATGAACAACTCAACTGTTAAAACAGTTGAAGAAATAGGTAAATGATGTGCAGGCTTGTCAGGTATGGACATTAATCAAATTATGATATCATTCTCAATATGTGCATTGCGAATTAAAACTAGTGCCAAATGCTATCTACCTAAGTTACTATGAAATGTTATACTTGGAAATATGGTCTTGTGATGCTTTGAGTGTTAGCTTAATAGAACAAGACAACAGTAGATAAAAGGAAAAATCATCAATGAATTGAGAATGAATACATGAGCATGTTAAATCATAATGTTAGTATAGAGAACCATTATATGGTGTGGCTTAGTTAGATGCAACCAAAAAGACACACAATTGTAGTTTCTTATGTTGAGAAATCCTGATAATTGTGGGGGGCCTTATGCCTCAACTGTGGGGGTATAAGATGGAAACAAGTGGTTGTTTGATTTCTCAAGAAGATTCATAGAAGACCCTAGAATTATATGTGTCCTACCCTGTAGACTTCAATTGTGGGGGTCTAAGGTGAGAACGAAGAGTTGACTTCTTTAGCAAATCATTGCAAATCATTGCATATATGGGAAACTAAAGATGAAAGCTCTCTATATAATTATGATTTATGCAATCAATAGTATGATCTTGGGGTCAACACACTTTTGTGTGGAGGAGAGGACGTTGGAATGGCTAGTATGACTTCAACACGCACGATCGTGAGATTGGGGTGTTGATTTACCAAGATCTATATGTGTTTTTCATGTTGTACTGAGGTTTTTCATTCATGTGGGGGATTGTTGGAAAACAATATATATAAAATATAATTTTAAGGTTTTAAGAAAATAAATAAACTCTTGTTTTCTTTTGTGAAAGGAAAAACTATTAGTCCCACATCGGGGAGATCCCTCTTCTTAAGTTGTACTAGGTTATTATACAAACAAGCTTTTCTCAACCTATAAAGACAATCCAAGGAAAAAGGGTTTCTCCATATTTTTGGAGAGACCAAAAGAAAAATATTTTTTCTATTGTTTTTCTTAAGCTTTCTTGATTTCCTTGAGGGTTTTTTCGGAGTTGCCAAGCTCAAGTTGAGCATCTACTACGAGTGCTACTAGTAGGTGTAGTAGGGTGTTTTATCCTGGAGGCATCCGCCTTGTGGAGGCTATAGCATCACTCTTGAGTGTAGCCGGGCGCTAATGTCTTAAGGACAGCGTGTTGAACACGTGACTCACTCTGTTTTCCAAAGTTTTGCCATGTTGCTGTTACGGAGATCTGGGGAGCTTATCCTTTTCGTCAAATCGATCACTTCCAATACAAAAGAACTAAGTATCAATAACTTTTGTTTATTTGAAATTTCTTCATTTTGATTATTGCGCCCAACATAAAATTCTAAATCTCAGGATAATTTTTTTTGTATCTCCAACCTATAAAGTTTTATATTCTTCTTTTACATATTTGTCATCAAACATTTTTTTTACCATATTATCCTCACGTCAATGGGTTAGAGATGATTTTTTTAGATATTATTGTGTTATTCTACATGACACAACACTTTTATTTTTAGAAACTAACCATTTAAGAAGTTTTGATGTACTAGAGTTGTTTGCAACTGATGTGATGTTAATTGTTGTTTCATTAGTCAGCTGGATTGGTCCCCAAAGACAAGTTTATGTTTCAACCTTCTTAGAGGCTGAAAAATATGTATAGTCATACAGTGGGTGTCCATTGGTTCATTCGTGTACATGTATAAATACTAGGTATCACCAGGACCTACGGTCCCGATTCAACATTTCATCTTTGTATATTGCTTTTTTTTTTTTTTTTTTTTTTTGAATAATGCTTTAGTGCATTTTTACATTTTCAACAATGGTTTAGTATGAAGTTAGTTAATTTACTTCCGAAGAAAAGATTCTAATACGTTGTTATTTATTTTTGTAATCGCCCAAAACATCATAATTTGTTGCTTAGTTATTCTGTTTTAAGAATCATAATTAACAGCTTACATGCATCATAATAGTTGATTTTGTATTATGGATAGTTTTTGGTTCATTAAAATAAAAAGCCTGGCAATCAAGGAGTTAATTACATACATGTAGATGGTGAGTTTTTGACAAGGGCTAGAATTGTAAAATTGCCCTCTACTAAGTAACAAGAACATATGTATGCATATTTATGCATATATGCTTAATATTGAATACTTTACTTCTATTTATGTTCTGCAAGCGAATTAAGAACACAAATTCTATCTAAATATTCTAAATTGGCCTTGTAGCCTCTTCAATGCTCGTAATATTCATGCCATATCGAACTAGTCTCAAGTCGCATAAATTCCACTGTTGAGTTCTTGAACTTGCATCGAATCGCATTGATTTTCTAGCAAGATCCATTAAACTCGGGGATGGATAATGCTTAAACCCTGAAATACAA
Source organism: Papaver californicum (assembly GCA_023531435.1). NCBI lineage: Eukaryota > Viridiplantae > Streptophyta > Magnoliopsida > Ranunculales > Papaveraceae > Papaver > Papaver californicum. Next base: position 3,446,188 of record JAJJMC010020031.1, on the reverse strand, counting down.
TATAGCTTAACGCTTCATTCGCAAAGAATGCACCTCAAATTGCTCTTCTGAGCCTAAATATGCTACTCTAGCACTTTGCTTAAATATAAGCCACAAATAATGCTGCACTCTCTCTGATGCGCCGCAATTGAGAAGATATGTCATAAAAGATGCACTAAACCTCTCAGTTAGGCTAACCCTAGCCTTTTCTCATATTAACGCCACGACAGCACTAGCCATTTGTCTTAGCATTGCATTGACAATAGTTACCACAATAGCGCTAAAAGCGCTAACTTTCCTGGCGCTAAACCCTAGCGCCTGAGAGGTGCTCACTAACCAAAAATGGTTTTAGCTAGTACATATAGCCTAATAAGGCACCTGGACCCTAGCACCAAAGTGCTAACCCAAATTCTAGTAACAAAAGCGCTAGCTCTTGGCATTGACGCCCTTGGCTCGTGACGCCCATGGTTGTGACACCCTTGGATCTGACGTGCTTGTCTCCATGACCCTTGGCGCTGACGCCTATGCCTTGGTTGACGCCTTTGCTCTTGGTCGTGACGCCCTTGGCTGAAACCCTTGCTTTTGGCTGAGGCCCTTGCTTGGCGCTAATACCCTTGCTTTTGGTGCTGACGTTTTTTCTTTGGCTCATGACGCCCTTTCCCTAGCTCCAATGCATTCCTAGCAAAACTCAATGCGCCTCTAGGGATAACGCTTCTTTAGCCATACTTAGTGACTTAGCCATAAGTATATTTGTGTAAAAACCTCAGTGCTAACTATAAAATTGAAGTGCTAACTTTAAAGCTCCTTGGTACTGGCTTCCTAGCCCTAGTATAATAACATTTACAAAATTTTGTGCATATTGATCTTACTCCTTAGGCGTTACCACACTAGCATTTTACGTTAAGAGAGTTAGCACCTTCTTATTTGCGCTAAGTAGCTAGTGTTGGCTTTGCTAGCTACTTTCCTCAAAAATATGTCTTTCTTCTCAATATAGGTCATACATTGAGTCTTATATGAATTCCAATAAGTCTCCCTTCTCGAGGATCCCTCTACAATATTTAGCCTCAAAAGCCTCTCAGACTTTCGATAAGTCTTTTCTTAGCTAATACTTAGCCATTAAATATGCCTTGTTATTTTCAAACAATTACATGACCACTAAAATTCCCAGGTTCGACACTAATCAATCTGGCTATCAACCAAGTGAGTCGCACAATTTACCTTATTGACTTAACAGGTCATATAACCTGACTTGACTTAATCAAAACCATAGTGGTTTATAACTCCACTATTTTCACGAGATATCAAATACAACATGGGGGTATTCTCGTTGGGGTATTGGTCTGGCGGTCTACGGAATCGTGGTGATGTTTAGAAGAGATGTAATACATATATAAACCCTGTTGTTATGTTTGTGTTTTTTTATAATTACCATCTAAAGCGTATTACACAGTATCCTAAATATCACCTTGTTTATTTAAAAAATTTCCTATGGGAAGTATTATCTGTTTTACTTATTTTACAAATACATATGAAGCAATAACAATCTAAAGAGGCGTAGAAAATATCAAAAACTATCACAATTACATAGAAAAAAAATTAATCAAAGTCCGCGAATGTATTTTTTATTCATGTGATACATTTCTTCGTTGTTTTGCTGGAATATACCATTAAGAAGCCATACAAAGAAAACAACTTAATCAAACATTAAGTACTAACAGTATAAAAAAATAAGACTAGTTGCAATAAATAAAAGTGTCTATCACTTAAGGAGATTATCCCATGAGTTGCTAACAAACGACAAACCAACATTATGAAACAAAATTTATAACGGAGTGATTATGCATCGTATCATCCACAGAAGGTGGAAGAACAATGGTTCTGCCAACCGACTTAAAGGACATATCGTCCTTCTGAAAGTTCGTGTCGCTAACAAATCAGCAGTAAAAAGAGATACATATCATAGAAGAGTATTGATGTGTGTCGTAAGTGCAACAAATTACTTTAGATATTTTTCACTAATACTAACAACTAATATAACGGTAGTAAGGATCGCACCCACGAAGAGCTACGTAATTGTTATTTCAAGCTTGTCTAGTCTATGTTGCAAGTCCTTTAATTGATCTAAAATCTGCATACAACTAGAATTGATCCAATTAGAAGTATAACTATCCCATCTTATTTTTGCTCAGGTTTGTCATTCTTGGGATGAGGATCTTTTGGTGGAGTCTTATATCAGCAAAAAAAAAAGTCAGCACCTAAGACACATAATGAATGATAGAGGAGCAACGGAAGAAAATGCACCGCCCAATCAAAAAAAGAAGACGAAACAACACCTTCGACATCGACAACCTCCGAAGCATTGTGTGGAGCGGACGAGGACCGGTGGTAAGGCCTCCTAGACAATAAACTCTACTATCAATTATTTTATTGTCTTCTTTATGAATGATATGTATTAAAGGATAAAGAAATAAAACATAAAGTCAAGATGTTATTGTAGATGGTGATTTTACAACAGGGGTAAAATGGTTATTTTAGGATTTGGGCGAGATTCTTCTCATGACCATGACTCATCCTATGATCAAAATTCGGCTCATGAGCGAGACTCACCTCTTAGCCTCACAAGAGAGCCTTACCTCTCGGCCTTTCGAGACTCAGTCCTTTATAAAAATTCATCTCCAACCTATCAATGTGAGGATGATGTGTCAATTTTTTTTTAAAAGACATCATCTAGGTGAACCTATATTTAAAGTTCACTTAGAGGATATCTTCATATCCTACTCACACATTTATTAATAAAAAAATCAACCAAAAATAGATATTCATAAGTGCTTAATTTACATGTTTTTAGTATCAATTATATACTTTTAGTTATAATTCTTGCAAATTACATGGTATTACTCTTGTTTTCTATTTTATTTGTTTCTTTAGGTGAATCATCCAAAAATTAACGGAAATGGTGTTAAAAGTAGCTAAGAAGAGAAGAGGGTTCATTCCGAAGTGAAAATGAGAAGTTAGAGCCGAAAAAAACACTTTTGGATTGAAAATCCAGAAGCACTTACGGCTAGGAAAGACTCAGAAGCTAGCCGTAGAACAAGTCGAAGAAAAGAACCAAGTTTCAGATCTACTTACGGCTAGGACTTTATAGAAAGCTAGTCATAGAACTAGGAAGTTAAAAATAATTCTTTCATATTTACGGCTGGGAAATCATCTAAAGTGGTGAAGTAAGAAAGTCAGACTTATATACTGTTAGGAAAACATAACTAAGTTATCCGTAATTTGTGATGAATATATATGAATAATTTTAAGACACCATCTTATAGAGGATAAAGAGCCTAATCCAATGCAAAATGAATGAGGTCAGTCGGACGTCGGATGAAGGAGTTATGGCCAAATCAGTGAAGGAAGAAAGCAAAACTCAGGCTCAGTTACGGCCAGGAAACCTGTAAGTGACCCTGAAATTACCCGAAACCTCCATTTTATATACGGCTATGTCATGGGAGAATTCCCAGCCGTAACTAAGTCTTTGGTACGAATTTGGACTTCTAAAAAGAGAAAAACCCAGTCCCGAAAGGAGTCTAATCCCTAGATATCATGAGTACTATATAATAAGGCTCCCAAGACATTAAGAAGGCACCTTTGGAACAACTTTGCAAGTCTTGGAGGATATCAACAACAGAAGGAGCAAAATCTAGGGTTTGGAGCGATTTTATCATTGTAACAAATTCTCTTACTCTTATGTATAATATGGATGTTTCTACATCCATGAGTAACTAAAAACCTAATTGATTGAGGATGAATTCTAAGTTCTAGATATGATTTGAGTTAATATATGAATCTAATTTGAGTTCTTCATATGATTATCGCTTGTTTATACTATAAAAGATATTTATAATTGATTGATTGATTGTTTAGGTAGCCAAGTAAATTGATTTGTTGATTTAATCAAAAGCTAGTATTGAGTTATGAGATAAGTAATCGTCCATCGACTCATACACAAGTAGAAAACACGAGACCTTGTAGAGGGATTGTATGGAGCAATTGTGTGTATGAACAACACTAGTAAGTGGAGCTTGATCTAAAAGTATAACTGCTAGGATTAACCTATAAATTCACAAAATATAAATCATTCAACCAAATTACACCTTGAGTGATCTACTACTAGGTGGTTTAGACGAATAGAATCTGGTAGGCGAGAACTTCCGTATCCAGTGATATAAGGAATTTCGGGGATAACACTAATCTAGCTTTTATTCTAAGGTCGGTGATAATATGTAATTAACAATGAGTAGATAAATATACTAATTCAATGATTGTCTAGTAACGAAGAAGGATTCCTCGATCAACCATCTCTCCATTGCTTACAACGAATTACTTTTAACTCCTTTGTTTACTTTCTTTAAAACCTAAAACAAAACCCCCTTTGTGACTTTTGACAACTAAAATACCTCGCTCCTCGTGGGAACGAAATCTATTTACTACTATATTATTCATTATAAAGTAGAATACAAGTGAATTAATTTGTGCACCTACGACACGCACCTAATATTGGCACCGCTGCCGGGTAGCATCCGGTTTCAGTTGTTATTTATTTTTGTTTTTAGGTTTATTTTTTAGAATTTAGCTTTTTTTTCTAGATTTTTGAATTCAGGTACTAGATATCTGGCACCCACACATTGGGACTACCGAAGGTGCGAAATTCAAACTCGTAATGGGACTGTACTACAAGAACCTCAATTTTTGTTACAAGATCCACCTTTAGAAGAGATGGGTGTTCCTCAACCTTCAAATAAGAAGTTGTGAAAGTTGACATCTCCATGTTTAGATTCGCAACCATTGTACATTAACATAGTTGCACCAGTGGAGCTGAAGTAGAAACTGATTCATCATCTACCTAAGTTCAAGGGACATGTAGGTGAAAACCCAAATCGCCACCTTCAACAGTTTCAGAACATGATGAAGAGTCTTAGGCATGGCATCGAAGACAGTAAAACGGCTATGCTACAAGATTTTCCATTTTCATTGAAAGGCTTAGCATAAGAATGGTTGTATTACCTTCCTACAGGGAGTATTACAACATGGACAAAGATGAAAAAGCTATCTCTAGGAACTATTTCCCTGCTTCTAATACAGCATCTGTTCGTAAAGAGATAAGTAGCATTTTGCAGATTACTGGGGTGTCTCGTTATGAATACTGGGAGAGATACAAATGTTTGAAGGCAAGCTTCCCATACCACAACATCTCCTCAACACTCATCATTCAATACTTATATGAAGGATTACTTTCGGAATAGAGGAACTTGATTGATGCAGCTGCAGGAGGTACACTTACTGAAAAGACAATCTCGCAGGCGACTAATTTGATTAAGAGTATGGCTTCGAATGCACAACAGTTTTATACCAGGTAGGACTCAATTATCAGAACAATTAGCGTCATAGGAGATTCTTCACATACGGAACAATGGTTGAGTACCATTGAAAAGACAATTCATCGTATAATGTCTGCAGTCTCTCGTCCATATAAAGAGGATGCCGAGGTTAATGCTTTATTCCCTAATCCAAGGCCAAGGTATGATCCCTATTCTAATATTTACAATCCAGGTTGGAAGAATCATCCAAATTTTAGTTATGCGAGCAAGCAAGCTGCAGCTCCTATGCCACCAGCTTATGGGCGACATAGTGGTTTCCAATAACCACAATTCCAACCTCAGCCTCAACCTCAACAACAGTCTCAGAGCTCAAGTTTAGAAGAGATGATGAAGGTAATGATGCAGAAACAAGACACGTTAATGCAACAAAATATATAATATCAACAAAATATATAATATCAAGGACCTTCAAATACAATTGGGTTAGTTAACTACTACGGTAAGCAAACTAGAAGCACAAACATCAAAAAAGTTGGTATCATAACCTTTTGTGAACCCAAGAGAGCATGTCAACGTTGTAGATCTAAGGAGTGGAAGGAAAATACAATATTCAAATCAACAAGAGGAGGGTAGTGGCGACGTAGAAAAGGAGATAGAGGTGAAAACCATACAAAGTAAAATCCAACCTCAACCGGCCAACCTAAGGACATTGTGCCTACTTTTACTACTCCACCACCTTTTCCTAGTAAGGATAGGTTGATTTCTAATAAAATTACTTAGGTGGGTGAAAGTGCTTCAGCTATGTTGTTGAAGAAGATGCCCACAAAGTGCAGTGATCCTGATGGTTTCACGATACCAATTACTATTGGTAACCGCAGATTTGAGCGTGTTTTGCTTGATTTATGAGCACCCACCAGTGTGATGTAAGCCGATATTTATGATTCTTTGAATCTTAGACCTTTAAATGAGACATGGATTATCATTCAATTAGCTAATAAGTCTAACATATATCCTAAAGGAATCGTGGAGGACGTGTTGGTTCAAGTGAATGAATTAATCTTTCCGGTTGACTTCTATATTGTGGATATGCAGAAAGTATATAATTGTTCGTCTACTTTATTACTTTTTGGGAGACCGTATATGAAGACTTCTAAGACGAAGATTGATGTCGATAGTAGGACACTTACTATGGATTTTGATAAAGAAATTATACTCTTCAATATATTTGAATCTATGTGTTATCCAAGTGATGTCCATTCTGCATTCTCTCTTGATGGTATTGATTCGTTAGCCCAGCAGATGCTTAATTTGAGTAGTGAAGATGAACTTGGGACTGTGTTGCGATACAATATTGATATTGACGTCCATGGACTTCCTAACTTGGACATTGACGTTGCAAAAGAATTGGTGGAGATGTGTGGTGCCTTAACGGTATTACAAGAAGCTCAAACAGGTAATATTTCATATATTTATTTACCCGTAATTGATGAAGTTCCTTTACCTTCTGTTATGCAGGAACCTAAATTAGAACTGAAGCCTCTACCTGATCACTTAAAGTATGCTTACTTTGGTGATATGGAAGAGCTTCCGGTCATTATTGAAAAAAACCTCATAATAATACAGGAAGAACGCTTGATTAGGGTTCTGAAAGAGCTTAAAATGGCCATTGGTTGGACGATTGTTGATATCAAAGACATTAGTCCATCCATGTGCATGCATAGAATCCTAATGGAAGAGGATGCTAAGCCAGTACGTGATGCTCAACGTAGGCTTAACCCCCCAATGATGGAGGTCGTGAAGAAAGAGATCCTCAAATTGCTAAGTGTGGGGATAATTTACCCAATTTCTAACAGCAAATGGGTTGGTCCGGTACAGGTGGTACTAAAGAAGTTAGGTGTTACTGTTGTCAGAAATCAAGAAGACGAACTTGTTCCTACACGAGTTCAAACAGGATGGAGAGTATGCATAGACTGCAAAAAGCTTAATTATGCTACCTGGAAGGATCACTTTCCTTTGCCTTTCATTGATCAAATGTTAAAGAGGTTGTCAGGACATTCACATTATTCCTTTTTAGACGGTTACACGGGCTACAATCAGATTGTTATTGCACCGGAGAATCAAGAGAAGATTACTTTTACTTGTCCTTTTGGTATGTCCGCATATAGAAGGATGTCGTTTGGGCTTTGCAATGCGCCTGACACTTTTCATAGATGTATGGTTAGTATTTCTGATTACGTGGAACATATCATTGAGGTATTTATGGATGATTTTAGTTTTTATGGTGATTCTTTTGAATTTGCTTAGAAAATCTTGAACTTGTTCTAAAAATATGCATAGACACTAACCTTGTTTTTAATTGGGAGAAATATCACTTTATGGTCAACCATGGTATAGTGCTCAGTCACATAGTATCCTCTCGATGGATCAAAGTAGACAAAGCAAAGATAAAGTTAATAAGAAGCTTACAATACCCCACTTCGGTGAGGGAGATTCGCTTGTTTCTTGGTCATGCAGGTTTTTACAGGTGGTTTATCAAAGATTTCTCCAAAATCTCAATGAAAATGTACAAATTGTTGCAAAAAGAGACTACCTTCAACTTTGACAAGGAGTACAAAGATACCTTTGACAGGTTAAAAGAATTTTTGACAATTGCACCAATTATTAAGTCACCCGATTGGAGTTTACCGTTCGAGTTGATATGTGATGCAAGTGACTATGCAGTTGGAGCCGTTTTGGGTCAAAGGGTGGACAAATTGTCCCACTTGATTTATTATTCATCTAGGACCTTAAACGATATGCAAATCAACTATTCTACCACCGAGAAAGAGTTGTGGGCTATAGTTTTTGTATTAGAAAAATTTAGATCATATTTGGTGGGTACAAAAGTGGTTGTATATCTGATCATGCAACACTTAGGTACTTACTCAAGAAGAAATAAGCTAAGTCACGGATAATATGGTGTATTCTGTTGTTACAAGAATTTGATATTGAAATTAGAGACAAGAAAGGTGTTGAGAATACAATTGCAGATCATCTTAGTAGACTTGTTATTTCTGAAGAAGAACTTACAAGATCGTTTTCCGGATAAACAAATTTTCTCAATCGATGCTTCAACACCTTGATACGCTGATATAGTGAACTACTTGGTTACAAGACATGTACCTAGTACAATGTCTAGTTTTGAAAAGCTAAAGCTTAAAAAGATATCCAAGCAGTATTTATGGGATGAACCCTACTTGTGGGAATACTATCCTGATCAGATTATCCACATGTGCGTACTTGAATCTGAATTTCAATTTATTCTTACTTTTTGTCATTCTTATGCTTGTGGTGGGAATTTTGGTTCTAAACGTACCACTCTCAAAGTTCTTAAGAGTGGGTTTTATTGGCCTAAACTATTTGAGGATGCGTATGCTTTTTGTAAATATTGTGATAGATGTCAACGGACGGGAAATCTAGGTGCTCAAAATCAAATGCCACTCACACCGATTCATGTTATATAAATATTCGATGTGTGGGGAATTGATTTTATGGGCCCTTTTGTTAATTCGTTTGGAAAATTTTATATACTTCTTATTGTGGATTATGTTTTGAAATGGGTGGAAGCTAATGCCACCCCTACTAATAATTCTCAAGTTATTTTTGAGTTTGTGAGGGAAAACATTTTCACCAGAAATGGCACACCACGTGTGGTTATCAGTGATGGAGGTTCACACTTTTAGAAATCCTTCCATGTTATTCTCAACAAGTACAACGTTACACACAAGATTGGCATGCCTTACCACCCATGAAATAGTAGGCAGGCTAAAATTTCAAATCGTGATATTAAGTCCATTATAGAGAAAACCTTCAATACTACACGGAAAAGTTAGAGTTTGAGGCTCAACTATGCATTATGGGAATATAAAACAGCATACAAGACGCCGATTGGTATGTCTCCTTATCGGTTGGTTTTTGGCAAAGCTTGTCATCTCCCGTTGAACTTGAACATAAGGCTTTATGGGCGGTAAAGATGTACAACATGGAGTATGATGAAGTAGGGAAGCAAAAAAAGTTACAACATAACGAGCTAGAGGAGATCTGTAATGATACTTACAGGAGTTCCCCTATATACAAGGAGAAAACTAAGCTTTTCCATGATAATATGATTTCTCGAAAGAATTTTGTTGTGGGACAGAAAGTTCTTTTATTTTATTCCCGTCTTAAACTATTTCATAGAAAGATAAGGTCCCGCTGGATTGGACCGTATGTTGTTAATAATGTTTTTCCTCATGGTGCAGTTGGATGAAAACATTTCTTATGTGGATGTAGATGTTCTTGAGTTTAGAGATTTTCTCCCTATGACGGAGTAATACGGGCGAGGGGAGAGTCGAATGGGAGGCAACCCATTGGTTTTGTATTTCTATCTTTATCTTTTGATTTTTAGTATTTTTCATATCATTACTTGGTTTTCCATCTTGATTTTACGTTGGAGGAGTCAATTTACATTGAGGACAATGTAAAGTTTAAGTGTGGGGGAGTATTTGCATGTAGAGTTTTTAGTCTTTACTTAGATTTTTCACTTTTATAAGTAAATTTTTAATTTTTGTACATATTTGCATGAAAGCCTCTAACTTTTAGATATTTTAGAGTCACTTAGTATACTTCTAGCTAAGTTTACATACGGAATTCTAACCGAAATAACTGAACTTATAAGTATTAGAAAACTATATTTGTGTTTCTTAGTTGTTGAGAGACAACAGTCGACAAAAAGGGACTTAAACCGCCATTGGCGAATAAAGTGTAGAAAGAATACAATATTAAGGAAGCTGATCAATCATTAGTGGAGACTACCTACTGTTACATCAAGCACCAGACCTTTAATTCTTTGTAGTTGTCTAAAAGATCTCCTTTAGAGTGTATGTTATCCTACTTTAACTCTGGGTAAAATGATGAGCTACCCAACTTCGCACCAATTTCAGCACTACTTTTTGATTTCTTGAGTTTTATTTCTTCAATCACGAGGGTGCCATCAGAGTTGTTAACTTACGACATCTCTTGTTATCTTGTTTGCAGTTAGCACCGTTCTCTCTCTCTCGAAAACAACATGTTCATAGAAACACCATCATTATCAACAATCACAAATTCGAAGGAAAGTTGAAGACGTTCAAGGTTTACAATTACGAGAAAAAACAACATTCATATTCAAGTGAAGCAACAAAACAAAGAGCAGAATTATATATACATGTTGAAGACTTATGTACAAGAGCAAAGGAAATCAAAAGATGAGAGTTAGTGAAGTTTATGATATGAAGACAACATAAGTTGTGGCTAAGATATCTGATTAGGATATATTTGTAACAATATCTGTTCCGGGGTTTACTGAAGAATCAAGTGGTAAAGTCCTTATCCTACTACCATAGTAGTTTCATTGTTTATTTACTTTATTTTTCATTTTGTATCTTATTTTGAATTTTATCTTATTTTGAAATTCATAAAAAAATATATATATAAAGAAAAATATGATTAAAAATAACAATATGTGTATTGATATAGTGTATATTTGTTTTCGTATTCATTCAATAAGGATATGGGGAATACGAAATTTATAAAGCAGTTTCAAGCAACAAGAAATTGAGGAAAATAGTTACAATTATCAAGGTTCTACGAAGTTCAAGAGTTCATCATCAACAGTTGAAGACTGAAGATCGAAGAAGTTTCTATTGGACGCTGTGAGGGTGGTGCTAGTTGTAGATCGGACGACAAGGTAATTAAGCATTCACATCCTCACATAGTGGTTGATTTCCTTTTTAGAGCTCATCAGAGAGAAAAAAAAGGTTCTTTTCGTCCCACGTTTCAATGGGATAACAAGATATAAATCGGAAGTTTTTTTTTCTTGCCACCATTCAACGTGTGCAGGATTTCTATCTCCATTCCTGCCTGCACACATGAGAATACTGTTTCAATGGGATAACAAGATATAAATCAGAAGTTTTTTTTTCCTTCCCACCATTCAACGTGTGCAGGATTTATATCTTCATTCCTGCCTGCACACATGAGAAACATAAATTGCGTCTTTTAAGTGCAATTTCATAAAACCCTATTGGTGAGGCAGAAGTCGAGGCAGAATGCTTATTTGATCGCTCTCGAGGCTGGATTCTTTCATATGGTTGGTTTCTCCTAGCTCAAGAGTTAAGCATGAGAATAATATTCTTTTACATTTCTAACTTCTTATTATTAGTGTGCAGAAACTTTACGTCCTCATAACTCTTTGGATGCTTGTGACTTTGAAGTTGGAGTAGGTTTTTTGGTATACCTCTTGTAAACCCTCACGAGACTATAACTTGTTTGGGACACCTAGGGGTTTAAAAGATTATTACACATGTTAAGTGCAACCGTGTCCTCGACGAAAGGGAGTTGTATTTTAGTTAGTTTGGTTTAGTTAGATAGTTTGCTCAAGGACTAGGTGATACGATTTTGGAAAACCTATGTATGATAACCGCCATCGCATGACGTCTACAATGTAGACAACGACAAGTACGTGTTGAACCCACATGGAGCATGGACAATACTACAAACAATATCTCTGACAAACTAATCAAAAAAATATTTTATATTTTTATAATTGAAAATGAAATAAAATAATTTAAACTAAACTAATAAAGTAAATTCACAGAGAGAGTCGGTAACCAGGGTTTGTAGCATCCACCACTATTTATATTTAATTGCTGAAGCGAAACATAACTCCTGAATATTTATCTATTGTCCGTTCTATCGACATCATCTATTATATGTATAGAGTCGCAAATATCACTGGGACACCCTAAGTATGGCACATCAAAAGATTAAACCCCAAGCATGCACCATCAAATTGCATTATCGAGAAAGTTATACGAAACTAAATATAGCTAGGCTCACAAATAATACTTGGTAATTCTAAGCATACCCCATCAAAGAATTTAACCAAAGCATGGAATATCAAATAAGTAGAAAAATATATTTATGATCCTACCAATTATGCGTATATGTTACTGTATTGTACAGAACCAGTGAAAGAACAATTCATATTATCATTAAATCAATAAAAAAAATCAAGAACTAATTTATTCAATTCATAATAGTCTATTGTTGTATAGATCAATTCAAAATAGTCTAATACTCCAAGTGGTTTCAACATAAAACCCTAGTTATAAAGTAATTAGAACACGACTATGAGTTTCTTAAAACCCATAAAAAATTATTAACAGAAGTAGAGATAGAGAGATTTCACTGTTTCCGGCCGTCGTCAGAGGAAGAAAAAAAATCAAACCAGCCAAAATCAACTCCAAAGAAGATCCCCAAACTCTCTCCAGTTTCTGCCTTTCTCAACAGCCGCCAGACAAAAAATGGCTCCCTCCTCTCCTTGGTCCTCTAACCTACTTTTTTTATCTCTCCTCCATTAGACTCTACTCCCGTTGCTTTTCTGATTTCTTTTATTTTTATATATTTTTTGTTTCGTTTCACCTTCTCTAAATTTGTTGTCCGCCCAACCTAATAATAACTCCCCTTGCCACATCTCCTATCTCACCACATCCACTTCCACCTGAATCTTAAAAGTAGTCCCACCAAACCAGCCATCACAACTCTCAGAGAATGAATAAAATTGTTGCCTCGTTTTCTGTGCTAATAGTCAACCACCGACCCAAGAAATCCACTTTTTTTCTTTTGTTTTCTTTAAATTATCACTGCCTCAGACTCCGTCCAACTCTCGACTGCACAACAGGTTCAACCTTGGTGGATTTAACAGTTCCCCAACCATACTAGTCTGTATCCCAATAACTCGAGTATCCAAACTCATATCCATATCATGTTTTCTTTGCAACTATTATTTTACCGGTACAACCTACAAAAACACTAAAACAATAAAATTGGTACAAAAACGATAACAAGAAAATATGGATTAGAAGATAAAAGTGTATAAATTAAGTGCTTAACTGATAAGTGCATAATTTACATATTTTAAGTATCATTTCCTTATACTTACTTGCTAGATTTTTATGTGAATTATTGTGTATTATTATTACTTTTGTAGTTTATGTGTTTTATTAGGTTATATCTCTGAAAGGAGTGAAATTGATCTCTACAAGGAAGAATTGCTAAAGACCCAGTGGAACTCAATCTATTCCAAGAACGAGGTTGTTCTGACTTCGTATGAGAAAGTTATGAGCAAAACCATGAAACCAACTTGGATTTGGTATCTGTTGGGCCTTATTGGGCCTGCGCAGGAAGAGAAATAAGGGAAGCGTTTTGGGCTCTCCTTAGACGTGACAATTAGGGGTTTTGTTGGTTTTTGAGGAGGTTAAGTCTCCTAATTGGATAAGGATCAAAAGGAGGTGGAAAAGTTTAATGAGATTAGGTTCCCTATTTAGATAAGGATCAAGAGGAGGTTACCAAAGCCTATATCAAGGGGAGCCTAGATACAATTTCTACACAACTTATCACAGATAGAAAATACCTTCACAATTTCTTTTTCGTTTTCGATTTTAGTTATTACTTTCTTAATCAATTTTAATGGCTTTTAAGAAAGCTATGTCTAGCTAAATCTCTTTGTTAGGGAGAAAGGATGAACTTGTAGAGATAGATTTTGTTGTGTTTCAAAACTAGGCTTTTCAACTATAAAAGCTTAATGTCAATTTTTTGTCTCTCTTTCAATGTTTTACTTTCTCAATGATTTTATATGTTCTATGTCATACATAGTTCATCGCTTGATTAGTAGAAGAACTCGTTGACCCTTTCGTGATAATCATTTTATGAATTTTCTTTGACTATTTAGGCCAAGTATATTTAGCACTTCGAAATTCTACTTTAGGTTGAGAACAAACAATTCTCTTTGAAAAAAAAAATCTACGATTCTTAAACGAAATATTTTCCGTGTGTGAGTGGCTAGATTTGTTATTTTGCACGAGTAAAATCGATACCCTTTGTGATGAACGTAAGTAAACCCTAATGTACAACGGATTTCCGAAATCTTAACTTTTTTCTATTATTGATTTCAATCTTTATTAAATAGTTCTAATTCCTTCACTAGTTTAATTCTTTACGAAAATCGGAAAAACATCTTTTGACCTGAAAGTTACTTGAATTAATTAGTATAAGTAATACACACTCCTCGTGGGAACAAACCGTATTTTCTCTTGTCTACATCTTTCGACACTGTGCTCTTGCGGTAAAACAAAGTCGGTTTTCGACGCATGATTAACAAATACCCTCAAACCTATATTTTGCTAGTCCTCGAGCAAAACTAATCTAAAAATAAAATAAAAATCCTAACCCACTTTCGTAGGAATCGCGACTACACTTAGCATGTGTAACAAGCCTTTAAACCTCTAAGTGGCCTTAGAAGACGAGTTTGTCTCCTTAGGGTTTACAAGAGGTATACCCATAAAATTTATACTCTAACTTTTAGCTACCTGTGAACGATTGAGGATAGACACTAAATGTGCTATTTAGTTGGCCTACTAAATTGTTAGGATGTGGGAATCAGTACCCTATATGAATCCAATTGATGCACACGAGTTTGCACTCAACGTACTAAAATTCATACAAAAATTCAAAATTCTACTCAGATAGTTGTAAAACCCATGATATTCAGAATCTATTAAAGTTCAATAACATGAATAGATCTAGAAGATGGATATGGAGATAATGAAGTTTGTACCTGTTGAATAAGGTGAACGGTGTTTCCCAGAATATCTGTATGAACATCAATGCCATGATGAATCCTAACAGATTGAGATATGCTCATACTGTCTTAATCCTAATACTAATATCGACTCAGCTGGTATATACAAGGGCCCAGCCCAGCGGTCGATTTATTGAACATAATAATTTTTTTTTAATTTCATTTTTTTTAAAATAAAATTGGTCCAAATAAAATACAATAATAGGGATTGAAATCAATCACTCTACTTCATCACAATGGCAACAATCAAGGTAATACTAAGGCCCACCAAATCACTTAGAGAAACATAAAAAATTATAAAAAAATAAAATAGAAGGTGATATGGTCGAGATTGACTTCGAGATATGGTGGCAACTATCATGTTATTTCGAACACCTAAGTCATGCGTCCTTTTACGAATAGACCATTTAGCTGGGCACTATAGACAAGAATTTTGTTTCCATCCACCTAGAATGGTTAGTGTTATCCTGAATAGTTTACAAGTTTCTAGATTTTGAAGTTTCTTATTGGTATCAATTTTTGGAAACTTTACCCCCAAACATAAATTTAATATTTTCCTCAATGTTTCAAACTGTGCAACCTAAAATGACATGCAATAAATATATAGTGGAGAAACAAATATAAATCAAAGAGAAGGGATTGGAATATTTTACCTGATTGATGCAAGAAAAGAAGTATTCTCTGTAACACACATCAAACGATTGTAATAACAAAGACCACTAAAAATAAAATAAAAATAAAAACAAAAACAAAAAGTCTAAAGAAAATGTTAAAATGAAGACAGAAAATAAAAATCTACCTACTGGAATATACAAAAAGGATCCCCATAAATTAACAACCTGAAAATTTGGGGATCAACCCAAAATACAGTATTTACAAATGACAGCTTCACACTTATGTTATGAAAATGTTGAGATAGTAAAACTATCAAAAACATAGGACTACCCAATAGATGGAAGTGCGTAAAAAACAAAATATGGAGATACTACTGGGATTGGGAAAGTATCAATTGGTTCATGCACGGTGTTAGCAACCAGCAAATCATCTGGGTACTCTGATGCAAAGTAATCCAACAAAATTTTAGAAGCACATAATTTTAACCCTAAATTAGGTAACTTTTGGAATTTTAGGAGTCTAGAAACAACCTCTAAGTCGGGTGAATGATCTTGTGAGATAAATTCATCTATGGAATTAGGCAAGTTATCCACACAATCATCCACAGGGTCATCTACATATTTTGTGTGGAACAGAATGTCACTACAAAACTGATCATTATCAGCATATAACCTTTGGTATTCAAGAGATCTCAATTTTTGATCCAATCTAGATGATCTCTGGTTATAATACTCCTCATATATCGTTTTATGTGATTGTTGACTTACCATATTCGAAAAATCAACCTCATGGTACTAGGGTTGATACTCATCTGAATAACCACCCATATCGAAATGACGTGGATGCCAAGTTCCATACATGAGATGATTATAAGCACGAAATTTTTTATACCGTATCCCATACACATATTCCCCAATCGTCATCTCAGATAAAGTCAACAACCTAAGAATTCCACTTTTTTTCTTTTGTTTTCTTTAAATGATCATTACCTCAGACTTCGTCCAACTTTCGACTGCACAACATGTTCAACCTTGGTGGGTTTAACTGTTCACCAACCATACTAGTTTTTAGCCCAATAACTCGATTGTCCAAACTTAAATCCATAGCATGTTTTCTTTGCAACTATTATTTTACCAGTATAACCTACAAAAACACTAAAACACTAAAATTAGTACAAAAACGATAATAATAAAATATGGATTAGACGATAAAAGTGTATAAATTAAGTGTTTATCACTAGAAAAAGCTAAGTGTGGGGGAATTTGATAAGTGCTTAATTTACATGTTTTAGTGTAAATTTCTTACTTATTTTAGTTATAATTATTGCAAATTACTTGGTATTACTCTTATTTTCTATTTTATTTGTGTCTTTAGGTGAATCATTTGAAAATCAATGGAAATTGTATTGAAAATAGATAAGAAGAGAAAAGGGTTCATTCCGGAGTGAAAATGAAAAGTTAGAGCTGAAGAAAACACTTTTGGATTGAAAATCCAGAAGCACTTACGGCTAGGAAAGACTCAGAGGCTAGCCATAGAACAAGTCGGAAAAAAAAGGACCAAGTTTCAGATCTACTTACGGCTAGGACTTTATAGAAAGATAGCCGTATAACTGGGAAGTTAACAAGATTTCTGTCAGATTTACGGCTGGGAAATCATCTCAACCCAGCCGTAAACAAGATAAAGTGTTGAAGTAAGAAAGTCAGACTCACATATGGTTAGGTAAACACACCTAAGTTATCCATAACTTTTGATTAAGAGATATGAATATTTTTAATACACCATATTTTAGAGGATGAAGAGTCGAGGCCAATGCAAAAACAATGAGGTCAATCGGACGTCGGATGAAGGAGTTATGGCCAAATCAGTGAAGGAAGAAAGTAAAACTCAGGCTCAGTTACGGACAGGAAACCCGTAAGTGACCCTGAAATTACCCGAAACCTCCATTTTATATACGGCTATGTCATGGGAGAATTCCCAGCCGTAACTAAAGTCTTTGGTATGAATTTGGACTTCTCAAAAGAGAAAAACCCAGTCCCGAAAGGAGTCTAAGCCCTAGATATCATGAGTACTATATAATAAGGCTCCCAAGACATTAAGAAGACACCTTTGGAACAACTTTGCAAGTCTTGGAGGATATCAACAACATAAGGAGCAAAATCTAGGGTTTGGAGCGATTTTATCATTGTAACAAATTCTCTTACTCTTATGTATAACATGGATGTTTCTACATCCATGAGTAACTAAAAACCTAATTGATTGAGGATGAATTCTAAGTTCTAGATATGATTTGAGTTAATATATGAATCTAATTTGAGTTCTTCATATGATTATCGCTTGTTTATACTATAAAAATATTTATGATTGATTGATTGATTGTTTAGGTGGCCAATTAAATTGATTTATTGATTTAATCTAATGCTAGTATTGATTTACGAGATAAGTAATCGTCCATCAACTCATACATAAGTAGAGAACACGAGACCTTGCAGGGGGATTTTGTGGAGCAATTGTTTTCATGAACAACATTAGTAAATGAACCTTGATCTTCGGGTCTAACTGCTAGGATTAACCTATAAATTTACAAAATATAAAGCACTCGACCAAATCAGATCTTGAGTGATCTACTACTGGGTGGTTTAGACGAATGGAATCTGGTAGACGAGAAATTCCATATCCAGTGATATAAGGAATTTCGGGGATAACACTGATCTAGTTGTTATTCTACGGTTGGTGATAATATGTGATTAACAATGAGTAGATGAATATACTAATTCAATTATTATTTAGATGAATTACGTACATATTTACCGCTTAATTTATATTTACTAGTGCTTGAATTTGTACTAATAATATATTTTTGTTTTTTTATTTAGTGGTATGCGTAAAACCCGAAATTACGAATAAACACAGTTAAATGGGCATGGCATGAG
Source organism: Papaver californicum (assembly GCA_023531435.1). Classification (NCBI taxonomy): domain Eukaryota; kingdom Viridiplantae; phylum Streptophyta; class Magnoliopsida; order Ranunculales; family Papaveraceae; genus Papaver; species Papaver californicum. The sequence goes on along the minus strand of JAJJMC010020031.1, from coordinate 3,427,598 downwards.
CTTTTATAGTCGCAAACTTGTCTAGTATGGTCTCGGACCCGCGTTGTCAATGGTGGAGTGCTAACAAAGAGCAAAGAAAATAAGAAAGAGTGAATGATGCACTAAGTTGGATGGATTTATTTGACTTATTTTGTTAAACGTGGACTATTAGAGTTCCTTGTAGAATGGAAGTAGGTGGGCCTGTTTTGTTAGCAGTGATTGGCCTTAAGAAAGAGGGTGACATACCTTGTTTAGGCTGACACAGAGAGGCTGGAAGGTGAGTGGTGATCAGGCGTCAACAAAATTAATGAAATTGGGCTACTCATACGTGTGGCTGAATGAGTAGTTGGAGGTGAAAAAATGAATAATAGCAACATGTGAAGTAGGATAGGCTAGGGAGAGTTCTTTTGGTGTTGAAAGTGACGTGAAACAAGAAGGAAAAGTGGGGAGACAAAGTCTGCCACAAAACAGAAAAAAAGAAGTCAGAGAGAAGAATTGGTTTGTGAGACGTGGCAAGGACCTATGGAGGAAAGCTAGGTTTATCTTTTAGGTGAGACAGTATGGCTAGAAGGTTGGGAAGGCTATAGATAAAAGGGAGAGAGGGAGGCGTACAAATAAGGGGAGAGCTTCTTTGTAGTTGGTCGGTTGAAAGAAAAGAGGAAGTGGGGCTAGCTAGAGAAGTATAAAGGAAAGACAAGAAAAGAAAAAGGGTTATACTTTTCTTAGGACTTTTATTTTAGGTTTTCTTTTGTAGGTTGGTAGGGAGGAAGATAGAGGATATGTGGTAAGGTTGAGAAGGGAGAGAGGGAAGAAGATCTAGGAAGAAGAAAGACCTAGTAGCTAGACCTAAGGAAGAAGACGTGAAGGGTGGAGTCTAGACCTAGGGGAGGAGGTTGCGTCTAACGCAGAGTTAGTAGGCAGCTAGGTTTTGTTAAAGAAGGGTGAAGGTTTCTGTACTGGTGGGGGGAAGAGGCGTGAAGGATTAGAAAGGCTAGAGGCTCTTCTAGGTTGAAGTGGAGTGTGAAAGAGGAGGCTAGAAAAGGAACAAACAGGGGAATTTTTTGCCAATGGATCTTTTGGAGTTCTAAAAGGACAGGGACACGAAGTAGAGAGTGGGATACTGGCCGACGGAGATAAAGAGAAGACGTCCGGAATCCGGCGTTTTTGCTACAATAACATCGGTTTAATCTTTTATTCTTTACTTTCGTTTATTATTTTTATGGGTTTTGAGAAACCCACCCCTATGTCTTGCTAATTTTGTAGCTAGGGTTTATGTTGAAACTACTTAAAAGTTTAGATCAATTAAATCGAATTATTTGATACAGGTTATTATGATTTGAATAGATTAATTCCTGATTTTAATTTATTAAGTTAATAAAAAATTAGTTGTTGCTTCACCGGTTTTGTACAATACAGTAAACTATGCGCAGAATTATTAGGATAGCAAATATGTTTGTCTACTTATTTGATATTTCATGCTCTGGTTAAATCCTTAGATGGGGTATGCTTAGAAGAGCCAGATATTATTTGTGAACCTATAATTAGTTTCCTATTATCTTCTCGCTAACGCAATTAGATGGTGTATGCATGAGACTTAAAGCTTTTGATGCACCATGCTTAGGGCGTCCCAGTGACATTTCCGACTCTAATACATATAACAGGTGATGTCGATAGAACGAATAATAACTGAATATTCAGGAGTTATGTTTCACTTCAGTAATTAAATAGAAATAGTGGTGGATACTGAAAACCCTGGTTACTGTTTCTCCCATTTGATTTATTTTATTAGTTTAGTTTATTTTTCTTGTTTTAATTTTATTTTTAAAAATCCAAAAATATTATTTTCGATTAGTTTAATTGAAATATTGATTGCAGTATTGTCCCCGCTCCCTGTGGGTTCGACCCATACTTGCCGTTGTCTGCATTGTAGACACCGTGCGATTCCAGTTTATTTATATATGGTAATCTAAAATCCTATCATTTAGGTTTACCACATGATGCTGTTTTTCTTCCTTCCCAACCTCCACCACCAACGACCGCTATCTTCGTGTATCCCAGTATCCATAGAGGTTCATATTCTTCGTCATCTATGTCATCGTTCGATTGGGAGATACCGAGTATTAATCCATAAGGGGATGGTATCGTTGTTCTAATTGTTTCTCAAGATCTCGATCGAACTTATCCGTATAGGGGGTACAAGCTACACATGAGGAGTTGCAAACTAGGTTAAACAATTATCATTGGGGATCACAGAGAATGCATTAATATTACGTGCAACAGATGATCCAAATGATGAACAAAATAAATTTTGATATTCCTTTAAAAACATCCACTCATAGAAGTCAACCAAGTCGTAGATGCAGTCAAAGAACTGGTACACAAGAGTTCGTGCAAAAAACTCATATGACACCTGGTGCCACTGAAGATGCAATGGCTCTAGAAACTCCCGGTGGTGGTCTACTCTTTTCGAATGTTGTTCCTCTTTATACCCTGACTACAAGAGGAGCCTTTAACATTTGTTGGCCCGTTGATCCACCCCACCCCCACCCCCTCCTCAGGTTCCTTTTGCATGTTGTGGTGATAAAACTCAACCTTCTGCCGCAGTCCTATTAAATCAAGACGAATACGATCCTAACTGAGGCTATCTTGGTGATCCAAAAAACTAATCAGAAAATTAAATATTATTTTAATTGAATGTAACGGAGATTATTGATTTAATTGAATACATTTTAGCGATTACCTTAGTTCTTAATACATTTTAAACTCATAAGTAAATGATTGGAAACAAATAGCAAATTCCGATGAAATAAAAAACTGGTATGTTTTACTACTATAACTTACCTTTATAAAGAAACTGTAAAGTAAATTTATAGATTTACCTTCCCTAAATGAATTAAATGCGTGAATATTAAGCTTGTACGTCAAAAATGTGTGTGGCTAAATAGAAATTACATTTAATAAAAAAATAGCACTTGGATTTGCAATAGTGAAAGGTCGTGATCGAAATAGAAGTTATATAAATACCCTTGGATGGAAAATTAATAAACGACTGAGATTAAAACTCAGTGACAAAATTTATATCGCAAGGGACAGAGATTTGATCGCGCGATAAAAATTATGTCGAGTGTCGCTCGATAGAGACTCTGTGGTGATGTGCAAACCGACAAATATACTGGTTTTCCAAGTCAATTTGCCCATTTGTCATGTCCATAGTAGCTCAAAATGGGCACATTTGGTTATTTAGTTAGTGCATAGGACTTGGCCTAAGACTTTCTTTAAACCCTTTGTATTTAGTATGGCATTACTTCTCTACTGGTGAAACTTGGAATGAATTACTCCCTCTGTTTTAAAATATATGTCCGTTTTAACTAAGTCAAAATATTAAGGACACCGGAAAATATCCAAAATTATTATTACTAAAATTAAAAATATTATTTTATTTTTAAAAGGAATGAGATATAAGCGATAAAGATATTAATAAGGAATGAATATCTTAGAGCAACTACAATGGTGCAATCAAAAGCCAGATCAAAGATGTTTTTTGAACTTTAGTCGAAAAAACGGTGCCACAGCCGTGCGATTAAAGATTACGTTTAATCGAGGAAATCTAGTGTACGAGATTAAAAGTAATCGCTCATCGACGACTAAAAATTATGATCAAGCGAGGCAGTAGAAGCTCGTTTGGACAGAAGCGGTGTACCAGCATTTCGTTCAAAAACACGGGCGTAGAGATGGTAGTTCGCCAGACGCAGCGGTATGTTGAGGCTTCGCCTGCTGAGATGAGAAGCTAGAGTGCCGCTTACACCCAAGCGCAACACCAGAGTTTTTCCCATTGTGAGCGATGACTTAATATACCATTTGTCTTCGTGCGGAACTGCACAGCTTCGCTTGTGTCCGAGTGAGGTCATGGAATGTCGCCATGTCCCAGGCGTTACTCCAGCTGCTCGCCTAGATCAATATTTTCGTTGGATTATGTTTACCGTTAATATGTTACCGTTGATTTAATCGTTGGCGTTGTACAACGACTATATTTTTACACTATATATGGAACACTAAACCAATGTCATTTTACAAAACTCATTCATTGTTATTGTATTTGAAATTTCTAAAGTTCCTCACAATTTAATAAGTTTGCGAACCGATTAGGATTATGGCGCCATCAAAACCCCGAGGTCCAAATTTTTCTACATTTGAAGATGTTACGATGTGTACAATTCATTTGTCAATTTCTCAAGATTCTAGCATTGGTACCGATCAATCTGAAGAAAGATTATGGTCTCGTATATTATATCGGATGAAAGAAGCAATACCTTCGATGCCACCATGTAGTTGGACCTCCCTTCAGAAACGATTTCAAATTATAAGTAAAGATGTGGCACTTATGTCTTCAAAGGAGGCTGAAGTAGAAAGGGAACATCATACCAGATGGAGCCCCGAAAATAAGGTAACTACTCATTTAATTTTGCTGATTACATTAATCTTTCAGATTGTATATCCTTTACTAAATTGAATTGAAAAACTAGATTGCAGAAGTAAAGAGGCTTTTCAATGAAGCTACTGGGAGAAGTTTTAAACATGAAGATTGTTACACAGTTATGTTAGATAATATTAAATATTCCAGACGGTCGACATCGGTTTTTGATTCATCACAAGCTGAGTCTGATTACGATAACGTTGAGGACAACCAGGAAACACATGACTTAAGCCTAGATGGTTCCAGTGCCTATGATGAACTTGGAGATATCCCTAACACATTAATCCGTCCAATGGGGAAAAAAGAGGCCAAACGAAAGAAGAGAAAAGGGAAAGCAAAATTTATTGAACAACAGGAAATGATGCAAAATATTTATAGAGAGCAACAAAACTTCAACGCCAAATATACGGAACAAAGAGATATAAAGATGGCACAGAGAGAAGCTGAGTTTGCAGCAAAACTAGCTGATTCAAATGCAAAGTTTGCAGCAAACAAGCTGATTCAAATGCAAGGTTTGCGGCAAAACAAGCTAGGAAAGAAGAAGAAGAGGAGTTTCATATAATGACGATGGATATCTCCGTAATGGATGATGTATCAAGACAATACTTCGAAGTTAGGAAGGCAGAAATTTGGAAGAAAAGATTAAACCAATCATAGAGGCCATTCTTATTTAGCATTGGCATATTAAGTTTGAACTTTTATGAATTTATTTAGTTATTTTCAGTTTATTTTTAATCAATAAATTGTTATGTTTTTAATGTGTCCTAATTTAATTATAAATTTAAATTTCTTTTGTTTTTTAAAATTAATTCAAATATTCAGATGAACTCAAAAGAACGTTGTCATATAACAAGACCTTAATAAGTAAAGATAAGATGACTCTCGTTAGAATCGCGGGTACACTTATACGAGATTTAGCCCCAAAACCTATATAGAGGATTTAAAAAATTTCACTCTTCGCCAAGAGATGACCATATGTGTTCGATCAAGTCATTTCGCAAACGAACCCCAGTCTCTTTATCGAATATTGCACGTCTGCGTTGGTCCTTTATCATTCTCGAAATTTCAACAGTGTTGTGCCTAAAAATATTTACTGGTGCACCGTGGCTGTGTTGCTCATACTCATGCGGCCAATCACCGGCTAAACGTTCATCCTCCACTATCATATTATGTTGAATGATGACAGTTTTTATTATATATGCTAACACGTCTGGATTCCACATTCGTGCTGGTTTTTTGATGATTGCAAATTGATTTTGCAGCACCCCGAAGCCGCGTTCTACATCTTTTCGACAACCTTCCTGCATAGCAGAAATTTTTTGTTTCTTTTGAGAATTTGGATGTTTAATCGTAGTCACAATAGTTGCTGTCTATGGGTATATTCCATCACCCAGATAATACCCCATATTGTATCGATTTCCGTTAATTGAAAAGTTTACTGCCGGTGATTTACCATTGATAAGCTTTTTGAAGATATACGAACGGTTAACCACATTGATATCATTGTTAGAACCCGGCATACCAAAAAATGCATGCCAAAACCAAAGATCATACGACACCACTGCCTTCAGGATAATACTTTCGCTACCCTTGTACGCGGTATAAGCACCGGATTCAGCCGATGGGCATTTGTCCCATTTCCAGTGCATGCAATCAACACTACCAAGCATCCCTGGAAATCCCTTTTTTTGGTTCTCAGCAAGAAGGAGTTCAACATCACGCTTAGTTGGTGTGCGCAAATATTCATCCTCGTATAATTGGACTATAACCATGCAAAACCTACGAGTTGCTTCCAAAACTGTGGTTTCCCCAATACGTAAATACTCATCAACTGCATCTGCCGCATATCCGTAAGCTAACATTCGAATTGCTGCAATAATTTTTTGGTGAGGGGTTAATCCAAGAACACTACATGCATCTCTTTTTTGAACAAAATAACTATTTACCGCCACAACACCACCCAAAATACGGTTGAATAATTCTCGACGCATTCTAAATCTTCCACGGAATACATTTGGCGGAAACGTCGGGTTTCTGCAAAATTAATCTCTCCGTAAAATTTTTGCACCGGCATCACGTTGTCTTGGTATTTTTATACGTGTATGTGGATACTTCATATTTCAAACCATTAATTCAGCAGTGACTGCTAGGTTATTACAGTTCAATGCAAGTGAACTTTCGTCTGATGGGCAATAACTATTGTTATCATCATCGCCTAATGAAGAAGAAGAAAAAGAAGTATGAGGAGGAATAATAGAAGAGGAACCATAGTTGTGAATGTTATTTAGAGAGTTTGCCAAAACAAATTTGATGCAAAATGTTTTGTAGGAGATGGTGATATTTTTGGTTTGTATTCAAGGAGAAGTCGGTGAGTTAATTTATAGGAAGCTTCAAATATGATTTTGAATATTGATATGACAATACACGGTCACCGTTTCAATGCAAAAATCAGCGTTGTACATTATCAGAGATATTAATTGTAGGTTCACAAGCCAATGAAAGGAATTGAAAATACACGGTCACCATTTCAATGCAAAAATCAGCGTTGTACATTGTTAGAGATATTAATTGTAGGTTGACAAGCCAATGAAAGGAATTGACAATACACGGTCACCTTTTCAATGCAAAAATCAGCAGCACAATGAAAGGAAAAAATGTCAGAATTTTGGATATAGATATGACAAAGTAATTGGAATAATTGTCGTTCAACTAACAATTCAAATATGATGTGACAATACCAAATGACATAAACGACAAAGTTAAAAAAAATCAGAGTTGCTTTGACACTACAAAACAGAAAAAGTTTCAAAAGTAATTTGAAAAGACAATTCATATTTGAAAAAACAAATCTTCAATCGGAGTTGGATCTTGGTGGGATAAAAGGAGGCAAAGATGGTCTGACATTATGCATAAGAAATTCTCAAACTACCGATTAGACTATGGATTTCTTAATTTTTTTATAAATCATTTCATTGAATCGAAAATGCATACATTAAAAAAGGAATACATTAAAGGAAATGAAATATAATAAATCAGTAGATTACACTTGAACACCTAAGTATACCTATTATGAAACCTTAAGCATTGGCTTGTAGGACGACGGGGACGACGTTCTTCACTTCCTAGGAAAATAATCAACATAAAAGGATTGTATTCTTCCATCACCCTTAGGATCTCGAAATGAGGTTTGTACATGAAATATGAATGTTTCCATCTTGTCCATTCCTCTAGAGATCTGGTAACAACTTCTTCATCAGTTTCATTCCTAATTCTTCTTTCATTCAACTTAGCGGTTAAAGATGAAAGTTCTAGTACTTCCTTTGTGATTTGCACATATCGACAGAAAAGGCCTGCTCTGTTCCGGTTGTTGGGATTACCGGTTTCGTTACAAAAGTTAGCATGTGTATGTTCTAACCATTGCATGCTCATTGAACCATGCATCCGACGTTCATGAGCCCTTGCTGGATAAATCTTCTTCTAGGGTAAAATTCTCTGCATTAAGCCAAAAATTTTCGTAACCTGACATTACATGAAAACAAGAGATTAGAATTTTTCTCCAAAATGTAAATATGTGGATTTGAAATGGGAATGATAGATATAAATTCATTTATTTATAGGTGTATCAGAATGCAAATTATAGCCGTTGATAAACGTAACAATTCAAAACGGTAAGAAAACGGTAACAAAATTGAAAATCCAAACTTTTTGAATAATCTGAACATTTTGTACTTGGTCACCAATGAAAGGAATTGACAATACACGGTCACCATTTCAATGCAAAAATCAGCAGCACAATGAAAGGAAAAAATGTCAGAATTTCGAATATAGATATAACAAAGTAATTGGAAATATTGTCGTTCAACTAAGAATTCAAATATGATGTGACAATACCAAATGACATAAACGACAAAGTTAAAAAAAAAAACAGAATTTTTAATTTAACACTACAAAACAGAAATAGTTTCAAAAATAATTTGAAAAGACAATTCATATTTGAAAAAACTAATCTTCAATCGGAGTTGGATCTTGGTGGGATAAAAGGCGCCAAAGATGGTCTGACATTATGCATATTTGATCCAATTGTTGATGAAGATCCCTGAGCCATTGTCAGAGACATTGGTGGTGGCATATTTTGAGCATATGTGGCAAACCCAAGCGGTTGTTGTTGACGAAATGGGTAAGCTGGCTGTTCAACAAGGAATTCTCATTTCGGAGGTTGTTAATTTCAACGTCTTTGCCAATCAAATACTCCATCCGATCCTTAGTTTCAGCTAACCTAAAATCACGCAACTTTTGCTTAAAATCAGACAACTCTTGAACTAAATCATAAGCCGCGAGCTGGGATGAAAAAAAAAAAGATTAACTATTGAACTAAATTTATAATCTATATTCAAATTTACAAGGCTTTGTTGAATACTTACGTATGGTCGTTGTTGTGGGGGAGGAATGGGTACATGTTCACGACGACGTGGGATGTTGTGTTTGATACAGTCACCAACATAGCCGTACGTTTCAACCTCCCAATCAACTTTTGTGACATATTTGTAAAGGTTGGTAACATGTCGTCAATATTCATAAAACACATCGTAGGAACCGACATGTACATATTCACTAGCATTGACCTGACAGTTTACTGTCATGTCCTCAATCTCGTCGTCGGTGAAGTTGGAAATGCTACTAGGGGGTTTGCAGGAACACCCCACGTTGGGTTGTTCTGCCTCCAACAACGATCTCCGAGATACATGTTATGCTTTATCCAAGAAATGTACAATAAATAAATACCTATCAGATAACCAAAATAAAATTAAAAAAAAATAACGCAATATGACAAAATTAATTAAAAACACACGGTGTCTAGCCAAGTGAATGTAACCCTTTTCCTAGAGAGCTCTAAAGCTTTGCTTCCAATTTCTGGTGGCAGATAGTTAACTGCATTTAAACACGGTTGCCATGTCACAAAGTCTACGGACAACTGGTTCAATTCATTACTTGACCGAACAATGTCAATACCCTTCCTCCGGCTACACAACCACCTACGACATCTAGGTCATTCATTTTCACTTTCAGACGAAGGGTTATTTAGACGATAAATGCCCAGATATTCGTACCCCCAAAACTACAGTATCAATATAACCATTGGAATAAACAACTTAGCAACAAAATTTTATTTAAAAGAATTATAAATAACAATAAATAATTTACCTCAAAAATTTGGAAGGGTCCGGACACTGACTCTTGTCCCCTAGCAGTTGCGGCGAGACCTGAATACAATTTAGAAATTGCAGGAGCACCCCAATCGTACTGGTCAACTTCATTTAGATCCTCAAATGCAGCTAACCATCCAGCATCAATATAGGTTTTTGCATTTGGAAAGAAGAATTGCCCCAGAACATACATATAGAAGGCTCTCGCCACTCTATCAGCAAGCCTACTATCATCGTTAGACGCAATCAAAGTATCTTCATCAAAATATGTGGTCAAAATTTTTACAGTTATTGCATCTGAAACCCACTGTTGCGGAATCCCTTCTCTTTTACACACCGCATTATCTTTGAGTTCAGGAAATATATGCTCTCGGACATATTCAAATTTGAACTTCTCTGGGTCATACGGAATAGATCTGCCAACACCAATACTAAAGCCGGTCAACATTACCCAATCAAGGGGAGTGAACCCAAGCTTCCCAAACGAGAAGTGGAACGTGTTTGTCGTATCCCAAAACCGCTCAACAATATAATCAATAAGAGCATGGGATGAATCTACTTCAGGTAGTGACAGTAATCGGCCCCATCCTCCCCTTTCAATTATATATTTGACCCTAGACGAAAGTTTAATAATACCTCGGTATGTCTGAAGGACGGATTTGAGAGAACCACGATGGGCAAACCTGAAATTGGCGTCGGTTGAATATGCAAAATTGGTCGACACGTGCTCCTCAGTATCTTCCACAAAGGTATAGTGTTCCAACCCGGGGACATCTACCATTTCTGGTCCCATACAGCCAGGTTCTGAATCCTCGACGATTTTAGCCTTCTTGGCCTTCTTCTTTCTGCCAACCCATCTGGACGTCAAACTGCTCGACATCTGGCCAAACAATTCATAGAACATTGTCAAATCAAGAGTAAATCACCACAATGCATAAAGATAAAAATCAATTAATCAACAAATCAATTAAAATTATTTTAACACCGGATAAACACAAAAGTAATTATCTAATTACATAATCATATGTACCAAGCAATAAAAATCAAACATTCTAAAACTAAATTCATCATTAACAAAATACAACAATCTCAATGCACCAATTATACTCAATATCATAAAAATTACCCTATTGCAAATACTTCCTTACACATATATTTTTAAATTTAATCAAAATAAATTCCCAATTTTTCTAGACAACCTACTCAATTCAACAAAAAATTAACCACAACCCCACTAAAATTAAACAATAACTTCATCAATTATATCTACAATTTAACAAATATCAACAAATTTTTATACCCAATTTATAACATTCATAAACCCTAAATATTTTCTCAATTCCATAATTACAACCTAATAATCACAATTCGATTATCAATTTATAACATGATAATTACATGGTAAATCATACAACATTTAGAACCAATTTAACTACAAAATCATCAAAATAATTTACAAAACGAAATTAATTTATACTAATTTTTTTGTTAAAAGATACCTTGATTGTGCTTGGAAAAACCTTGAGCGAAGTATGAAGATATGATACGGGACTTTGGGTTCTCGTTTATTGAATTAGGGATGACAAAATGAAGATTGTTGGAGGACCACTTTACGGCTACAGGAGGAGGAAGAACTGAAAATGTGCGGCTACAAGAGAGGAAGAAGAGAAAAAGATTAGGTTTTAACGGTCATAAAAGGGAAGCAAGCTCCCAGTACCTCGCCTATAAACACCAAGCGAAATGCTGTTGTACCGCCCGTAAAATTCCATCACACGCTCTCTCCGCACGCGAAAAAAATTTCTCAGACGAAGTGTTGGAGTTTCGTTTGGCTAGGCCAAATGCTGGAATTTCGTTTGTGGTTTGGGCGAAAAGCTGGGATTTCGTTTGGTTCAGGCGATACACTATCATCTCGTCTGTAGCAAGCGAAGTTGAAGTATCCCGTCCGTCTTCTCAAGCGTAACGCTAACACTTCGCTTAACCGTATCCGCAACACTAGAATCTCGCTTGACTATCCATGACTGTTTTTACGGCGGAATAAAGATCAAATTTTTTAATCTTTAGTCTTTGAGGGTAATCGCACGACTGTGATGCCCTTAGGAAACGGTGATATGTTATACAAGAAGTTATACAAGAATCAGTAAAAGAAATCCTAAAACTTAGCTGAATTGACTGACTTCTCTCCGTCAGTAATTTTATCATCACTGACGGTAAAGAAATAAAGAAATTGATATTCAGAATTAGGATTTCAAGAGAAAAATCACTATGCTTCGAAAACGAAAAAACGAAGAAGAGAGAAAACAATTGATTGAGAGATTATTAAAAGTTGCTGAAGAAGATAATGGGAAGTTCTTGCTTAAACTCAACAATCGAATTGATAGGTGACACTGTTTATGACTGTTTTCTCTGTTGTCATCTGTTCTGTGTTTGTGGATTATTTTTTTAATAATTTTTTTCTTTTCTTGTTTTTCAGATTTGGAATTGACATTCGAACAATTGAAGTAAGGTATGCGAATCTAACTGTAGATGCAGAAGCTTATGCTGGTGGCAGAGCTTTACCTACAATACTCAACTATTTTGCAAATTATGTAGAGGTAATTTTCTTAATTCTTTTTAAGTGTTTTCGATTTGTGCAATTCTCTTTTGTATTTGGGTTCTGAAATTTCTCATTTTGGATTTGAGTTTTATCCATATCCTGCCAAGTAGAAAGAAACCAATTAGAATCCTTAATGATATTAGTGGAGTTATCAAGCCTTGCAGGTACTTATAATTGCAAATTGCTGGTTTTGGGGTTTTTGGATATATCAATGATTAATCTGAATTTTGTAGACTGACATTGCTTTTAGGACCACCAAGTTCTGGGAAGGCTACTCTACTGTTGGCTTTAGCTGGGAAGCTTGATAAAAATCTTAAGGTAATATAATTTCGTGATTTCTATTAGTTTGATGGGTGAGATTATGGTTGTAAGATTATGTTTTTGTGCTCGAGAAATGAAATGGGTTTTGTTTACTGCACATTAGGTATCAGGGATTCAGGGAAAGTGACTTATAATGGTCATGAAATGGATGAGTTTGTTCCTCAAAGAACATCTGCATATATTAGTCAATATGATCTCCACGTTAGAGAAATGACTGTCAGATAAACCTTGGATTTTATGGCTAGATATCAAGGAGCTGGAACTGGTTATGTCAGGATATGAAAGCTCAAGGAGTTACCGAAGATCGGTTGGAGCTTCTGAAGGGTGTCAGTGGTGCTGGAAAGACTACTCCTGTGGATGTTTTGGCGGGAAGAAAAACTGGTGGATATATTGAAGGAAGCATCACAATATCTGGCTACCCAAAGAAACAAGAAACATTTGCTAGTATTTCTGGATACTGCGAACAGAATGATATTCATTCTCCCTTTCTCACAGTCTATGAATCCATAATGTATTCTGCTTGGCTTCGGTTACCTTATGAAGTTGATCCTGCGACAAGAAAGGTTAGTCAGTTTGAATCTGAGAGATAAATCAGTGATGAATACGTAGATTGGAAGGGAAACCTAACAGGTTTACTATCTTCTGTGTGGCTCTGCTTGGGAACAAGCTAACCGGATAAACTAATTATGTTAGCAGATGTTTGCTGAAGAAGTTATGGAGCTTGTAGAACTGTCTCCATTGCAGGGAGCATTGGTTGGGCTGCCTGGTGTGAATGGTCTCTCAACTAAGCAAAGGAAGATGTTTCAGTTGAGCTTGTTGAGAACCCATCTATAGTATTTATGGATGAGCCGACATCGGGGCTTGATGCGAGGGCAGCTGCCATTGTGATGAGAGCAGTGAGGAACACTGTTGATACAGGAAGAACTGTTGTGTGCACCATTCACCAACCCAGTACTGACATATTCGAAGCCTTCGATAAGGTGAGACAGACAGAGAGATGTACCAATTATAACTCTTTTATATATACTGTTGTAGCATGCTAAAAAGATTAATAGGTGTTACAGCTATTCCTAATGAAGCGAGGAGGGGAGGAAATATACGTTGTTCCATTGGGTCGCCATTCATGCCATCTGATCAGTTACTTTGAGGTGAAGCAATGTTAAATGATCAAAACCAGTAATGGAAAGGTTTTACTCTCATAGACCTTCCAATACTAAATAAATCACTGATAAGACTGTGTTGCATTGCATCATCCAGGGAATCAAAGGAGTCAGTAAAATAAAAGATAGGTATAATCCCGCTACGTGGATGTTGAAGGTTACTTCGGCTGGACAAGAAAGTGGCCTAGGTGTTAACTTCACCTAATTATACCAAAACTCAGAACTTTATAGGTAGTTTTACTTTCTTCACTTGACTGAAAATCTCTAATATGAAGCTGAATTATTCGCTCTAAATCTTACTAATGTTCTATGCTAACTATACCAAGGAGAAACAAACAGCTCATTAAGGACCTAAGTATCCTCCTCCTGGTACAAAAGACCTTTATTTCCCAACTAAGTACTCAAGATCCTTCTTCATTCAATGCTCAGCTTGCCTATTGAAACAATATTGGTCATACTGGAGAAACCCTCAATACAATGCAGTGAGATTCTTCTTCACAACTGTCATCGGCTTCATGTTTGGGACAATTTTTTGGGGTCTCGGGACCAAGACCTAAGTCATTTTATTTAAAATAAGAACACCTGGTCTATGCAGTTATTGTTTTGTGTCTCCTTATTTCCATCATTTCAAAATTGCAGGGTTAGGACACAAGATCTGTTTGATGCAATGGGTTCTATGTATGCTGCTGTTCTCTTTCTCAGTGTGGAAAATACCTCCTCGGTGCAGCCACTAGTTGCTGTTGAAAGAACAGTCTTTTATAGAGAAAGAGCAGCTGGAATGTATTCTGCCTTACCTTATGCCTTTGGACAGGTAACTACTAATTTATTATTTGGGAAATTTTCTAAAACTCTCATGTTCATTTCGTTCTTTTAAACAAAAAATTTTGCAGAGGTTTGTTGAAAAGATTTCTTGTTTAATTTTTCACTGAATTCCCTTCTTATGTATGTGCAGATTGTAATTTAGATCCCATGTGTCCTTATTCAGTCAGTGATTTATGGAGTTCTTGTGGATGACATGATTGGATTTGAATGGACAACTGAGAAATTCTTTTGGAATTTATTCTTCACGTTCTTCTCATTGTTATACTTCACGTACTATGGGATGATGACCGTAGCTATATCTCCTAACCATGACATCGCTGCAATTATCGGTTCTGCTTTCTACGGAATATGGAATCTCTTCTCTGGTTTCGTTATCCCAAGACCGGTATTGTTGCAACTTACATATTATGTTCTTTTAAGAGCAACTGCAACGGGCTGAGTAGAGTAAAGAGAGAAAAGAAAATTTTCTCTTTACTCGCCAGTTTGCAGCCGCAACGGGAGAGCATATTTGTGTTTTACTCCAGATTTGCTACAGTATCGGAGTGAATTCTCTCCGAATTCTAAGTATACTCGCACGGCCATGTGAGATAGCGTATGCCGAATACGTTTAGCTAGAGAAGCGTATTTATATCAGAAGTATCCCTAGAGAAGCGTTTGGTATTACGCTCAGCTAAGTATACACCTCATAATACGGTTAGCTGCAACAACGTCCCTTGAAGATACGAAACATTACAGTAGCGCTTCACTATACGGTGTTCTGGCTCGACACTTCACACTTCCGCGCTTCTATAAAATGCCGTCTAAAACATACGGTGTGATAGAAGACCTCCTACCCATATACGTTCTTCCTGGAAACCGTATGGGATATATACGTTTATTTAGGGAGCCGCCTGATTCATACGGCCTTACCAGAAACCGCAACACAACCATACGGTCTCTTAGGAAGCCGCGTATCCATACGGTCTCCTAACTTGTTGCATGCAGTAGTGTAGTGTCCATAGTGTCGTCCTTCCTATTGGTTTACAAGAAAAACAAATTACTTAATGTAGTAGTGTCCATTTAGTTTACAAGAAAAAATGTCCATAATGTAGTAGTGTTGCATACGGTCTCCTAACTTAATGTCGTCCTTCCTATTGGTGCAATTTGTTCGCTACAAAACAAATTACTTTGTTTCTTTATCCTTCTTTGTCAGCAGCAGCAGATTTAATAAACTAACCGTTATGTGCAACTGCCAAAACATTAAAACGGTCAACTGGGTGGCCGTTTCATAGATAAGCTTCTTTCATCGACAGCGTATCTCGTGATACGGCCACCCAACTAATGCAACAATTATTACGACCTTTTATGAAGCCGTCTCTCGTAATACGGCCACCCAACTAGACGCTCAATCATACGTATTGTTAACTGAGCGCATTATATTTGGCGCTCATTCGGATGAGCGTATAGTTCCTCGCTCTTCTAAGTGAACGACAATACAACATACGTTAGGATAGCTAACCGTTCGTGTTATATTCGGCCCACTAAGAGAACGCCCTGTATCATACGGCTACCAAGAAGAGCGTGCGAGTAAAATTTACTCCCCTACCGCTGTGGTTTTTAAGCCAAAGACCAAACAAAATTTAGTTTTTAGTCGATAGGATAGTCGCACCGTTATAGTTGCCCTAAAGGTCCGTATTCTTTATTTTGCACTTGGCAACCACAATTCTTCACGTAGCCCGTTTTCATTTTCACTTGCAACTGGTTGTGAAAATTCTTCTCCTTACACATTCTCATTATTTCCACTACTAGCATTGATCAAATCATCCTCTTTCTCTATTTCATCAGCCATATTTGCATATTCTTTATCACTCTCGTTCATACTATCACTTGTTGCAGCCAAATATCTGTTCATTGATCCTCTTTAAGGATTTCCAAGTTGCCCAGCTCTGTCTTTTTTTCTTTTTGAAAGAACCACTCTGGCATTTTGTTTTCTAATGGGTCAAAACACTTGATAGTTTGTTGCTACGTGTTTTTTCACTTCAAAACTTACACAAAAACAAAGAAAAAAATGTATTTTATATGGATTGCGTAACAACACATAAGCAACACCAAACACCCCAAGACGTTACACCAGAAACAATAGAATATTATGCAGAAATTAAACACTTTTGCGTGAATTCCGTATTGAAGTCCGGGCTCTTTAGTGGTTGGTTCTCGGGTGGTTCTTTAATGCGCGATGAGGAGGTCATAGCCGCCGTTTTGACGCTGTATCTGCTGCGTGGCTGGATTCAGTGAGGACAAGCGTGCATGACCGGTGGTTACAAGTACGTGAGATCTGGTTTTATGGAAATTGTGAAGAGATGTGTTTGGATATCATTCGTAGAAAGTTTGTGATGGCTTCAGTGAGGACAAGAGTGGTAGTTTGTTCAGAGATGATGGATTTGTGTTTCGAGTTTCGACTAGTCGAACTAGCATGTTTGAACGGGTTAAGAAATGTCGAGTTTGATTCCGGGTATACGTTCTGCGGCAGATCATGTGGGGTTTTTTTTTTTTTTTGTATATCTGCACGGATCCAATTCTCCATCTCTGAACGAGTAAGTACTGGTGTGACTTTTCTCAAACGAGTCATGAAATGCCCATATCTACGGGTTTGAAGTGAAGTTTGGCTAGTTTAGCGACTAAAAAAAGGAAGTACTGTACTTTTTTTTTGGTTGTTTCTTGTTGTTCTACTATAAGACCTTTTTTTTTATATGTTTATCACTAATGGTTCTCTTTTTTTTCTTTTCTTATAAAGGAAACAGAGAAACAGACTAGAGAGTGAACAATCATCCATGATCCACACAACCGGATCAATGAGAGTTCCCCCTCTACAAGCCAACATAACTAAGTCTGGAAAGTTTTGGATTAGTCCTTCAGTTCGTTGATTCTTTTGTGTCCTTGCATAGCTCTCCTGATTTTAGGATTGGACCCCAAAACATTGATATTCCTGATACTGAGTTGAATGGCCTATTCAAAGTCTAGATAGCGGCTAGGCAGTCCCCTTCCTCCTTGCTATAAGTCCTGACAGTGTTGCTTCGATTTCCGATAGTTCTTCCTGAGCAATCATAAATGATGGAACCAATCCTGGGGAGAGTAGTGGTTTTGTCATGATGGGAAATGTAGGCAAAAGTAAGCCAGTATGGGTTAAGGCCTGGGTATTACTTGTAACTGAATGTTGTTGAAAGGTTGTGGGTTTGTGGTAACCATCTGAAGGTGTTGAAGAATCTGGGTACCTGCGAGGGAAGAATTAAGATTGGTTTCTTCAAAGATCCAGGCATATCTGGCTTTCCAGACAAACCAGGATATTGTAGCGCATAGCTCTGGCCAACTCCCTAAGGAGGTATTGCTATGTGGGACTCTAAACCAAGAATCACACAAGTTAGAGCAGCAGTGAGATAAGTTAGCAATGTTATCCAGGTTAAAGTTACCAGCTCTAGTGAAGGAGCACCTAAGGAAGACATGCTCAGGGGTTTCACGTGTAATTTAGAACTGTTAAATGCGTTTTTTCCGCGAAAGATAACACAATTCGATTCCACGTCTTTGACGGAGAATATCATAAACTTTAGTTTGTGTCTCAGACGGAGATTTCGTGAATCAGCTCATTTCTAGTGGTGTTTCAGGGAAAAAGTAGCCTCCAAAGTTCCTTTAAAGAACACCATAACATCATCAGCAAAACATAAATGAGTCAAACTAGCACTTTTGCATTTAGCACCATAACAACCCTTGAGAGATCTGAAGCTGAAGAAGGGAACTAAAAACTTCCATAACAATGACAAAAAGATAAGGAGAAAGAGGACAACCCTGTCGTAAACCCCTTTTAGCCCCAAAGAACCCATAAGGAGAACCATTAACCATAATAGAAAATTTAACAGAAGTAATACAAAGAGAAACACATTGAATAAACATAGGAGGAAAACCAAATTTCTTTAAAGCAGCTATAACAGCATCCCAACACACAGTATCATAAGCCTTTTTAAGATCTACCTTAAGAGCACATCTAGGAGTCCCTTTATCTCTATGGTAATTCCTAGCCAACTCATGAGCAAACATAACATTATCTTGAATGGATCTCCCAGAAATGAAGGCAGAATGGTTAGAACTAATGAGAGAACCCATAAGTGATTTCATTCTAATAGCCATAATTTTAGTAATACATTTGTATATAACATTACAACAAGATATAGGCCTAAAATCAATAATAGTCGAAGGACTCTCAGATTTAGCAACTAGAGTAATAAAACTACTATTTACCTCTTTAAGAAGCTTACTATTGCTAAAGAAATTAGTAATGGCAGCAACAAAATCATCTCAAATAATTGGCCAAACAACTTTTAAGAAGTAACTAGAGAAACCATTTGGCCCTGGACTTTTCGAAGAATGATAGTAGACAAAGCATAAACAACCTCATCCCTAGTCACAGAAACAACCAACTTAGAAGCAACTTCTATAGACAAAATATTCTCAAAAGATATTTCCTCCATAACTTGATTAGTAGCCAGAGAATCAATCCTATAATTAAACAACTCTTTGTAATAACTAATGCCTTCAGCAGCTATACTTTGATCATCCTCCAATCTTTCCCCCAAACTAGAAGTCAAGAAGAGAATATTATTTCTAGACTTTCTTTCTTTTATAGAATTATGAAAAATCTTGAATTTGAATCCCCCACATCCATCCAATGCACCTTAGAATTTTGTTTAGCCAAAGATTCTTCATGCCTTGCCAACTTAGCATACTTTTTAACAGCACTCCTTTCCAATCTGGCAGTATGAACACATAAAGGAGAAGATTGTAATTGAACCTGAACTTGCAACATTTCTTTTTCAGCTTCATCCACTTGTTCAGGAATCCTTCTAAACTTACTTTCCTCTATTCAATGAGTTTCTTCTTCACTTTCTTAAGTTTATTAACAAATTTCATCATAGGGTTACCCCATCGTATTGTTGCCAAACCATTTTAAAAATCTCCATGAACTCAGGATCATCAACCAGAAATTACAAAATCTAAATGGAGGAGGACCATGAAATCTACCTTCAAAACAAGTAGTCACACTGGCACTATGATCTGATAAACCAGGTGGAAGAAACTCAGCAGCAGAATCCTGAAATTTCTCAATCCATCCAAAATTGACCATAACCCTATCAATCTTCTCCATCACTCTATCTTCCCCTTCTTGTTGATTACTCCAAGTATAAAAACATCCAGAATAACGTAAATCAAAAATTTGAGAATATTGAGAACATTCCCAAAAGTCAGAAAATTGAGAATTTGTAACAACATCTCTACTAACCTTATCTTGCAACTCCAGAATAGAATTAAAATACCCCATTAGAATCCATGGAAGTTTATTAAAAGAAGCAAAAGAACTAACGACATCCCATAAAACTCTCCTACTAACAATATCATTAAACCCATAAACCATAGTAGCAACAAACTGAATATTCTTCATATACTGCACATTAAGAAATATAGCTTGAGAAGAAGAATGATAGACAGAAACCTTCATCACTTCAGGATCCCAACCAATTCATATCCTCCCATCAATATTATTGCAATAATTATCAACAAAATGCCAAGAAAGCATTATTCTACTTCTAATAATACTACTTTGAGACTCATGAACATGAGTCTCAACAATACCCACCAAGGATAACTTATTATTTTTAATAAAACTACTACTAGCCAATTGTTTCAAAGGATCATTAAGCCCTATGATATTCCAACATCCAACTTTAAACATCATTTGGGAAACTAAGTTTTTTAGTACCCTTACCAGACTTTTTATTTTCTGCAACTCTCAAAGGATTCTTAATACCTTGATTATTTGATTTCTGTATAAAATGACACCTAACACCAGAAATCTCATGTCTCTCCCCATCAGCAGAAGAAACACCTTTCTCTATAACAGTATTAGTCACATCCACAAAAACACCTTCCTTAACATGATTCCCTCTAAGAATCACTCCATCACTTCCCCCCAATAAAGAAAACTTGTTAGTAGTACTCACAAAGACCTCTACATAACTAGATTTGATAGCTTGAGAACCTAACTTATCCTTATTAGTCTCCAAAAGATTCTTCTCACTCAAATCTTCATCTCATACCTTCCTCTTTCCGTGCTCAACTCCCAAATCATTCATAGAAGTCTGCACAGTAAGAACATCAACACATTCTTCCATTTCATTAGTAACTTCTGGCATATAACTATCTTTCCTATAACTACTAGCTCTACTCCTTTTAGAAGTTTTCCTCACCCAAACTTCCTTCTCAACAACTTGAGTCTTCTGACTAGCACCTTGTATAACATCTACTGATCTAGGACTCTTAGAACATTTCTCAAAAGAATGCCTAAAAGTACTACAAAACACACATCTAGGTGGCTTCCAAGGATATCCACAGGGATCTCAATTCTAGTACCATCATACATAATAGGGACCATAACAGGAAAAGTACATGAAGGTTCAATATCCACACAAATTCTAGCATAACTCATTCTTGATCTATTCAAAGTTTTCTTATCCTACATTAGAGGATTCCCAACTAAGCTAGCAATCATACTCAACCCCTTAGTATTCCACAAGTGAAGAGGTACATTATAAAAGTTATCTCATACAGGAACAGTCTTTAACTCAGCAATTTCACATTCCAACATAGGAGTCCAACCTCTAACAAGAAACAACTGATTAGCAATGAAAAAAGCCCTATAATCAAGAGCAAGGACCCTATCTTCATCACAATTAAATTCAAAAACATATACAGAATCTCCATGAATGGTCATCTGCATATCCCCCTTTAACTTCCAGACTCTTTTAACAGTATTCTGAACCAACATAAAAGGTAACTTCCGACCTACAAAATATCCAATAACAAGCTCCCCACATCTCTTAATATCTTCCGGAACATCAATAGGACTAATAATCATAACAGATTTACCATTGACCACACTCGAGATATGACGCTCCATTATACCCTCATCACGAGATTCAGATTTCTTAGATGAAAACAAATGATTCTTCCACCCAGTAATTTTAGATTATGGATCCATGTTTCTATTGACCAAAGGATTAATCAAACCATACATTTCCAAATCATATCTACTCTCCCTAAAAAGCTTACCATCATCAACCTCCACGAAACACTCAATAAAACAAAACCCTACGAGAAAAAAAGAAAAAGGAACACCACCCAAAACGAAAGAAAAAGGAGATGAAACTAACCAACACCAATCATTGGTACATGAAAATGAATCAAGAATCAGAAAAAATGAGAAACAAATACCCAAATCTAACCAAGAAAAAAACCCTTGACTAAAGTCAGTGTCGCACGAAAATCACCTCTCTCGCTCTTTCTCTCTCCTTGATTTTTTTCCTACGATGAAATTGTTTATATATAGAGAAGTTAGTTAACATTATTTGATCATAATCATTCATCCATTCATCGATATCATAATATTATTTGTATCCAAAAAAAAAATCATTCATTAAATCATGGCACAGATCAGTATGTTCCTTTGCTTCTTTTTCTTTTCCTTGATGCCATGCCAACATCTTCTGCAACCCGTAAGTCTTTCGTTTAGTCTAAAATCTTTTGATTTTTATGACACAAGAATGTATGTATAGTTAACTAATTAATACAATTTCTGTTCGTATCTAATAGTAATTTTTTATTAATTGAATATCAATCAGGGATGATCCTCGAGCAGGGTTAGGTAGATGTAAGTGGGTGCCCAAGAGTAGTTAAGTAATGTGCAATCCATAAGTTTTTTGCCCACTATTTATGTTTAACTTCTCAGATGGTCAGTATGCTTACAAGCCGTGCTGTAGCCACGCCCAAACATGTTGTCCTATTCATATACTGATTTACCATATTATTGTGACATAGATGTACATTTGTAATTGTTGTGTTTTTGTTAGTATTGTGTTTACTTTTCTCCTCTTAATAATTTGATGTAGTTTTTTACTACATTATATATTTATGTACCCATGTTTGTGTTTTCTTCCATAAATTTGAAGTAGCTTGTGTGTTATGTTCTGTTAAATGGTTTCTGATAACAACTAATCTCGTAGAATGCCATACAGTAAAAATTAACAAAATAAATTTTTTTGTGTGAACAAACACGGTTACACCCGCTATCCACCCTACCCGCCCCGTCATTTGATGGGTCGGGTAGCATCCTACCCACAGTTACGATGAGTAGGGTGGCGTGTAAAATTTTATTACCCGCCATTTCGTGGGTAGGGTAACAAAATAGGCCATATCCTATCCACCTTACCCAATGTGCAGTCCTAGTTTTCATAGATGTCTACGTAATTTTAATGGAAGGATAAAATCGAATTAACCCTTTGTGTCGGCGTTAAAATATGGTTGCAACAATCTATACAATATGCACCTAAATGGTAGCTAAAGTAAACTTAACACAAGATATGAGAGAGTAGAATAGGTTACTTTATTATGGTAAAATAGGTGTTTTTTTTGCAGTTAAAACGACCCATATATCAATACCAAAACAGACCATATAGAGAAAAGCATTTCAACATAAATTATACATTGTTGGTTGCTCCTTTTATAGGTACAGGTGCTAATGGAGAAACATGTCCCAACATGTTGTTTTCTCTTGAAGCTAAAACTTGATTAAATTGAAAATTAGGAGCAGAACTAGTTGCTACTGGATTATCATACTTAAATTCTAAAAAAATCATATTATAGAATAAGAACTTCAAAATACAAAGAGGCATTGAGGAAGTGGTTGTCCCTTCATTGTTCTGGCGGAGTTTCCTTGTTGTTTTTGCCAATTTATCAGCCACCCTATTACTTTTTCTGTTAATGAAAATAGAACCCTAAAAAGAAGAAAAGGAAGAAGCAAAAGATGTTAAGATGGCTTTTGATTCTTTTATAATTTCTTCATGCTGCCATTTAATTGAGATGAGTTCCTCTTGAGCATAAATTATGAGTCTTTTGCAGTCGCCTTCTATCAAAGAAGTCTGCAAATTCATATCCTTAGCCCACTCAGCTGCTTTCCTCATTGCTAAAGCTTCTGCCTCTTCTGCACTGGCTGCTGTGAAGACTCCAGAGTTTGCTCTGAGAGTTGTTCCTACAGTGTTTCTCAAGATTAGTCCATAACCAGCAATAAAGGAATTAGTAATCTATGAAGAATCAACATTAATTTTCAATGAATCCCCTCTCGATGCAATCCAGATAATCATGAGAGCAGAAGAAATGGAATGCACAGAGTCAGGCATGGAAGAAGAATAATCCCAGAAATTTAAACTTCTTTGAACACCTAGAGAATACTCAGACTGTTATTGGTTTTTCCTTGGAAAGTATGCATACAACATTCTTTCCGTATGAGCTAGCATTTAGTAGCCATAACTTGGATTTCTAGTTGTGTCCCTTTACCTGCAATCCAACTAGAGTAGCATTCCGCAAGAGATGTATCACTGTTAATGTTTAGAAGATTACTAGGACTTGGTGGAAGCATCCACACTGATTTTGCGAAAGAGAAATCAAAAAATAAATGTTTTAACAGTTTCAGAAGCACTATTAAAAAGTACAAGAAGTGTCTACATTATTCATGTATTGGCCTAGTCTATTTTTAACAATTAGTGCGTCATATAAGCATTTCCATAAAAAAAAAAAAGACTTTTATCTTCCAGAAATCCTTCCAAAAGGATGAAGTTGTAGGGTCAACTACATCGAAGTTTTGTAGCTTATCATAAAGGGTTTTAACTGAGAATTCTCCATTTTCAGAAAGCATCCATCTCAACTTGTTAGAGTCTAGTGTCCCTATTGATTTCATCATCCTAGTGTTTATAATTTTGTTAGAAATATAATTAGGGAAGTTGTTCGAACTATGTTTTCATTCCAGTTCAAGTTATGCAAGTCCATCAACTCGGAAACAAATGTTAAATTATTAAGATTGCTATATCCAGCATTCTCTAGACTATCTTCTAGTCCAGAAATCCATTTATCTGATAAAATATTATTATATTTATCATTTCCTACTTCTTATCTGCTAAATCTATAGACTGTCTTAATTCCTTGTAGAATGCATTTCCACACCCAGGAGGCGTTATAATTCTTTTTAGCATGGAGAGCAGAAAATTCTCTAGAGTATTTTCCTTTGAGTTCAGCAGCCCAAAGCACTTTTGGATTATTTATAAGTCTCCAAACTAGCTTTGCGATCATGGCTTGATTCATTTTTTCAGCATCTTTAAATCCTAAACCCCCTTTTTCCATTGAGTTACATAAGAAGAAGTAAGATTTAGGATAAAAACCTCTAGCATAAGTTTTTCTCCCCACCAAAAATCTCTCTGAATAGCATTTATTTGTTGAAGTAATTTTCCTAGAAAACATGAAGCAACCCATTTGAAAAACGGGCATACCATAAAAAATTAGGCGACTAGGTTAAGACAGGGTTAAACCTTTGAAACCTTGCACCTTCTGTTCCATTTTTGAACAATCGTATTCATAGTTTTTAATTTAGATTTATCTATGAACATTGGTACTCATAAGTAGAAGTTTTTAAGTTTATTTTTTTATTTTAAGTAATTTAGATATCATTTTCTGATGTTTGTGATGGACTTTATTACTAAAAAAAGGCCAGATTTTTAAAAATTTATAAGTTACAAGGACTTATTTACAGGAACAATGAAAACAAACTCTTCATAATGGGGTGGTGCATAACAACTATTATACTAAGTTACCTCTATCTCTTCTGGACTATTCTTACAGGCATAATGGGCTTGGCCCATATCCGATCTAGATAGTCTAAATACTTATATTTAATAATTAATATCTAAACAAATGTATTTATAAATTATTTTTGATATCTTCTCATCTTTTGCCACCTATTGGACGGAGCATTTAGATAGTTGTCTAGTCTAAAAATTGTGAAGTTCTAGTTTTAATAAAATTTGCCAAAAAAAAAAAATTCTCACCAATGATGCCAAATCCGACAAGTAATTCAAAAATCTTCATAGAGATTTGTTTATGGTTTCAGAACAAAGTCCACACTTGAGTCGTGGCTAAAGCCTACATGAATAGGCTAGTGGAATGGATCACAGGCTAAAATCTACGACGTACGTATGAGCGGAGGGGAGAACACGGGCTGGTGACCTTGTAGCTGGAAGCTTGAGTGCGCGACTTGGGCTAGTAACCTCGTAGTATGCGGCTTGGGCCGACTACTTAAACAAGCCGTTAATTTGGGCCGGAAGCTTGGACCGGCAATGTTGTAGAGGGCATTTTTGGCCAGAGGCATAAGCATGCCGCTTGACTGGACGGCCTTGTAACTAGCGCCTTGGGGCGGTGGTTTAAGCGGGCAGCTTGGACCGGCAGCCTTGTAGCGGGCTATCTTGGACTAGAGCCGACTATAGGGGTGTTTAAGACGTCAAATACGTCAATATTTATCTCAAAATATTAAAGTACACAGAAGGCGGAACTCATAATGATGGGACCAAAATCAAACGCAATTTGCTCAAAAGGTCTCGGATGCATGCATGAATAGAATCCAGTATAGTGACTTACATATTTTTGAATGAGAAGGGTAAGTAAGGAATGTACGTTTTACATATTTTTGCATGTTATACAGTATGATCAGTAAAGCGGGATGAGATTAGGCCTTCAAAATAGACAGACTTTTTTTATAAAAGGGAGGGAAAGGTCTGACTACTGTCTCGTGGGGGTGTGGGAGAAGGATGGGAGGAGATGTTTCGATAAAGATTCCTCTTTTGAATTTAGGAATTCCAACGAAAAACACTTCAAATAAGTGTTTTGGATACTCATACACTGATTGATTCAGTAGTTAATCAAATACTCACCGTGTCTCAAGATTAGTGATATTTTTTCTTTTTTATAATACGAGAGAACACAACTCTTGCTGTAACGTAAATAATTTCGGTTGATAATTTTAGAACATGAAAAATTAATAATTCCAACCATAACCATATTCATTGAACCACTGTTCGTTAATAATTAAAACTAAAACTGAAACCATAAACTATTTAGATATTAAATCGCAAAACTTGTAATTAATAGCTAATTATATGCCTATGATTTTTAACCAAAGAGATGACCGGGGATTGAGAAGGTTAATCCAAATGTAACACAGTCACATATAGAAAATGTAAGGTATTTAGAAAAGCCATTTCATTAGCAATCGATAACCGTGAGATTCAAATCTCGAACTTTGAGGAGAATACATCTGAACTAAGGTGAGAAAAATCTACACGAACATTGTTTAGTTCCCTTTTTTTTCCATTCTTTAGATTGTATTACGTGGGATTTTGGTTCGGGTAATCCAGAAAAAAATTAAGGCATGGGTCTCGCTATAAAAGTATTAGGGGCTTAAAATTTGTGGTAATCATTTCTTATTCTGAATCACTATATGCTAATCAGTCTTTTCAAATTTCATCACCATGTACTGTCTGTTAATATTACTGAATCATGCATGAGGTATAGCAGCAGCAGCAGATATATGGGGGACTACTATGCTGTTGTTTGTATCTACGCAAGAAACTAATGATGATGGAAGACAGATATTTGAGAGTGGGGAGATAAAACATTTAATGACTGCCATGCATGGAGCTGTTTTTTTTTAATTAGACAAAGAAGGAATTCATTGAAAAGAAAAGGTATTAAAGGGGTACCTCAACCCAATGAATACAAAAGAAAACAAAAAAAAAAACGAAAAGGAGAGCACATGATCAATGTGACCGAAATAAGGAGTCCCATAGAGCTACAACCATATTTGCGGTTAGACCTAACATTTTTGTATTAGATTCGGTCCAAAAGAAAGCTTGAAGTTTAACGTTTCTAATAATACTTTCCAATCCTTTCCTTTTGTTTTCGAAGACTCTTGCATTACGCTCCTTCCATATGCACCACCAAATTGCTACCGGAATGTTATTCCAAATTCGACTAAGACGATCATCTCCCCAATTGAATTTCAAAGATTTTACATTTATAGTAACATTAGAGTTATAAATCCAATTACTCCTAGACCCTTCATTAAAGTAGTCCCAAATCCTTCGGATCCTCCAACAATCATAGAATAGATGCACGCTAGTCTCATCGTTTTCACCACAAAAACAACAAAGGCTAGAAACCTCCATGCCCCTTCTTAGAAGCTTATCCTTTGTCATTACCCTATCATGAGAAAGAAGCCAAAGAAAGAAATTGATTTTACAAGGGTAATTACGGCTCCAAACAACATCGATTGTAAAAATTGGCTCATCTTTTTCCTCTTCGTTCTTAATACCATCTTTAACCGTATATTGACCATTGTCATTTCCATCCCAAATTCGGATATCCGAAACACCTTCTTGAATAGAGAAAGAAGAGAGAAGATTTGATATCGTTGATACTTCATTTGACATGGTTTGAGAGTATCTTTCTCTAGCCATAAACTTCCACCTTATACCGTCATCTACTACATCGTACATACGGGCCACCACAAGCTCTTTGTTCCTTGAGATTTCATAGGCCGACGGAAACATGTCACATAATCTTCCTTCACCAATCCAAACATCTTCCCAAAATCTAGTTTCCTTACCCGCGCCAACCTTGAATTTAATATGTTTGTTGAAATCTTCTAGCTCTTTATAAATGTTATACCAAAGACTACCTCCTATTGAACCTTTGGGTTGGAGTGTTTCCCAACCGGTAAAAGTTTCACCAAATTTTTCGACTATTATTTTCCTCCAAAACGCATCTTTCTTTAATCCAAAGTGCCACCACCATTTTTTTAGCAAAGCCGAATTCACTTGTTTAGTTCTTCTAATACCAAGCCCTCCTTTTTCCTTCGGTTTTGACACCATAGTCCAACCAATATTGTGGATTATTTTAATATTTTGTTCATCATCCCATAAAAAGTTCCTGACCACTTTATCAATTTTCTTAGTTATGGCGCATGGAGCAAGAAAAAGAGAGAGGTAGTAAATTGGTAAACTCACTAAAATGCTTTTAATGAGAGTTAACTTACCGCCTTTTGCTATTGATTTTCCGTTCCAAAAAGTAATCCTTTTCGCACAAATATCAAGCGTTTTCTCCCATTTTTGTGAACCTCCTACTTTTCCGCCCAACGGAAGACCAAGGTAGATACTAGGAAAGCTTACATATTTGCATCACAACATGTTTGCATAATTTTCAATACCCTCTTCCACCGCGATTCCATACAAACTACTCTTGGAGAAATTAATCTTCAAGCCCGAAGTTAACTCAAAGCAAAGAAGAATGTAACGAAGGGTATCAACTTGTTCCTCCTTCGCATCAAGAAAGACAATAATATCGTCGGCAAATTGCAAATGATTTACTTTTGTTCCTCCTACCTTTACCGAGAACCCCGAAATTTCATCAAAGTCTTGAGATTTACTCAACATACAACTTAAAACGTCACCCACAATTGTAAAGAGAAAGGGAGAGAGTGGGTCTCCTTGACGAAGTCCCTTTTCACTTCCAAAATAGCCGTAGGACTAACCATTAACGAGAACCGAAAATTTAGAAACAATTTCTAATCCAAGCCCTCCAAACACCACCAAACCCCATTTTAAATAAGACTTCATTTAAAAAGTTCCAATTTACGTTATCGAAAGCGTTCTCAAAATCGAGCTTGCAAACCAATATCGGTAATTTTTGACGGAGTCTAGAATCCACGCATTCATTTGCTATCAACACACCATCAAGGATCTGTCTACCTTTAATAAAGCTAGATTGGGACGAAGAAATTAGAGAAGGAAGATATACCTTTAGACGTTCCGCCAAGACCTTGGAGATGATTTTGTACACACTCCCAATAAGGCTAATAGGCCGGAAATCTTTAACTTCCTATACGTTCACCTTCTTTGGAATGAGAGCAATAAAATTATTTTTTAAAGACGAGTGAAGAACATTGTGGTCATGGAATTCTTTAAAAACCTTCATCAAATCTTCTTTTAGAAAGTCCCAACAAACAATAAAAAATTTCATAGGATAACCATCCGGACCCGGAGCACGGTCTATTCCCAAGCTTTTAATTGCGTTTCTCACTTCCTCTTCACTAAAAGAACTCTCCAACCAAAAGTGAGCTTTCTCATCAATCTTCTTAAGACACATATTTTTGATTCTTGGACGAATGTTTGATGTCTCCTTAAACGCGAACTCAAAATAATTTGCAATGCCCATCTTAATTTCTTCTTTGTTTCCGGTCCATCGACCATTAATACGAAGGTTGATGATGTTGTTTGAAGCTCTATGACCCTTCACTACTCGATGAAAATGTCTTGTGTTGCGGTTTCCATCTCTAAAGTATCTAATTCTAGATTTTTGTCTCAACATTACGCTTTGTCGCCGATGAGCCAACTCGAAATCCACCTTAGCCGTCACAAGCAAGTCTTCTTCATCTACGGTGATACCCCTCCCATCATCTAGATCGTCAAAATCTTTCAACTTGGTAAGAGCCGTATATATGGCCCTTTCAGTGCAACCAAAGACTTCTTTGTTCCACACCTTCAAATTCTCCTTTAAAGCGTTTAGCTTCTTTGCGAAACATTCGCCAGTCGTACCTACAAAAGAAAAAGACTCCCACCATTCTTTCATTAAGGGGATTATGTTAGTGCCTTCAAGCCAAGCTAATTGAAAACGAAAATGGCATGCACCCCAATCCGAATCCAAGGAGCCTAACTCGATAGGAAAGTGATCCAAAAAAGGTCTTGCAAGGCGCTTGAGAACAATATTTGGGAAATGATTTTCCCAATCCAAAGTGAAGAGAAAGCGGTCAATCTTGCTCTTCTTATTTGGCGGTCTACCCCAAGTATACTTGGTACCAGAGAGAGGCACGTCCACAAGATCAAGATCATTACAAAGGTCATTAAAGAATTTCATAGAGTTTGAGATTCTACGGCACCCCCTTCTCTCCTCCATATATCTAATCTCATTGAAGTCACCACCAAAACACAAAGGAATTCCATCCCAATATCCATGCAAATCAGCGAGCTCCATACGATTTTTTTTTTCTTATTCACATTGCAAGGACCGTAGACACCAATTAAAGCCCAACGAAAATTATCCTCCAAATTTCGCCAAGAAATACTTATGGGTACCTTCAAGATAGTCTTCCACTTCAATCAAATTCGAGTTCCAAATCAACAAAATACCTCCCGATCTTCCATAGGAGTGAAGTGCAATCCACTTACAAGGAGTTGCACCCCAACATTGGCGCACAATGTTCTCGGTGCAAGCACTAAGCTTCATCTCTTGTATCATGAGAATAGATGGCTTCCACCGTTTCACAAGCTTTTTTAATTTTGAGCGCTTATCCGGGTCTCCAACACCATTAACATTCCAAGAAATAATCTTACACATTATTAGAAACAAGGTATCCCCAAAAAGTAAGAAAACCAAACAAGACAAGCATTAATTTGTGTCGCTAGATCCCACATCCAAAACATCTTTGAAAGCATGCACATGGGATAGAATAGAGTTTGACACAAAATTAAATTCTTTATTGGAGAATTCAATCCCCGAGTATTTACCGACTTCTTTAATTTTGTCGAAGAGAAGCATCAATTTCTCGTGAATTCCATTGGCCATCTCTAAATCATCACCAACAACGTGTAGCTTTTGACTATTACTTGTTTGCGACGCCGCATCCTCATTATCGCATGATAATTCCTTGTGCACTTCCTTAAATTTATTACAATCATTATTGTCTTGTTTGGAATTGGAGCCTCTCTCCATATCTCTATTTTCTTCTTTGCTTGATGCTTCCTCATTAAGATGGATAGGTAAACTAGAACTAGATTGAACTTCTTTAGAAAATTTGGCCTTTAGTTTCTTCTTTAGGATTATCAAGGAAGAATTACCCATAGCTATTGAGCTGGATGCAAGACTGGCCGTTGAGAAGCCTGTTGGGACAGCAGCCGAGCTGGAGACTAAACTGGCAGGTGGAAATCCTGTTGGGTCAGCAACCGAAAAGTTCTTAACTTTCACATTAGATGTTGTAGAAAAATTCAGTTGTCCCATTGAGGGGAGCCCGTGTCCAAAAGCATCTAGGGTATTTGTCTTAGATAAAGTCACGTGATGGGTAGCTGGTTTCGAGTTTGAATTAAAGAGGATCCGTACTGGTGCAGAACGGTTTGATCCACGTGGTTTAGTAGCACTCGATACCTCTGCCTCCACCACTCCCTCTCTGACGCCTGAAGTACTCGATACCTCTGCCTCCGCCACTCTCTCTCTAACACCTAGGGCTATCTTCTGGCCAATATGTTTCTTCTGACTTCCCACCAACCCCAGCTCTCCACGCTTCTGTTGTCCTTCTTCCCCATCTCCGGTCATTTGAACTCTCTTCCAACGCCAGATTTTTTTGCTGTTATGATACCATTGACCTTTATCGATAAAGATGGGTTTGAAATCGGATTTTGGGTTTTCCAGAACTTCACCAATCAATCTAATTTCAACCCAAGTTTTTGAATACCCTAACAGAAGGTCCTGGCACCAAACTCCATTATTAACCGGTCCCTTCACCTTTAGTCTGATTTCCGTGAGATTTGTTGCCATTGAAGTTTCCGGGAAAACTTCCACCAGTCCCCCAAAGGAGTCCCATATAGATCATAAGAGACTCCTCCTACCCTTAATCCACACTTGTTTGGTTTCCATCGGATTTGGTTTAGGGATGTCGTTGATACCTGCATACCAGGGGTAAGTACTGATTACTGAATCACCAACTTTCCATCGTTTCAAATTTCTGACCCTTGAGAATTCATCAAAGGTTTTAATTGCGAATACAGCTTTAGCATCACCGATAGGTTGTAAATCAAACCCAAAAGTCCAATCGAATTTATCCATCACCCAAATTCCTACTTCATTCCATTCAAATTCTTTGAAGACACTTCAACCACCATTGTTCTCTTCCAGAGGGAATGTAATTCCATTTTTCCATTAGGCATATTAAAAATTGGGTGTTGATGGGATTAGCAGTAGCATTTTTTTCTAATTATTTTCCAGCTGCCCAAACATTATTATTAGATTTAGCCCTTGGGAAGTCCTTCTGTTGGCTTTGATTTCCAGCTACCCATACATTAGCAACAAATTTAGCCCTTGAGAAATCCTTCTGTTGGCTTGCTTTATGTGTTACAATATCAGACATCAGATCTTCTAAGAGTATCCATGTACTCCACCAACCATCTTCATTGCTTCCAGATGGGAAATACAAAGAAGATAGGTACTCTCGATTATGAGAGACCTGTAAACAAATGAACTTGCCATGTTCATTTACATTCCTTGATAAAGACATCCACTCCATATTTTCTTTATAGCTCCATATACCTGTCTTACTCCCCCCATTCTTAGCCTCCTCCTTCAATAGTCTACTTAACCAGATTCCCGCCTTGAAGCTGAGCCAGCAGAAGCGCCTTTTGCTACCTGACCAGGTAGCTATATTATAATATCTCTTATACCTTTCTTGCCCATTGACCCACCTATGATCTTCCTCTCCACTTTTATTGATCTCCCTGCTCTTGTTTGCTTTGTAGGATTTCTGTTAGCAACATCAGATAGACCTCTAGCCGAGCTTGATACATTCTCAGATATCCTTGATTTTCTTATTTTTGCAGTGATAAATCCCTCCTCACCCACTGTTTTGGTGTAGATTACCATTTTCCGATGAAAAAACGATGACGGTAAACGATCTCTCTCCTCACACTGTCTCTCTCCTCGCACTGTCTCTTTCTCTCCACTTTCTTAATCCATGCATGGAGCTGTTGCTTTCACTTCCTTTTGATTCCTTTATATTATTGCCCGGGTTTTGAGAGTGAAAGAAAGAGATCATGACATATTTTTCTTTACTATTATATATTACTCAGTCTTACTAGATAGATAGATTCATAAAAATCTAATTCATCTTAATTCAATTCTCATGGCAAAACCAATATCTATCTATCTACTATCTAACTTCTTCCAGTTTTCATATGTATGTACCAGAGGAATGACATCAACCCAGGGAGGGGGGGCAATTATTTTGCAAAACAATCCAAGCCTAGGTCGGATGCCTTGTGCCTGTCATGGGGATGGGGGTTTCAAACCACAACCACATACAGCTGCCCAACCCCCTGCTTCACATCTGGACAATGCTGAACAAACAATCGTTAAAATTGATTTCAGTTGAATGAGTGGGTTTATTGAGGTCTGCATTTATCAGACAAAAAAAAAAGAGCAAAATCCAAAAAAACAAAATCCATCCTTAGTTACTTTAGAAGAAGGAATTTCAATATTAATCAACATCCTAAATTTTCCAATTCATCTCGCACTCTATGTTGAGAGTTACGCTAACCTCCGTTTCTATTGGGCGGTCAACGAAACTCCGGTTTTTAATTGACTGAAAAACAAGTTAGTCCCCTTACATTTTATGACCGTTCATTTTTTTTTTAAATTAGATCGATCTTTTGCTCCACGTTGGACGGCAGTGTTCACCCTTTTTTTATGTTGGTGGGTCAGCGAAACCTTTGATCCCAATTAGTTGATATTTTATTCATATTCTTACACCACGTTTATATTTTTTTAATAAAATCAAGACCGTCGAATTTGTAATACGTAAGCTACTAAAATTAGATTTTTTATTTTATTTTTTAAAGCTGGAATTTATACAAATAAAATTGAAACACGTTCAAAAAAAAAATCTCGATATTTTTCCAATTTTTTTCCAGATTTGTCTTACGTGAATATTTTTTTCTTTAATTGTAGTTTTAACCTTTTCTTATCTTATTTTTTCTTGATAAACATTTAATATTCTTTATACACGTTTATGTTTTTCATATATTTTCGTTAACAAATCTAAGAACTACTAATAAGAATATCAACATTTAGATCGAATCTTTAACACTTGTTTTGCCATCTATATTTGCATTACGAGAATATATTTGCCTTATTTATTAAAAAATCTGGAACATCGAATATATTTACCTTATTTTTGACGTGTATATTGATAGGATTTTAGAATAGTGGTAAAATAGGTTCGATTCTCGGACTTGTGAAGATTTAATTTCTAGACCTAATTTTTATTAACAGAAAATAAAGAGAATTAAAACAATTTGATTTTAAAATGGATGAAGAAAAACTAGGGCTTAAGATTCCACCATTAACCAATACTTCAGTGATAACATCTAACAATTCTTATATTCAATTTAATCTAAATATGCCAAAGATAGGTTTTTGAAAGAATAATTGTTAATCAAGAGCATGAGACATCAAGAGTTTAAAAACCAAGTATGATCCATCAGAAGAAAACACAATTATTTGAGAAAAACCATTTTTTCAATTTTAATTCAAGCAATTAATAATAAAAGAATTGTAGAATAAATATAATTAAAATAGAAGTTACCACAATTATTGGATGAGCGGCTTCCTTCGTCGCCCCAGTGATGTTGCTTAGCTCATTGTAATGGAAACACACTCAAAATAGACTTTCATTGCTCAAAACGTGCTTACAGTGGTGAAAAAAGAGTAACACAGAAGAACAGAGACGCTTATAAGTGTTACAGAGAAGTGTTCTCTACGTTACAGAAGAAGGAAAAGGGAACAGAAAAGAAAGACGGACACCATGCGCTGTTGACATAAGACTGCTTCAGCAGCTGCGTCAGCGACAGAACTAGCGACAGTATCAGCGACAGTTCTTCAGCGCCTTATGTTCTTCCTCTTCTTCTTCGCAGCAGCAGGAACTATTTTTCTCCTGATTTTTCCCGGTGGCTCCCCCCTTCCCTTTTATTTGCTTCTCTTTGCTTTATATAGGATTAGTAAGCCCTAGTAACTCATGTGAACCGATAAGGACTCCAAAACAAAACCAAAACCAACTCTAAATCCTTTTTTATCCGAATCCAGGGAGGTTTTCTTTTCCGGCTGCCAACTTGATTTTTCACCCATTTTTCCGGCGTGAAACTCTTGTAAATGATGTGTGCAGACCTAGGTTGATTAATTCTTCACAAATCCAACTCTAACAACCCTTTAAATCCCTTGAAAATAAGACCCGACACAAATCAGGATATCTTTACATGTGAAGCATGTGTTCCCTCCAAATCCGGATTTGAATTCAAAAGGGAGGGTGCCTTTAACAATTGTCTGGGTGCCTTTAGTAATTTAGTGAGTGTCTTATCACTTTTTGAGCCGATTTTTTCACAAATATTTATTTCTCGAAAATACCTACAAAGACATAAAAACCCATAATAAGTACAAAATCGAACACTATCAAAATAGATAATCGAGCACAATTTAGACACAAAAATGTGTCTATCAAATACAAACTTACTATTTGCTAGTCCTCGAGCAAATCTAATCTAGAAATAAAATTCTAACTCACTTTCGCAGGAATCGTGACTACATTTAGCATATGTAATAAGCCTTTAAACCCCTAGGTGTCCCTAGTGGACGAGTTTTGTCTCGTGAGGGTTTACAAGAGGTATACCCACAAAACCTTTACTCCAGATTTTAGCGACTCGTGGACGATTAAGGATAGACAGCAAACAAGCTATTTAGTTGGCTTACTCAATTCTTCGTCTATGGGAATCATTACCCTATATGAGTCCAATTGTCGTACACGAGTGTTTGCTCAAGCATACTAAAATTCATATATAAGACAACAGAGCTCTACTCAGATAATCGTTCAACCACAAGACTCAGAATCTATCACAGTTCAATCACATGAAAAGATTTAGAAGATGGACATGGAAAATATAAAGGTTGCACGTGTTGACTAAGGTGAACGGTGTTTTCCATATTTTTCTGAAGGTCAGTGCCAGGATGAATCCTAATGGATTGAGATACGCTCCCACTGGTCTTAAACCTAATACTAATATCGATTCAACTGGTATATACAAGGGTCCCAGCGATCGATTTATTGAAAATAAAAACAATAAATGTATTGAAAAAATGATTGGATCAAATTGAATCCAAGCATGGTTCTTATCAACATCTCATGTGATAGTTCCCATGGATCCTGCGTTCCACGCTTGCTTAGGCGACGGAGACAGGGTGAACACACATATATTGCTATCAAAGTGTCAATACTCGATTTTTTTTTTATTGAATAAGAATTAAAAATAGGGCTTAATCTCAACACTCTATTTCATCCTGGAGGCGATAACAATTTGATACTGGGCCCCACCAAATCACTTAGAGAAACACAAAATTGCAAAAGTAAAAACAGAAAGTGATATGGTCGAGATAGACTCCGAGATGTGTGACGAATATCATGATATTTCTAACACCTAAACTTTGTCCTTTTATGAATAGACCGTTTGACTGGGCACACCAATTCCTATAGAAAGAGCTAAGTTTCCATCTACCTAGAATGGTTAGTGTCACATCCTGAATTGTTCACAAGTTTTTAGAATTTGGAGTTTTATATTTCATTAAAAGTTTCTCCCTTAGCCCCAAACTTAAATCTAACATTGTCCTCAATGTTCTAAAGGTGAATGATTAAAAGCATGAACAAA
The DNA here is from genome assembly GCA_023531435.1 of Papaver californicum. NCBI lineage: Eukaryota > Viridiplantae > Streptophyta > Magnoliopsida > Ranunculales > Papaveraceae > Papaver > Papaver californicum. Next base: position 3,390,573 of record JAJJMC010020031.1, on the reverse strand, counting down.
GAGAAACTGTTACCAATTGAAGGAAATAAGTTAAAGAAAGATATTACTGTGTTGCATGAGCATGGGTTACCTCCCAAGAAGTGCTAAGTTTAAAGTCTTCAGCCAAACTAAGAAAGAATTAGTCACCTTATAAAATCATATAGCAATAGTCGGAACAACTGTGGGCCATCTGAATCAAATAGTGTTATCACAAATAAGAGGAAACTGCAAAAGGCCAAGAAAATGAACAAACCGAGTACACCCTTATCTAGTTTTCTGTTTAAGACAACTACTTCTAGTTGAGGTTCAGGTTCAGGCTCTATAAAAGGGTCTGGATAAAATATTTTCATGGGATGGATTTCCTCGCAGGAAGGATCAACAAGATCAGGTTGTAAAGTCTGGAAAAATTCAACTAAGAACTTAGAAGCACATAATAATAACCTGAATAATTGTGGATCCTCAAAGTCAATCAGATTTGACCCACACAGTTGACTATTATGAAGGTGGTCATTCTTAAGCAAATGTGTCGATTCCCTAAAGTAATTAGGTTTAGTCTTAATACTTAATAACTGACACATTTGAAATTCTAACGTTCCCACATATGGAAGAAAATATTTTGGTAGGAAAACAAAGTCAATCTCGGTATTATCGCCTAGGTAAACCACATCGACAATTGGATGGGTTTCTAACAACTGAACTTCTTTCTGGACATGATTAGGCTCGGGAAACAATTCTTGAAGATAGTTTCTTAATATGGTAGGTGTACAAAAATCAAGTCCCAAGTGAGGGACTTCTAAAATAGTCAAAGGTAAAGCACAAGGAGAATGATAATCACCCCCAAACTTAGAATTTTGGGTGTCTCTAGATAGACTAGTCACAATTTTCCTAATTTCTAGATGATCAGATTCCTGAAAATGGTCAATTGCTTCTTCTAAGTTATAATCAAGTGGTGCATCCTCACTCATATTTAAAATCTCTACGGGTCTATCTTGGTTATCTAAGACTATTGTTTCTAAATCGTTGGACTCTAAAACAGTATTCTCAGGATAAACCCATTCCTCTAAGCCATTATCGGCTTCAAAACAAGAAAGTTCTACATCGTCTAAAACAGTGGTATCTCTAATTAAATCCTCTTCCTTTTGAATAGGTGAATAATCATTAAAATTATTTGGATTTGTACGAGAACTAACATTATCATCATGAAGCACCATTGGAGTGACAATTTCCCGATCACTCTGCCTGTATATTTTAAGTTCTTCACCAATATTATCCTCATCATCATAATAACATGAAGATGTTTGAACCTCGTCTACATAAGTAGTGTTACCAATTCTATCCTCGTCCTCTTGGCTAAGTGAATAATTATCAAGGGTAGCACTATATTGGCAATTAAGATCATTTTGAACAATATTACTCTCTACAAGAATTTCATTCAATCTATTTACATTCTCAGTCAACTGTTTGAGGGATTCTTCTAGAGAAGGATTTGGGTCATCATAGGGAGTACTAGATTGCATCTGCTTTAGGGCATCCCTCCAAGAAAAAGAATTAGAATTTTTCTCACTTTCATGTTCATAAGACGGGTGTATGTACGAATAGTAATTGGGATCACCCTGGTATGAGTAATAACGTCCAAAAGGTTAGTGGTGATCCCGACTAATATCCACACAATGTTGATAGTAAGGATGTCTATTTTGAAATTCAGTCGGATATTCATTGTATTGGTCCTCATAATACCAGTTCGACATTTTCTAAAAACTTCCTAAAAAAAATAAATCTAAGAAAAAATAAATCCTAACATGAAGGGGTCTAAACATACACAAACAAACAAGGCCGACTCAACCAAATCAAACCTACTGAATCTAGCAAACAAAAAGAATGATGGCTCCACTTAGATTGTTTCTAGACCATTTTCTATTCTTTCAAAAGGCAACTAGTTAAAATTTTAGCAAACCTCTTAGAGCTCTCCGAATTAGATTAAGTCGAAGAGAAACAGGATAAGTTCTAAGGAGCTTTGCTGTCTCTTTGGCACTTTCCCTGGGTTACAAGGCGGCTCTAATCAACTTAAAATAATCTTCCTGATCTTCGAGTTAGGCTAACAAAGTAACCAATACATTCCTTTTGAACGAGTTTATGAGCTCGTTACCCTATCGGTCTCTTTCTAGTCAGAATTTTAAGGTTTAGGTTCGACTTTGGTAACTTGTTCCTAAAGCGGGCAAGAAGGAAACGGTGATGAAATCCGAGTCCTTATCTTGTATGGCCAGTTCTTGCCCTTTAATAGAAAAATAAGTCTGTATTCAATTCCTCAACATATATGCATACAAATGAATACAGTAAACTCACTTGCAGGGGATTCGTGGGTTGATAGAGTCTTACCTCCCGTACCAGACGGGGGATGAATCGGTTGTAGTCGACTCGGGCCACCGACTCCGTGTCAGTGTGCGAACCCGAGGGGCCGAGACAATATCGTAATTGTCGTCCTTCCATGTAGCAGTTTATATTTAAATTACCCTTCCGTAGGGTTTAAAAATAATAAAATGTCCAAAGTCCAAAATAAATTCCAAAAAGTGTCCAAAATAAAAGAAAAATTACAGAAATAATAAAAATTCATAATAAAATTTTATAAACAAATAAAATATAAAGAAAATAAATCTAATTAATAAAAATAAAAGTCTTTGTCTTCTTCTCCGTTCTTTAAGCTTTAACTTTTAACTCCAAGTCCTTAACTTTAACTTCAAGTCTTTAATCACCAAAGTCTTTGGCTTTATTTCCTTTCAATCCAAGATCCAAACCTGTAGAAAAAAGAGAAATACCCAAAGAAACGTAAAATAAAACAAAGTAAAAATAATACTAAAAACAAAATCTAAAAATCTAAAAATAAATCTAAAACTCTAAACCTAAAAACAAGTCCCCGGCAGCGGCGCAAAAAATTGATGGGATTTTAGAATAGTGGTAAAATAGGTTCCATTCTCGGACTTGTGAAGATTTTATTTCTAGACCTAATTTTTAATAACAGAAAATTAAGAGAATTAAAACAATTTGATTTTAAAATGGATGAAGAAAAACTAGGGCTTAAGATTCCACCATTAACCAATACTTCAGTGATAACATCTAACAATTCTTATATTCAATTTAATCTAAATATGCCAAAGATAGGTTTTTGAAAGAATAATTGTTAATCAAGAGCATGAGACATCAAGAGTTTAAAAACCAAGTATGACCCATCAGAAGAAAACACAATTATTTGAGAAAAACCATTTTTTCAATTTTAATTCATGCAATTAATAATAAAAGAATTGTAGAATAAATATAATTAAAATAGAAGTTACCACAATTATTGGATGAGCGGCTTCCTCCGTCGCCCCAGTGATGGTGATTAGCTCATTGTAATGGAAACCCACTCAAAATAGACTTTCATTGCTCAAAAGGTGCTTACAGTGGTGAAAAAAGAGTAACACAGAAGAACAGAGACGCTTATAAGCGTTACAGAGAAGTGTTCTCTGCGTTACAGAAGAAGGAAAAGGAAACAAAAAAGAAAGACGGACACCATGCTTTGTTGATATAAGACTGCTTCAGCAGCTGCGTCAGCGTCAGAACTAGCGACAGTATCAGCGACTTATGTTCTTCCTCTACTTCTTCGCAGCAGCAGGAACTATTTTTCTCCTAATTTTTCCCGGTGGCTCCCCCTCCCCTTTTCTTTGCTTCTCTTTGATTTATATAGGATTAGTAAACCCTAGTAACTCATGTGAACCGATAAGGACTCCAAAACAAACCAAAACCAACTCTAAATCCTGTTTTATCCGAATCCAGGGAGGTTTTCTTTTCCGGCTGCCAACTTGATTTTTCACCCATTTTTCCGGCATGAAACTCTTGTAAATGATGTGTGCATACCTAAGTTGATTAATTCTTCACATATCCAACTCGAACAACCCTTTAAATCCCTTGAAAATAGGACCGACACAAATCAGGATATCTTTACGTGTGAAGCATGTGTTCCCGCCAAATCCGAATTTGAATTCAAAAGGGAGAGTGCCTTTAACAACTGTCTGGGTTCCTTTAGTAATTTGTTGGGTGCCTTTATTACTTTTTAAGGCGATTTTTTCACAATTTTTTATTTCTCGAAAATACCTACAAAAATATAAAAACCCATAATAAATACAAAATCGAACACTATCAAAATAGATAATCGAGCACAATTTAGACACAAAAATGTATCTATCATCTATTTACTTTCCGAAATAAATATAAAATTCCTAAATCAATTTATAAAAAACCGAATGTCCGGAATTTTTTCACTCAGAACCTATTGATAGAAAACCTATTAGTAGAATTTTTGATTTTGTTCAGTGCGTATCGATGGAAGAAATTTCTTGCCCCTGTTGATATATTTCCTACCCAATATCTATTGAGATTTCCTACCTAATTTTTTCCCTCAACCCATCAATTCTGAAAACGCTTTCATTCCCATCGATGAAGATCAACTGAATGCCCTGAAAAATGGTTCTTCGTCTTCTACGAGAAGAAGAAAATCTCTATAAAATCATTCTCATGGTATATGGCTTCAAACTGACTTATTAGTCGTCTCAGGAAGGAATTGAGCATGTCAAATCCACTGATATCTAGAGAGATTTGTGTTGCTTCTACAGATGTATTTCTTCAATGACCTAATTTATCAGAGCCTGAACCTTTCTCTGGTGATTATTTTACAACTCTTTAATGATTTCTAGAGTATGGGTTTCGAATTTTTGAGTTATGGTTTTGACTATTTGAATTTTTTGTGCAGGCTATAATATAGGGTTTTCAAAATTTTATCTTTTAACAGCGTTATCAAACAATACTAATTTACTGATGTCCTCTATGAGAAGGTATAGGTACTATTATTATCTTTCTTATAAATTTTATTGATTATAGTTTTATATGTGAATTTTTAGGGTTTTAGATTGAGTTTTGGTTTTACTGGGTTTGTTGTTACTGAGTTATTTATGTATGTTTCCTGCTTTGAATTTGAGAATTTGTGGTTGGCAACATGGTTTTGGAATCTTTGTGTGAAGTGGTTCCTAAACTGTAATTTGAGGATGAGATTTATAGGCGTTTTTACACTAAATTAAAGTGCTTAATATCAAGGTCTGAGTTTTGCGGGACAATATTGAAATTCTGCAGCAATTTTATAGGTTTCAGAAAGTTTAATTCATTGTGTGTAGGAAATTGCATATGAAAATTTAGGGGTTTCAAGGTGTGGGAAATGTTAGGTTTTAGGAAATTTGTACATATTGGGTTTCCTCATGTTTTACAGAGATTTGTTGCACTCAAACTCCAGAGAAGTGAAACTGATTTTGCTGAAGCTGCTCTCCAAGATATTGAATTATATCTGACACTGCCAATGGTGATTCTTGGAATTCCGACTTTGTTATTTGATTAATTGACCACTTTAACCATGGGATTGTAGTTCAATTGGTCAGAGCACCGCCCTGTCAAGGCGGAAGCTGCGGGTTCGAGCCCCGTCAGTCCCGACCTAGGATCCGATGAATCCGTCAACTCATTTCTCTATTTTCGGTGAAGAGGGAGGGTCCAAACGGACAACATATTTATATAATTTTTGAATACCCTGGTGATAGTTTACTCCCCTTGATCAAATACGATAGATATAGAGGTCTAAATTTGAATAAAATTAGGGAGATTTATAGATGGGTTTTTACAAAGTCTTGATTACTTATATAGAGAAGTTGGAATAATTCACTCAGATTTGAAACTTGAAAGTGTTCTGCTTATCTCTTCCATTGATCCCTCCAAACACCCCAATAAATATGGAATTTCTCTTATTCTTGAGAAGCCCAATAGCATTTCAAACAGTGGTTCTTTGATAAATACTGGCGAGCATAAACTGAAGAGGAAAGCAAGGACCGCAATAGTTAAGATCTCGACAAGGAGAGGTTCAATGGGAGGAATTACAAAATGCGTAAGGTCATTAGATGAAATTGATCTTAGATGCAATGTCGTTGATTTTGAAAATGCATGTTGGGTTAATAAGGCTTTTAAAGTTGAGATTTAACTAAGACAATATAGAGCTCCTGAAGTTGTTCTTGGAGTTGGTTTCTAATTTTCTGCAGATATGTAGTATCTTGCTCGTGTTGATTCGAGCTTTCTACTAGCGAAGTGACGTTTGATCCTACAAATGGTGAAGGGTTTACTGAATATGAGGTATGTTTCTTGTATTATTTAAGCTAACACTTGACTGCATACGAACACATATATTCTTTTTGTGACATGGAGGAGTCTCGCAGAAAAAGACCTAATGCTATATGGTACATAGATTGGACTGATGGTGCATAAATACACTTATAATGTGAAAAACAAATATCTTTGATAATGGACGTAGTTGTTATCAAATGTTGATTGATGATGATCGTTTATTATTTAATATGTTTAGATGGAATTATTTATGAACACTAAATTCAGTTACATGAATTTCTATAACATAACAATTATAAGTAACACCAGTAAAAATAAGGATCCAATTATAACATATTGATTATTGACATATAGGTACGTCTATCTTACATTAGTCATTCAATTTTCATTTCTTTAATACTTTTCTTTAGCTGAATATTGCAATACAACTAGTTATTTCCGTAGTATATTGATTATTGACATAAAGTGTATTTTTTTAATATACAGACTGTATTGGAAAAGAGTAGTGATTTCATTATCACACCAACAGGGAAAAGTACAAATGAAATTACACTTCCTTTATCTATTAAGTGTTAACAAGTGCGAGAATGTAGACTGTACGAGAATGAAGTGTTTACAAACTTCATGGAAGAAAAGATGGTAATTGTGATGAATTGTGAGATGATTTCGAAGCCAGGAAATAGGAAAGATTATGGTCTGATTTTGACTTAAATGTGTGTCAGGAGGGTTGAGTTGGACAGGATTTTTGAATACAAGATGGAAGAAGGATCAATTGGTCTGATTTTTGTTGCCGAGAAGAGGTGCTTTCTGAATGAATGGGCTCAAATGAGATTGCCATAACGAGGACAGTGCAGAGAAAATAGATATGCTAATGATTTAGATAATGTTGTGAATGATGGGTTTGTTTTGAATGTTGCATATATTGCAGGAAAGGAGATAGAATTGTATTAGAAATCAACATGGATTCTATCTCTGAATTAAGAACAAACTGCACTCAACATGTTTGTAAAAATGCCTGAACAGACACTTCTTACCACCAAATCTTGATGCTAGCTAGCCATGGTCCTGTGTATATTCACAATATGTTAGGAAGTATTTTACCGTGGCCAAAAGTGGTGGCTGTGCTTGAAGGCAAGATGAGGAGTTATGGGTATTTGTTGAGATGGAATTGGGAGAGTAGGGGTAAGTTTGAGGTTAATAGCCGAGAAGTTAGGGAATAAGAAAGCATGTGTTAATGTTGATTGTTGCTATTGATGTTAGTAGTGAACGGGGAAGATTGACGACTGTCTTTGAGTCCTGTAAGAAGAGTGAAAGAGTGGGCTTGAATCAGAGTTGAATTTGGAAAGGGTTTTTCTTAGTGAAAATTCAGGCACAAAAATGGTTGTTATCGCTGTTTTTTAGGTCAATGAAGGGATGAGATATGGTAGTTTTAGAGTTTGGAATGGTTTAGGAAAGTGGGATGTTTATCTTGCAGGGAGAAATTGAGCTGACTTTGGTCTATAAACAAAAAGAAGACATCTCTCTCGACTGCTCAACCTCCAACAGAGAGGATCTTTGCTCCTCTCCAACTCCATTCCCCAAGTTTCACTTACAGCCGTAGACCATCATCGCCAGGCCGCCTTCATTCACTACCACCAGGAAGCTCGAGCACCACAGCAGCGAACCTGAGCCAGACCACTCGTTTGCAGTGCACAGCCACCAGTCCATTGGCAGGACTGAGCTCACCATTTCATTCCATTGTTTGGTTTATTGTTTGGTTTAACCTGAGGGTTTATTGTGATTAAACGGTTTTTGTTTAAACAAATTTTATGTTTTTTTTTAAGGGAGAATTGTTGATATGACCCCATTTTATTGCCTACATTTTAATATGATCCCGTTTTTTTAACTATTACAAACATGACCTCATTATTTTTTTTGTTATAAGTATGACCTCATTTTTTATAGGGAGTATTTGGATACAACCTCAAATAGTATTTTTTTTTTACTAAATTAAATTAAATTACGATTTTATATATTTTAATTTAATAGAAAATATCAATTTGATCTATTAAAAATAAACCCACGTCATAATTAATCAAAACTTAATAAGAATTGAATCCTAATAACCAAATTTTCAGTTTCTGGAATAAAACATCAACAACAAAAAAAATACCATTTTTTAAGTCGGGTATGCATGTAAGATAAAATTGAAGAAAACTCATTACATAAAATTGATTTATACTTAATAAGGTATAATAAGATCTTAATTTAATTTAGTCAAAAAACTTACTGTTTGAGGTTGTATCCAAACATTCCCTATAAAAAATGAGGTCATATTTTTAATAAAAAAAAACGGGGTCATAATTATAATAGTTAAAAAAACGGAATCATATTTAAAATGTAGATAATAAAATGGGGTTATATAAGCATAATCCCCTTTTTTTTATTTTAAAGATTTCAAACGCAATGAAATGAACTCCCAAGTGGTTATTTGTTTGAGCAATAAAGATGTTTTGGGGGGTTTTATTGCTGAGAACCGTAATGTGTATTGTATATTAAACAAATGGCTAAAACTTTCGACTGTATAATAGTTATCCACATTAGAAAACACTTTGAACATCACCTTGACACCACCTGTAGATGTAAACACGAGAGATTTATCATGTCGCTAAGCACAAGATATACGAAAAATATCACAGTACATTAATATAGAAAATTATAACATTATACTCTTACACAAAAAAAAATTAATACCAGCAAAAGATAATGCATGCTTGTGCCGTAATATGAGACACAATTTTCTTACTCGGTGGAAATATGAGACACAAAATAGTTTGGTATAACGGTTTTTCTACTGATAACGAGAAAGGCCACATCAGTTTAGGATCTTGATCGCTCTATCTGGATTGCAGAGCGAAATCAGTTTTAATGAATCAAACTAATCTTCCTACACATTCCTGTTTGGCGAGGACAAATGTACTACAAATAGAAATCAATAATTTAAATATAAAAGATTTAAAATCAAGCAACATAAAAGAAAATAAAAATCTTTTTTTTTCTTTTGACTTTTACTGAAGAATGTTGGCCACGTTGGCCTTCTTTGATTTAAGACCTTTTTTTTCCCGTTTTGTTGGAATTTTGCCATCTTAGCCAATAATAATTGAATCATTCAGGACTTATGCTCTGAATTTACCCTTATAACATGGTTTTTTAAACAGGACTTACTCGTTCCACTAAAAACATTTGCATAGTTTATTTTCTGAATTTGGTTACAAAGTATTATGTTTGGACTCTTAGACAATACATCTCCGACTACAGTTGTGTTAAACTCTTACGTAAAAAAAATTGGCAATTTGAAATTGATCATTATGATTAACGTAGCTCTCATAGATTTTATTGGCTGGATATTTATAGTGCAATCCTGAAAATTACGGAAAAATAAAATAGGCTAGCAGCTTGGAGTTCTTTAGCTGGTCATGTGGTAGTGCCTAAATAAAGGATTTTTTTTCAGATGATATTTCTCATGGTTAAGTACTTAAGTGTGTACTTATCATTGCCTTCTATAGCTTTTCAATGAAGCATGTACATGTTCATCTATTTATATTTTAAATCTATTCTACAATTATACTTACACTGAGCACAATATGTTTCTCTTTCTAACCAGGTGGATGATATTGTGGGAACATTAGCCCTTGGACATTTTGATGACGAAGACATTGTAACAATAATGATAATTGGAACCAGTACGAATGTTTGCTATGTGGAGTTTACAGATACAATCATCAAGTCTCAATGCCTGCTTTCAAATTTAGGAGGCATGGTAATTTTTATGATCTCTGAGATATATAACTCGGTGCTTACTTTCTTAGAGAATATGTGATAGTTTGCATAGTTCTTATATTTTGAGCTTCAATTCTTTAGGTAGTTAACATGGAGTGTGGTAATTTATGGTCCTCCCATCTGCCGAAAACTTCATAAAATAATGATCTAGACGCGAAGAGCCCTAACCCATATGATCAAGCAATAAGTTTTTATTAATAGATTTTCGATTGCTTATGCACATGGTAGACGTTTGTTGTGTTATATGAGTCCTTCGTTGCATCACTCAATTTGGTACATGGACAGGTTGTGTTTGAATTGTTGAATGACATGCGTGTGGTATTCTCGATGTGCGTCATCCATAATTAGATATTTGTGTCAGTCGAATCAAATAAATGTATTTTTATTTTATAATAGGATACGAGTAAATGATGGATGTAAGAGGCTGCATCGTTGAAGTTTGCACCCGTACATATGATTATCAAAATCCTTATTTGTATCATGGAGAAAGGCTTCGATAACATGGTTATATTCTTACTGCTGGTTTGTTTTTCTACACTTCGACTATTCTCATTTAATTTCAAACAACCATATATGCTGGAAAGAGTCAATTATTACTGATTTTGCTTATACGTGCATTTTGAAATCAATGTTACACCTTAGAAGATGTTGAATTATTAATATCAAGCAAGATAATTTAAGATGATATTATATATGAGCAGTACTGTAATATCAGGTAAGATAAAATCAAAGCTAATTTAAGGTCGATTTGATATCTGATTCTACTTAATTCTACCAGTCTACGAGCTTCTGGGCTAAATTGGCCAAGAGCGTTCAGGATCAATTTTGAAAACCTATTTGGCGGTTCCATAACTGTAAATATTTCCTATTTTATTTTTTTCCCTTTTCTTTGAGGTGTTCATGGATCTATATAACAGATTCCTTTTACCTTGTGGCAGTTTGTGGATTATAGTATGTTCCAAATTTATATTTATGATAATGATCATAAGAATATCTTTAGTGTTCTTTTCTTTATCGGAAAAAATAATTTATTATGAATATCTTTAGACTTGGTTAACATAATTATTACGCTGGACTTGAGTTTCCATACTATCCTGAAATGTATCATCAAAAGAGTTATATTATAATAGTTGACATCATTTACTTTTTTCCACTGGACTTGATGTCAAAGCAGATCTGCAAGACAAATGTTCCGCAATCCTTCATAATCTATATGTATTTAAAATTTTAATTTTTTAGATGATAAATTGATCTTTGTTTTTGTGATTCCTTTTTATCATCTCAACAAAAGAAACCGGACCAAAAGTGGCGAAAGATGACTTTTGCAGGTGGATTATTTTCAAACTTAAGCACTCAAACCATGTTCAACAGATAGCTTACATGGTTATGGTGTATTGACACATTTTTAAACCACCAAAAATGTTGGGGATGACAGATTTTTAAGTGAGCAGCCTTTTACGCGTTTTGGTAGGCTTAAAATACTTTCATATCTCTACTGATTCACTAAGTTATCTTCAATTTCATAACAAAGACAAACATTTGGCTGCACAAGAATCCATATTTGGTTATTTTAGACTATATAATATATGTATATCAAATGTCCTGATAGCTAATCACTGACAATGCACATAAATCTTTTGAATAATTTTTCGGTGAATTACTGGATTCCTTACTCAGGGATACCTCTTTATCATCCTTAAAATTTGTTTAGTAATTTCAGTGATTTTTTTTTTTTTTGGTCTAAATTTTGTTTCAATAATTTGTGTATCATATGAGTTTATTGATGTAATTTTAAGGTGGTAAATAAAGATTCGTTACTCAGACTTGTGAAGATTGATTTCAAATCTAATTTCTAAAATTAAAAATAAGAAAACTCAAATATTTTTTATAAGGTTGAGAGAAAACTGAGACTAGGATTCCACTATTTTCCAATTTCAAAGTGATAATAATTTTAATCATGCAATTTTAACATTTTAATTTGATTCTAAATCATTGCAAAAATAGATTTTCAAAACAACAACTGTATAACAGAAGCATGGAGCATCTAGGGCCTAAGCCGAGGCATGCACCATATAACGGAATCACAATTGCTTAAAAAAAATCTTTTAAATCAATTTTTTAACCAAGGCAATTAATCATAAATAAATTGCATAAATTAATTAAATACTTACCACATAATTAATGGAAAATTAGCTTCTTCCATAGCCTCAAAGATGAAGTTTGGTTCCTCATTGTAATGGCAAAATCCACAAAAATCATTTTTATAACTCAAAATTGCTTACAATAAGAATAGAAATGCTCACAGACAGTCTGATACGTTTATAGGTGTTGCTGTGAACACTTCAGCCCGTAACAGAAAACAGTTCAAAAGAATACGCAATAGAAAACAGAATTCTCTTGCGGTAAGCGACTGTTGCTGAAGGTATTTTGTTCTTCCTTCTTCGTATCACCAGCAGAAAAAATTTCGTCTGTGGACTTTTTCCTTTGGCTGTGTTCTTGATTCTTGCTTCCCCCCTCGATTCTCTCTTCTCCCAAACTCTCTAGTAGCCTCTATTTATACTACCCATCACCCAAAACTTCCTTTAATCCTCTCAAATCTTTCCGAAAATTTTTGTGAAAATTCTTTCCCGATAAGAAAGATTTTCTTCCTGATTTCGATTGATTTTGATTCTTGATTGCTATAAGAGGAATCAACTTGATCTCCTTCTCTTTTATAGTTCTTTCCCAATAATTCTAGCTTCCAAAGTTAAGGAATTTCCAAAGTTAAAGCTTGTTTCCAAATTTCAATTGAGTTTCCTATTTCACGCTGTATTGAAGAATGGAAATTCTTCTTCCCGCCACTTTCTATCATTTGAATTCTGGGTGTGGGTTCCCTTAACCAAAGTGTGGGTGCCTTAATCCAAGTTGAGGGTGCCTTTAACAATTCTCCAAAAATACCTAAAAAACAATAAAAACCATAATAAGTACAAAATCGAATACCAACAATATATAAAATTGAAATCAAGTCGGACACAAAAATATGTCTATCAAATACCCCCAAACTTATTATTTGCTAGTCCTCGAGCAAATCTAATCTAGAAAATAAAATCCTAACTCACTTTCGCAGGAATCGCGACTACATTTAGCATATGTAATAAGCCGTTAAACCCCTAGGTGTCCCTAGTGGACGAGTTTTGTCTCGTGAGGGTTTACAAGAGGTATACCCACAAAACCTTTACTCCAAATTTTAGCGACTCGTGAGCGATTAAGGATAGACACTAAACAAGCTATTTAGTTGGCTTACTCAATTCTTCGCTATGGGAATCATTACCCTATATGAGTCCAATTGTTGTATGCGAGTGTTTACTCAAGCATACTAAAATTCATATATAAGACAACAGAGCTCTACTTAGATAATCGTTCGACCACAAGGCTCAGAATCTATCACAGTTCAATCACATGAAAAGATTTAGAAGATGAACATGGAAAATATGAAGGTTGCACATGTTGACTAAGGTGAACGGTGTTTCCCATATCTGTCTGAAGGTCAGTGCCAGGATGAATCCTAATGGGTTGAGATACATGGTCTTAAGCCTAATACTAATATCGACTCAACTGGTATATACAAGGGTCCCAACGATCGATTTATTGAAAATAAAACGATAAAAATATTGACAACATGATTGGATCAAATTGAATCCAAGCGCATGATTCTTATCAGCGTCTTACGTGATAGTTCTCATGGATCCTGCGTTCCACGCTTGCTTAGGCGACGGAGACAGGGAGAACACACACATATTGCTATCAAAGTGTCAATATTATTTTTTATTTTTATTTTATAGAACTAAAATATAATAATGGTGCTTGATCTCAAAACACTCTTTTTCATCCTAGCGGCTATAACAATTTGATACTGGGCCCCACCAAATCACTTAGAGAAACATAAAATTACAAAAATAAAAACAGAAAATGATATGGTAGTGATAGACTCCGAGATGTGGTGACAACTATCATGTTATTTCTAACACCTGAACTCTGTCCTTTTATGAATAGACCATTTCACTGGGCACACCAATTTCTATAGAAAAAGAGCTAAGTTTCCATCTACCTAGAATGGTTAGTGTCACCCTAAAGTGTTCACAAGTTTCTAAAATTCTAGAGCTTTATTATTCGACTAAAAAGTTTCTCCCTTACCCCAAAACTTAAATCAAACAGTGTCCTCAATGTTTCTAAAGATGAATGATTAAGAGCATGAACAAGGAGAAACTGTTACCAAACGAAGGAAAAGAGCTAAGGAAAGATATTACCGCGTCGCACGAACATGGGTTACCTCCCAGGAAGTGCTAAGTTTAAAGTCTTCAGCCAGACTTAGAAGGAATTAGTCACCTCATAAAATCATATAGTAATAGTCGGAACAACTGTGGGTCATCTGAATCAAATATGGCTATCACAAATAAGAGGAAACAACAACAAGCCAAGAAAATGAACAAACCGAGCACACCCTTATTTAGTTTTATGTTTACGACAACTACTTCTAGCTGTGGTTCAGGTTCAGGCTCTATAACAGAGTCTAGATAAAATATTTTCATGGCTTGGATCTCCTCGTAGACAGGATCAAAAGAATCAGGTTGTAGAGTCTGGAATAACTCAACTAAGAACTTAGAAGCACATAATAATAACCTGAATAATTGTGGATCCTTAAAGTCAGTCAAATTTGACTCACACAGTTGACTACTATGAGGTGGTCATTCTTAAACAAATGTGTCGATTCTAATCTCCTAAAATAATTAGGCTTAGTCTCAAAACTTAATAACTGACACATTTGAAGTTCTAACGTTCCCACATATGGACGAAAATATTTTGGTGGGAAAACAAAGTCAATCGTGGTATTACTGCCTAGGTAAACCACATCGACCAGAGGATGGGTTTCTAGCAACTGAACTTCTTTTTGGACATAGTTAGGCTCAGGAAAAAGTGTCTGAAGATAATCTCGCAATATGGTAGAGGAACAAATGTCAAGTCCCAAGTGAGGGACTTTAAGCAGGGATACTTGACAATCACAAGAATCATCGGTACACCCAAACTTAGTGTGGACACTACTCTCAGATGGACTCAAAACTATTGGTTGGATTCTAAGGTTTTTAGGGTCAGAACTACACTCATCTTCTTCTATAAGAGGAAATAAGGTAGACTGAGAAACTTGTAAAGGTTCAAACTTCGCTTTCCAAATATTATAAGTGTCCATCAAAGGGGCAGAATCTAAAACAGTATTCACCTCATTAATAACGCTATCATCGTCAACATCAAACCCAAAGTGGGCTAGCCATTTCTTTAATGGATCTTCTAACAAAGTGTTTGGTAAAGATTTCTGAACTGAAGTACTAGTTAT
This sequence comes from Papaver californicum, assembly GCA_023531435.1. Classification (NCBI taxonomy): domain Eukaryota; kingdom Viridiplantae; phylum Streptophyta; class Magnoliopsida; order Ranunculales; family Papaveraceae; genus Papaver; species Papaver californicum. The sequence goes on along the minus strand of JAJJMC010020031.1, from coordinate 3,375,218 downwards.
ATTCACTTCTTCTAAATCATAGATATCACAAGAAGGTTGTCTACTCATACTAAAAAGATTCAGTTCAATAGCCATTTTACCAAAACAAAAATTAATTATTCCATTTCCATAATTGATGACGACATTATTTGTAGCTAAAAAGGGATGACCTAAGATCACTGGTACTTGAGCCTCTAGGACCTGAAAAGGTTGGGTGTCTAGGACATCAAAATCCACTGGGGAAACAATTCTATCAACCTGAATCAAATCATCCTCTATCACGTTAAAATTCTCTATGAGTCTATCATCTTCGTCAGAGACTATTATCTTCGAATCGTTAGACTCCAAATCACTAGTCTCAGGACAAACTCGTTCCTCTAAAACATCATCATACTCATAAGAACAAGGAAATATTACTCCGTCCAAAGTAACGTTATCTCTAGTCAAATCCTCTTCCTTTTGAATAGGTGAATAATCATACATATTATTAGGATTTAAACTAGAGACAACATTATTATCATTATGCTCAATGGGTGTAACAGTTTCCTCGTCATTATGACTACAGATTTCTTCATCAACACTATAATCATCATCATAATAATATGAAGATGTTTTAACTTTATCTAAATATGTAGTGTCTTCTATTCTAACCTCGTCCTCTAAATTAGGTAAATACTCATTATTATCAAGGGTAAAATTGAAAATACTATGTTAAGTTCAGTTTGAGCAATATCAGCAGCTAACCGTTCTTCTTCTTCAATTTCAACTAAATGAGTCTTAAGTTCACTGAGAGCGGTATTTAAAGCTGCAAGTTCTTTATTCTGTACAAATGACTCTTCATGAATTTCTTTCATTAACATCTTAGTCCTACGCGTCGACTCAGTTATCTGCTTGAGTGATTCTTCTAGAGAGGTATTTGGATCACTATAAGGAATAGTATATCCCATCCGCTTCATGGAAGTTTTGAAAGATATAGTACTAGATTGCAACTTCTCAAGGGCATCCTTCAAAGACAAAGAACTCGAATTTTGCTCATTTTCATGTTCATATGACTGATGTGTATATGAATAGTAATTGGGATCACCTTGGTATGAGCAATAACCTCCAAAAGGTTGGTGGTGGTCCCAACTACTACCCACACCATGTTGATAGTATGGATAATGTCTATTTTGAAATTCAGTCGGGTATTCATTGTATTGGTCCTCATAATACCAGTTCGACATTTTCTAATAAAAGAATTCTAATATATACAATAATAAACTCTAAAAATAAATCCTACCGGAAGGGGTACACAAGCAAGGTCGACTCAACCAAATCAAACCTATTGATTATAGCAAACAAAAAGCATGATGGCTCCACTTAGATTGTTTTCTAGACCAGCTTCTATTCTTTCGAAAGGCAACTAGTTACAGTTTTAGCAAACCTCTTAGGACGATCCGAACTAGATTAAGTCGAAGAGAAACAGGATAAGCTCTAAGGAGATTTGATAACCCTTCCTTTTTGGCAACGTTTCCCTGGGTTACAAGGCGGCGCTAATCAACTTAAAATAATCTTTCAAACTTCGAGTTAGGCTAACAAAGAAACCAATACAATCCTTTTGAATGATTTTCCAATAAGCTCGATACTCTATCAGTCTTCTTTCTAGTCAAATTTTAAGGATTAGGTTCGCGTTAGGTAACGTGTTCCTAAGGCGGGCAAGAAGGAAACGGTGATGAAATCCGAGTCCTTATCTTGTATGGCCAGATCTTGCCCTTTACTAGAAAAGTAAGTCCGTTTTCAGTTCCTCAGCATATATGCATACGAAGGAATACAGTAAACCCACTTGCAGGGGATTCGTGGGTTGATCGAGTCTTACCTCCCGTACCAGACGGGGGATGAATCGGTTGTAGTCGACTCGGGCCACCAACTCCTGTGTCAATGTGCGAACCCGAGGGGCCGAGACAATATCGTAATTGTCGTCCTTCCCTGTGCAATTTATATTTAATACTACCCTTCCGTAGGGTTAAAAATAATAATAAAGTCCAAAAAGTTCAAAGTCCGAAGAGAGTGTCCGAAAAAAAAATACATAAACAATTAAAATCCTAATACAGTTTTCTAAAAAATAAAAAAATAAATCTAATTAAAATCTAATTTAAGAAAAAAATTCTCCATCTTCTTTTTCGTTCTTTTAAGCTTTAGCTTTTAACTCCAAGTTTTTAGCTTTCATTCCAAATCTTTGGCTCACTTTCCTTTCGATCCAAAATCCAAAACCTGCAGCAAAAAGAGAAATACCAAAAGAAACGTAAAATAGAACAAAGTAAAAATAATGATAAAAAAAAATCTAACTAAACTAATTAACCTAAAAAAAAACTAAAAACAATTCTAAAAACAAGTCCGCGTCGGCGGCGCCAAAAATTGATGTAATTTTAAAGTGGTAAATAAAGATTCGTTACTCAGACTTGTGAAGATTGATTTTAAATATAATTTCTAAAATTAAAAATAAGAAAACTCAAATATTTTTTATAAGGTTGAGAGAAAACTGAGACTAGGATTCCACTATTTTCCAATTTCAAAGTGATAATAATTTTAATCATGCAATTTTAACATTTTAATTTGATTCTAAATCATTGCAAAAATAGATTTTCAAAACAACAACTGTATAACAGAAGCATGGAGCATCTAGGGCCTAAGCCGAGGCATGCACCATCTAACGGAATCACAATTGCTTAACAAAAATCTTTTAAATCAATTTTTAACCAAGGCAATTAATCATAAATAAATTGCATAAATTAATTAAATACTTACCACATAATTGTTGGAAAATTAGCTTCCTCCATAGATGAAGTTTAGTTCCTCAATGTAATGGCAAAATCCTCAAAAATCATTTTTATAACTCAAAAATTGCTTACAATAAGAATAGAAATGCTCACAGACAGTCTGATACGTTTATAGGTGTTGCTGTGAACACTTCAGCCCGTAACAGAAAACAGTTCAAAAGAATACGCAACAGAAAACAGAATTCTCTTGCGGTAAGCGACTGTTGCTGAAGGTATTTTGTTCTTCCTTCTTCGTATCACCAGCAGAAAAAATTTCGTCTGTGGACTTTTTCCTTTGGCTGTGTTCTTGATTCTTGCTTCCCCCCTCGATTCTCTCTTCTCCCAAACTCTCTAGTAGCTTCTATTTATACTACCCATCACCCAAAACTTCCTTTAATCCTCTCAAATCTTTCCAAATTTTTTTGTGAAAATTCTTTCCCGATAAGAAAGATTTTCTTCCTCATTTCGATTGATTTTGATTCTTGATTGCTATAAGAGGAATCAACTTGATCTCCTTCTCTTTTATTGTTCTTTCCCAATAATTCTAGCTTCCAAAGTTAAGGAATTTCCAAATTTAAAGCTTGTTTCCAAATTTCAATAGAGTTTCCTATTTCACGCTGTATTGAAGAATGGAAATTCTTCTTCCCGCCACTTTCTATCATTTGAATTCTGGGTGTGGGTGCCCTTAACCAAAGTGTGGGTGCCTTAATCCAAGTTGAGGGTGCCTTTAACAATTCTCCAAAAATACCTAAAAAGCAATAAAAACCATAATAAGTACAAAATCGAATACCAACAATATATAAAATTTAGATCAAGTCGGACACAAAAATGTGTCTATCATTTATATTTATCAACTAAGTATTCTTCATACGGGTTCTAATCATATAGTTATTTTGTAGTTGTCTCATATGATTTTGTTGTGCTTTATCATATATATTTGCTACTGATCAAATTGGGTCATAATAAGAAAAGACCCATGTTTGATTACAACGTCTCGACATTGAAAAGGGAAATCATAAAACTGCTATTGTGTGGCAAAAAGCTTGCACATGTCCCTGAAATTGAGATTAATGAGTGTGCTATGATGATTGATATGCTAACATGAGTTTTCTAAAATGGTTGCATGATTTTAATGATAAGGAGTGGGAGAATTGGTAATCTTGACATGAGAACAAAGCACTTATCAACTTGAAAAATGTAAATATAATTCAAAAAAAATTGAGCTCTGTAGAAACCTTTTAAAATGAGAAAAAGGAAGCTCATTCTCGCAGTAATGTTTAACAGTAATGTGACCGAGCGGTTCCCTTCGGGGGTCCAATAGGAAAAACTATTGAAGATTAATGAAATCCTTAAAAAGGGATGGTCATCCTGAATTCCATTGGGACGTATGCTTCTTTGGTGAATGGAAAGCTTACGCATAGGTTATGCATTAGGTACCTACGGTATGGGCACAAGTATGGGTCAAAGCCCATTTCAGTGTGAAGGTACCTACGATAAAAACCTGGACTCTCTGAGTAGTATTTAAGCGTGTTTTTTGTTTCTTAAGTCAATTTGGACCACACGCAGACAAGTTAAATAAATTAGGTCTTTTGTAATTCTCATGTCTGGTGATTGATCATCTAGCAACGTTTGAAAACTTTTTCTAGCTTGACTACAGTTCGAAAATGTTTTTGAATATAGCAATGTATAAAAGTTTGGTTAATGCTTTTAGTTGTCACTGTCAAGAGTATATGGAATTGATATCTTATTGTGGTTTAAGCATTTCTAAAAAAAAAATGGCATGTAACTTAAGATTTCATTCATACTTTCGCGATATCTAAGTCTTTTTAAACTGCACACACATACCATAATTGAATTATCAAAGGGTATTAAATTTTTCTAGCCATAAAAATAATCATATTAATCAAGAATTTTTTAAAGATGTTCAAAAACATTTGGCCGACGGGATAGGATGAAACTCCGCCACACCAGATTAATAATTTCCATCAGACCCGATAATATAGCACGAAATATATACTAGTTTTCTATAAAACCAAATAATAATAAATTTAAAGCTAATGATTTTTTTGATAATAGGGTACTCATATCCTGAGCTTTACATCTTTAGATACTAAACTTCACCACCGTCTAGTAGTTTAAAGATACGACTTGTTGCATTTTCTCGTGTATGTGTATCTCGGGCCCTTTGAAATTTCTTTCTAAACAGTATGTGACATATTATGGGTGAATAAAGAGATGACTTATTGCATTTTCTCCTCCAATCATGAGCCTCATGCAAGCATAGAATCATGGATTAGCCTAGGGCTGCACAGGAACCGACCAGAACCGAAGAACCGGACCGGAACCGACAAAACCGTACCCCCAAAAAACCGGACCGAGGGTACAGGGTAAAGGTACAAAATTTAGGAACCGGGTACAAACGGGTACAAGGTACATGTACAGCCTAAGAACCGACCTGTACCGACCCAAGGAACCGATCAATATTAACCATTGATCTTTTTATGTTGATTTAATCTCTATCGTTGAAACTGTGGCTAAAATTACAACCCTAGTTGATGCAGATTCAGTAAGGGATTTCACCCTGAGCTCTTTAAGTCCATCAGAAGAAAAATAAGAAGATGATGATTGTCTCGATTTCGAATTGATTATCTCTTCGTTTTTCTTTTTTTGAGAAGAAGATTTGTCTGATGAGGTAAATTTCTAACCTAAAGAAGTTAGGGGTAGTGAGGGAAGTTGTGAGAAACCCAAATCTTGAAGGAGCTCTTCAGTTTTCACAACAAACTAATTGGTAATGAATCTAATGATCGTTTTGCTCTTCTCTCTGATTATGGTCGAATGTTGTTTGATCGTGGAAAAGAGAAATTGCAACACTCTGAGTTTGGATTTTCTTTTTTCGGGAGTTTGAAATATTTGGATAGATTTTTTAAAGAATTTTTTCAGGAACTGGTTAATAATAATGGGTACTCACCAGATTCGATGTTAACTACTTTAATTGCTGGTATACTAGCTAATAGTGGTCTTATTAATACTGTTAGGAGTTTGAATGTAGCTGTTTGCTTCTATCTTTATTTTATTTTTACTTGTTCCTTATTTGATCGTGGAAGGCATTTGATAGATCAATTGTAATGGCTAACTACAGTGGGAAATTTGTTTATGAGCTTGTTTTGAAACATAGGTCACAAGTAGAATTTTTAGTTGTGACCTGGATTGTATTTGTGTTCATGATTGTTAAAAATGGTAAGAGTAATAAGATGATTGATAAAATGTCAAAGAGAAATAGGTTACAGCTGCGTTATGAGTTGCTTGTTGTTGCATTTTTTCATCTTAGTTCATTGAAAGTTCTGGGAATCTAAGGGGATAGTTTAAAATGTGTTTCCGAGTTTCTTTCTTTCAATACTTCCACCATAATTCATCAAGGGTTCTTGGGACTGCAACTTGGGGATCTCCTGCATCATTTGTTGTTGTTTTATGCTCCTCATGGTGCTTTGTCTGATAGAACTGTTAGACCATATTATGCAGCTGTTAGAAAAGTGCTTTCTTAAGTGATTCAAGTTTTAATTTCAGCATATGATATTTCTGTGATTCATGATTATTTCCTTAGGGTGAGTTGCACACTTGCTAGAAGTTTCTTTGGCCATTTTGGAATAAGTTGCTTTTCTCCCATTGCAAACTTCAAAGCATTCAAGCGAGGAAATTCAACGATAGGAAATGGTAAGTGAGTGCACATTTGTCTTTTTGTATGTTTCAGTTTCTTATGATTGCTTGATGTATGTTTTTTTTTATCAATTGCCAATTCATTTCCCAAGTATCCAGTCATGTATGTCCATCCATTCAGTGATTCAGAACCTGTTTATGTTTGTTTTTCTTCTGTTATGAATGGATTTGTGTCAATTTTAGAGGCTTCATTTATCATTTGGTGAACCTGTTTATGAACCTGTTTAAAATTTTAGAGGCTTCATTTATCATTTGGTGATTTTGGTCCATATAAAACATGGTGCATGAATTGCTGTAACCAACTTTCAAGTACCAAATTTTATTTGGTTATTCTTCTTTTTTGTGTTTGTGTGTTTATTTGACGTTAAAAATAACTTCTTTAAGTACCAAATTTTATTTGACGGAACAACCAAATTTTTTGTGTTTGTGTCTATTTGACGGAACTAATTATTGTATACATTTCGTAATTAGATTGAAATGGTAGAAACACTTAATTTTTTTTTTTGTATTTCAACAATTTACATTTAAATTTTAGATGTAACAAAAAAAAAAAAAAAGGGTACAGGGTACGTACCCGGAACCGGACCCGGGGTACAGGGTACAAAACCGGAACCGGACCGAGGGTACGGGGTACAGGGTACATGTACAAAACTTAGGAACCGACCCTAGGGAGGTACAGGTACAGGGTTCCATCAAGAACCGAGCCGAACCGACCTTTGTGCACCCCTAGATTAGCCCATGTGAAATTGAGTAAAGAGATAAAATAAATTAGAAAACTTATCATCCCTTAATTATTTGAGATTAGAGATGTTGATATGCCTTGAATCATTTGTTTGCCGGAATACTACGGGGAGTCCGAGGGGCAGAGCCCCCCGCCTAGACGGTATACGTAATGTATTATGACTGGGATTGTTCCGCTTTCTAGTCGAATTAGGGTTTATTTCTTTGCCCTATATATATATGCATACGTTGTACCTAGAGTAAGTATCTTTGGTATTCTGCTCAGCAATAAAACTATGGTTTCTCTGCCGTGGAGGTAGCTAACGTAACAGTTAGTGAACCACGTTAAATCCTTGTGTTCTTTATCTGTTTATCGTTCTCGTTTGATCTCTCGTTATAACAAGAGATAAGAGTGAAAGAGGGAATCTCTAGGGGTTCTAAAAACAATGCTCCCTTGAAGTAAACATGTCTGCAAACTTGGAGCTTTAACTTCACCCTACTCCTCCTCCTCCTACTGACTCTATTATCTTACTTAAAAAGAGTTTTATATTGATCAATCTTGATGGAGTGCTACCACCTAATTAAGCCAACTAGACTAGATTAAACTTAACTATTGTTAGTTAAAAAGAACATATTGGTAAATATGCCCCTTAATTCAACTTTCGTCTTAGATAAGAACCCAAAGCGAGGGGACCATTTCAGGATCATATGTTTTATATTAACCTAATCCATATGAATTAAAATAGATGAATTCGATTTTATATATTGTTGTTTCAGTTTTGGTATTCGTTCGGATCGCATAGTAAACGAGAAGAATCGTATCGGAATACGATTCGATATTCTTTTGGGATTCTGAATAAATAGAGTTACTGTAAAAGAACGAAAGCAGCTAATTTGTTTTTTTTTTTTTTGAAAAGAAGAGGGGGCTAAGGAGACCCCAACCAACAAAAAACAAGGAAAAAGAAGGAAAAAACAGATAACATACCCTAATAGAAAAAGGGCCAACAACAGACCTCAACTAGGAAACCATGTACTGTTTATGGTCTTACGGTAATAAATTTTTCCTGCGGCATCTTCAGTCACAATTTTCTTTAGATCTTCATCAAGAAGCTAAGGTCAAAAACCACAAAGTTCTCATCTGGCTTCAGGCTGGCTAGATGATCGGCTGCTCTGTTGGCTTCTCTGTAAGTGTATTGAACCTTACAAGCAGAGAACTTGGACATAAGGCGTTTGATCGACTCCCAGACGTAGTGGCAATTCCATGGAGCCTTGGAAGACTCATTCAAGAGAAGGTTGGTGACATACATAGAATTTGTTCTGATAGAAATCCTTGGATAGTTATTGTTGGTAGCAGCCTTGAGACCTGCTTTCACCCCTTGAAGTTCATGCAGCGTAATATCCATGGGACTTGTACTCCCTGCTACAACAACCAGAGGATCTTCATTCGAATCTAATGATGGCCCCATACCCGGCAGAGGTATCATTTAAGAACCATCTGTATTGATAGCTACTTCCCCTTCTTCTGGTTTGTGCCAGTAGCAAGAGATGTAACTAGTATTCATGAAGTCTGAGGTCAGGTTCCACAAGGAGGATAAGGCCATGTTATCATTGTTGTCATACATGGAGCGAGAGCTAGACGCCATCTGGAGCTTAACATCCTCAACGATTCTAAAAAAGATCTGGCCAGTAGGGAGAGTCTTCTGAGTAAAGATTCTTTTGTTCCTCTCACACCATATGTGGTAAATGAAAGCGTTGAAACAAAGCTTCCTGATTGTACCGGCTGCCTTTGTTCCTTTTAGGTGGAGAGTACACCATTTTAATCTTCTTTTCCAAATATGTGTGGTACATTCATCTTAGCTCCAGTAGTCTAAAGAGTTTGTTCCATATAGTCGTATAATGACAATTGAACAAAAGATGAAGGTTATCCTCAAGCATGAGGTTGCACATGACACAAGTTGGATCTATGTCCATACCCCAAGATAAGAGCTTGTATCTGGTCTTCAAACCTCTGTGAAGGGCCATCCAAACCACAAAACAGTGCCTCGGTATACAGTTGGGAAACCAAACCAATTGATACCATTCAAAATCAATTTTTTGGTTCCTTAAGGCATTGTAAGTATCCTTGAGAGTATACTCGCCAGATGGGCCCGCTGCCCAGATAATTCTATCCTTTATTTGAGGGTCAGTTCTTGTATTAGTGATATCCAGAGAAAAATTTCCAAGAACATTGGAAAGATTAGGAGAGAGGGCTCATTCACCATTTTCCAGGCAGCTACTGACCTTTGCTTCTACATGATGAGAGGAATCATAAGACATCTGGGAGGGGAAGAGACTGAGAAGGTTACCTAGTGGGAGCCATTTGTCTTTCCATAGTTTAGTGTTATTCCCATTGCCAATCAAGTGAATAATGAACTTAGAAGCCTTATCTTTGTGATCTAGAACGCGTCTCCAACACCACGAGCAATCCGCAGGGACCTTGATGTGCCAGAAGTCCTTGTTCTTAATGAGGTTTTGCTGACCCATTTGACCCATAAGGTCTCCTTCTTGCTGACCGTGTCCCAAATGTGACGAAGGTTGGCAGCCGCGTTAGTAGTCTCAAGACAGTGGATTCCCAGACCTCCTTCCTTTTGTGGGTGGCAGATAGTACTCCACTTGACCGCTGGTTGCTTGTAAGTAAGATCGATACCTGCCCACAGAAAATTCCTGAAGATAGAATTAAGAAAGTTAAAGGTTTTCTTGGGGAGAACAAAGCAAGAGGTCCAGAAAACAGCATGCTACTCAAGACTGCATTTATGAGTAGGATTCTGCCCGCGAGAGATAAGGCACGAGCTTTCCAAGATTTGATTCTAGAGATGACATGATCGATTAGCGGCAAGCAGTCTGAGTGCGTCAGTCTGGTGGACAGCAAGGGGAGGCCTAGGTATCTGACAGACAGCTTCCCAACTTCAAAGCCAAGGACAGATTTGATGCTGAAGGCGTCATGCTATTCACCGAAGAAATGAAAATATTGCTCTTGTTGTTGTTGACTACCAACCCTGTTATTGTAGAGAAGATGGTGAGAGTTGTGGCCAGAGATATGGCAGACTGCATATCTCCCTTCATAAAGACCAGAAGATCGTCCGCAAAGCAGAGATGTGTGACAGTAGGATCCTTACACTTTGGGTGTAGATTGAAAAGACCCACCCCTACTTGCTTGAGGATAAGGGAATTGAATACTTCCATGAGCATTACGAAAAGGTGAGGAGACAGGGGACAACCTTGGCGAATACCTCTCTTCCCTTCAATGTAGCCGTGGGAAGAGCCTTTCACCATTATAGAGAACTTTAGAGAGGTGATGCACATACTAATCGAGTCTATGAACCTCTTTGGGATCTTGAACTTCTGGAGGGTTATGAGGATGGCATCCCACCTAATACAATCATAAGCTTTCCTTAGATCTATCTTCAGCGCACATCTAGCCTTGCCATTTTCCCTGTGATAATTCCTTAGCAACTCGTGAACCAGCATGATGTTATCGATGAACACTGACTGGACGGGGATGACCACCTTCTTCACGACATGTTTGAGTCTGGTAGCTAAAATAATTTCTATGCACTTGTACATGACATTGCAACAGGTTATTAGTCTGAAATCATTTAGAGAAGAGGAATTAGATAACTTAGGGATTAGAGCTAGAAGAGTGGTATTTACCTCTCCCAAAAGCTTAGCACTGGAAAAACAACTCTTGACTGTTTTTATGAAGTCGGAACCTATTATCCCCCAGCTGCATTTGAAGAAGAAGGAAGATAAACCATCAGGCCCTGGAGCCTTATCCGAGTCTATAGTCGAGAGAGCAAGGATAATTTCATCATCTGAAATGGGTTTCACCAAGTCAGAAGCGTCTTCCTCGGAAGCTGTCTGATAAAGCTCAATTTGATCCCAGGCACTGAGGTCAATGGGGGTAACTGAGTGATGCCCAAAAAGATCGGAGTAGAAGTCCACACATTCCCTAGCAATATCTACGTCGGAAGTAAGCTTGCTGCCATTGGAACCGTAAAGAACCAAGATTCAGTTCCTGGCTCTTCTTTCCATAATAGCCTTATGGAAGTAAGGAATGTTGTTGTCCCCCAGCTTGAGCCATCAGATCCTGGATTGCTGCTTCTTCATGGACTCATGTTGTCTAGTCTTTCTTGAGAAAACCTTAACTACCTCCCTCTCAGAGTTAATAGTAATAGAGCACATTGGGGTGTCTTGAAGAGCTTTTTGGACGTTTACCATATTGGTTCTTGCATCTGCCACTTGAGAGTCGAAATTGGAAAATCTACTCTTCCTCCAGATGGTCAGGTGTGCCTTCACATTCTTGAGATTTTTAACAAATCTATACATAGGTGTGCCACGAACGGGGATGCTCCGAGCAGTCTTGACTACTTCCAGAAAGTCAACCTCTTCATCCCAGGTGTTGTAGAATCTAAAATCTTTTGGCCCCGTCCCTCGCCCCGCAAAGATGATGATCATTATGGGGGAATGGTCAGAGATTCCATTGGGGAGGAATTCACTAATGGAATCGCAGAAGCAATCGAGCCATGCCATATTAATAAGAACTCTGTCAAGTTTGCATGTGATCCTGGAAGTGGCATCTTGTTTGTTTGTCCATGTGAAGAAGCTTCCTATAGACTTGCAATCGAAAATCTGCGAGTCCTGGAGACAGGCTTGAAAATTTAACAGGTTGTTAGGCATCACTGGGTCTCCACCCTCCTTCTCATGAGAGTAAAGGTAGGTGTTGAATTCACCCATCAAACACCAAGGCAACTGATTTGAGGCAGCAAACCTGTTGATGTCTTCCCAAAGGCCGACTCTTTGATCTTCAGTATTAAACCCATACATAACCGTTATCACAAAACAAGTACCATTATATAAAGAAATTCTAACAAAAATAGCTTGATCAGTGCAACAAATAAGATTAGCATTTACATAATTTGGATTCCACATTAACCATATCCTACCCAGATTGTGATGACTGTAATTGTCCAGGTAGGATCAATTTGATAAGATATTGTTCCTGACTCTGTCTTTATTAGAAGACTGGACTCGAGTTTCTACAAGACCACACACTTTAAGACTATTCCTATTGATGAAATCCCTGACCTCAGACTGTTTCAGAGGGTCATTAGGCCCTCTTGTATTCACACAACCAAAATTATCATTAGAGATAATCCTGTAGGGAGCTTGTCTAATCCGGCCAGCCTTCTTCCGGTCAGAGTTCTTAATGCCAAGATGGGAGCTACTGAGCTTGGAAAGGTTGCCTTTTAGTTTCCCCCGAAGGTTCCCTGGAGGTGATGCAGCAATCCCTGTTACTGACACTATGCTTGTTGGAGTTGGAGGGAAATTAAAATTGCCACCATGTGCTGGAGAATCTTCTGTTTCCACTGTTACCATATTGTCCATATCCTTGGGTCCCCCACCCCACCCCTAAGATGGAGAAGGAGTTATTAACTACTATCGTAGGAACATGATCATTAGGGATCAGCTGTTTCTGGTAGATTCAAAACCTGGAAGGAATTCAGGTGAAGGGGTAAATTCAGGTTCTTCTCTAGCTGGCTTCACAGCCTCTACAGGTTTTGACAATTTCCTCTTATGATAACTAGTTTCCAAACCTTTTCATTAATCACCATTTCTAGGACATTGAGGAGGTCGGTATTCATCTCTCTGGTGGAATTTACAGTCTCCTGTGAAATTGGGGAGTAGCAGCCTGTGCTCTAACTTTATTGGGGCAGTTGGTTTTACTGTGGCAGAAAGTAGAGCTGCTGCAAGCAGCTAATTTGTTGTGTACACTCTTTGCTCTTTGAATCTATATCGAGCAGTTACGTGTATAATTTAAAACAATCATTCAAATACTTTAGTTAACATCAAATGTTTACTGCACTAATAAACACTAACTAACTACTACTTTACTAGTTAATCAATATTATTTAGATAGCTGCAGATCCAGGCACAAAAAATGAGCAGCTGGACCATCAGATCAAGCTTTTATAACATATAAATATGCACCAGAAAAAGATCTTGATTATATGTTCAATTGTTTAGACTTTGGAGTAATCTTCACGACACTATGCTACATGTACATAGTCGACATGTTTCTACCCCTCCAATGTTCCGTGGGTGTCACGGTAGTACACAGTAAAATCATTGGGTGATATCACCGATAATCTTGAGTTCGAAATACCTCAACACTATATTCTTTAATGATCAAAGAAAATATCCAATGTTTCGGTTTCACAAGATTCCGAGCTGATTGTTAATTTTTGGTTGGGATGATTTTTAACTTTTATTATGCAGAAGAACTTAATTCGTCATTCACTATGAAAATGTATGTGATCTCATACTGAACATTGATTTTTAATGAGATCTGCATTGTTTTTTTTCACTCACTTTGAAAACTAATTCACAACTAATAAATTGAGTATTGGTTGGGTTATTTGAATGAGAACAGATAGGACTTGTGAAGAGAACGAAGCAAGGTCCCCCCATACAAGTGGTAATGGTGTAGTAGTAGCTGATCATGATTGTGGTGATGAGGTGCGAAGAAAGCCAGAAAAAAACGTGGACCTTGCTTAACCCATGAAAAAGTAATTACAGAGGTGAATGCTATCCCAAGCCAGGTCATTCATTTTTATTAATATATGGCAGCCAGGTCATTATCATGCATGTATTTAGTCTCACAGAACTATGACATTATGAACATTACGTGTCATTATTTAACAGCCAAGCAAAATAAAAGATCCAAGTCATTCCCATTCCATGGATGTTAATTAATAGGTGTAGGTCTACCTGAATTTGGCAATTAAATGAGGAGATTGTTTGTTTTAATATGTAAACATTTGCAGATTCTCTAATAATAAGTTGACTACTGCAAACATATATCCACATCTAAGAAAACAATCAAATTATTGTAGTTGTGATTCATCAACCTATGCAAATAATTTGTTGGATCCAAACCTAAGCAAATAATTGAGACTTCGTTTGTTAGTTGTGAATGAGTGAGCCAACCATCTATGATGCAACACCTCTTTAACGCTACAGACATTGATTACACTACTACAACTATTGCCACTAATGAGGGAAATTAATGTTTGTTTGATGTAAATTACTCAATGTTTTCTTTTAGTGCTATGGTTTTGTCTTACAAGATTTATCTCCTAGAGACCACAAAACATAGTGCGGGAATAACACGGAGAACTGAATGAACCACTTCTTGACATAGGACGGGAAATGTATTTCACTACGAGTCAATACTGATTTCAAGAATAAGAGCCAATTTAACTGTACCCAACTAGTTTACGTATTTTGTTTTGCATGGTGTGTTATTTTTTTTCTTAATTATATTTCCGGTACACCTGAGAATTTTCTCAATTGTATGGCTATAATTAGTGATAGCTAGAGTTCCAACTAAGCTAAAAGCTGAGCTGGAGTATGAAGTGGATGCCTCGAACATTAAGACCCTACAGATATAAAGGCGGGATGCCTTGATGGGGAGGCATACATATAGAAAGTTCGGTACCATATATATTGAAGATGTGGCACAAAAACAGCATAAGATTATGGTAGAAAACAACCAGATCATAAGAAGCTTAAGCTAAATATTAAAGTTGAGACTGACCTAGAACAGAGATTGGTGGGGCCCAATCCAGTAGATGAGAAGTTAAGGCCCCTTTCTTTTCTTTTCTTTTCTTTTATTTATCTAGTGAAAAAAGAGTGAGTGCCTTTAAAGAAAAACTCTAACATGTGCACTTATAATCCATCTTCTCCTCTTGGATGTAAATCAATAAAGGCAACGGAAATACAAAAGGAAAAGTATGATTCTTGTGCCTTACGAGATACATCATTTTTTCCACATAATAATAATCACACGTCCTTACCTAAAAACTCCTTGATCTTTCCGTAAAAATATCTTTATATTTTACATCACATATCCGACCATTACAACCCGAGAAATTCGTTCCTATATAAACTGTTGCCGACAACAAAGACCAGCAAAATTGCAAGCCGAAGCCTCAATATTGGTTAGATCGGCCAGTTCCCATTGAAAGCCAAAGTCTCAACACTGCAGCAAAGGAGCTTACAAAAGAAATAGTCTCCTCCGGTTGAAACAATAATTGCCAAAAATCTATTTAGAAATTTGCAGTTTACTTGTTTTTAGTTTAAGAAGAGGTTTTTTATGTACTTAGTAGATAAACTAGTCAAAGAAGTAAGGGGTATCTGTTGAACAGTTATCTAGTTAAGAAAAAATCTTTATTTTTCGTAAGAACTAATCTTCGATTAGAGCAAGGGCCATGGATAGAGTATTTTCCTTCAAAATGAAAAAGTTTTACCCAAAAAAATAAATTAGACCCTACTATGGATAGTAAAGAGAGAGTCTTCGCCCAAAGTCTATCAACCACTACTTCAATTGAAAGAGTGCTTGCCAGTCTTCACTGGACGGGTGATCTTCAACCGTTTGGATCTCAGACGGGTGAAGTTCTCCCATCTGGATAATAGTTTCATCCAACGGCTCTGGTAGGAGTACCCAACGGTTCCGATAGGTTTAAAAGACAGACGGCGGAACTTCAACCGTCTGGCTGTTTTTTATTAAAAAATAAATAAAAGCTAGACGGGAAACTTCGTCTGTCTAGCCTTTTTTTTCTTTAATGTCTCATAGTGCAAAAAGCACTCCTTCACCTAGTCATTCCTTCATTTTAAAAGGGATTGAGTGTTTTAACACTATCCCACAGCCCTTGCTCTTAGAACCCTTTATGCTTGATTTAAAGTTTTATATTAGCTAATACAAGTCTACATTTAAATTATATACTCCCTCCGGTCCTCATAAATTGAGCTACTCGGTTTCAATTTTTGATCCCTAATAATAGAGTTATTTCATTAAACAAGACAATATTTCTAAAATTATCCTTTTGGTTTATTATTATTAGTATAAAAAACATGTATAATTTGATAGTCATATTTATATTCGTTGTTACGTAGGTGTTTTAAAATATTTTCCAACGATATAAAGTTTATAATTTTCGTGATATAGTTTGAAGATATGCTATTTATAAATTTTAGTATTATTTTATAATATTAAAGGTATAATTATAAAAAATACCTAAAAATATATCTTTCCTTTTTTAAAAAATTTTGATAAATTTAATTTAACTTAATTTATAAGGAACTGGGGGAGGTTAAGAAAAAAAAGGAGCTTACAAAACAATAATCTCCGCCCATTGAAACAGTAATTGTGATATAGAATAACCATCAAAAACTTCAAGTAAGAATAATTCCATTTCTAGGTTTAGGTTATATAGACTAGGAATAACAAAAATTAATATAAAACACCTCCAATGATACATAGTTAAATGTACTGTGTAGAGATCTTATGATGCATGTTATTTTTAATTATAAATACTCAATCCTGATATTCAAAGAGCCAGGTGGGTATAGATATATTTGAAAAATAAAGAAGTTATCGACTAAATCGTGCCTACTAAGAAATTATTTATTTCTGAATCCTATTATAAGACATTACTATAAATTAATCTGTCTAGTTTTAGACCTATTTAATTTTACTCCTAATTAGAGAGTAGGATAAAGGGTGTTTAGTTAGATATTATTAAAAAATTAAACTATTCTCTATTTATTATTAATCCTAATATTAAAATCATAATATAAATAAAAAAAAAATTCTTTTTTCACTAATTTCTAAATCTATCAAAAACCCTAAATTAAAAAAAAAAAAATTCTATCTCCATCAAACATTTCTAATTCTAAGAAACCCTAGTCAAATTTTTAAAATCTAAAAAGCCCTAATCAAACTTTGATTGATCTATGTTTTTAAAATCTTACTTTTCGTGATCCAAATTCCTGAATTTTTTCCAGAATCGTTCGATATGGATATATCTTATCAACCGATTCTGGTATGATCTTCATGAACCATCAAACGATTCTATTCCATGTTCCTCAATAAAATTATATACCCAGAATTGTTGGATATAGCAGATCATATCCAACGATTCATTTTTATTGTTTTTTTTTTTTGCCTTCTCGTATGGGAATCGTTGGATATGATATGATGTATCCAACGATTATGGGGTTTTCATTGTTTTTTATTTTTCTGAGATTGAATCGTTGGATAAGAACCTGATTTTCTGCCTTAACAAATACCTTATCTAAAATCGTTGAATATGACAGATTGTACCCACAGATTCTTCGGTTACATTTTTTTTTACTTTTTTCATATGAGAATCACTGGATAGGATGTCTTATCCAACGATTCATGATACGATTCAGTCTTACCGTTTTTCTGTTTATTTTTATAGTTAGAATCCTTGGATAAACATTATGGTATCCAATGATTCAGTTGTGTTCATTTTGAGATTAATCGATTTTGATATTAATTGAATTAGTGATTGTTGATTTTTGTTTCTCTTTAATCATACTTATCTTTTTTCTTTAATTTATTCTTCGTAGACATAGAGAACAATGGCAAGAGGAGTAGAAATTATACACATGCCTTGACAGTGATGTGTATAAAAAGTCGGAGCCACCTATTATGCGAAACCTATATAAGTTTGGTTTTGGAAGAGAGACAAAGTTGGAGCAAGTCCTGAAACTACTTGGAGAGCTCTCTTTGGACGAACTTGACGAGGTCATTAGAGTTGCAACAACCAGAAACGAAGCCATTGTTCTGTTGAGGGAATTTGATGTGGCAGATGGTGCTATAAAGTTGATAAGTGAGAGGATGCTGAAAATAATTTAGTTTATGAATGTTTATTTATATCTAATACAATAGTTTATATTTCTTTATGACTTCTTATGTTTGGATTATAGTGACTATAAGTTTTAATTGGATTTTGAACTAAGGTTTTAATTACGTCTTATGTGTTACTTTTTATTGCACATAGTCAAACTTCGGCTCAATGGCTAGTTTTTTTTTAAATATAGTCGTTGGCCCTTTATGCATATAAATAGGATAACACGTTCTCCATCATACACTAATTCATTCAAACAAATCCTTCTCCATCATTCACTAATTCCTTCAAAATAAATCCTAATACGATGGCTAACCCATCATCATCAACTACCAAATCAATTGATCTTATGGAAAAAGAGATACTCAAAAGAGCCGCAAACAAATTAACGACCGAATCAAATAAAAGGAACTAGATGCGTAAGTTAAGAGAGACACTGAATGGGTTAGAAATTTTTACATTATGTCCGGAAGATCACCGCCTTGAAAAACTTTTCTGGAATCTTGTTAAAACGGGTCCTTTCATGCCCAAGTGGGACAGCAAGTACAGGAAACCACCTCTAGATTATGGGGAGGAATATTGTGCTTCTCGCACGACAATGGTTAGAAAATTGTACGAGAAGTACAACGAGTTTCTAGTTAGACACAAAGGGAACAGGTTTGCAGCGCAAAATGAATATACCAAATGGAGAGGCGAACCTTTTCTTCATTTCGAAGTTGCATCTATAATTGAATCTTGGACCGGGAAATAAAGAAAGATTTATCTCTTTGTTGAAGATTAGTAATTTGTTATCCAGGTCTAAATATATTAGGTCTAAGTTTCATCTAATTTTAAATAAATATGTAATTTTAAGTTTTTATCTATCAGTGAAAAAATGTTTTACATTAGAAATCTTATGGAGAGTGTCGAATAATTCGATTAACATTCATCAACCATTGTTCACTTTAGAAAGCTTATATATACCATTGAGTCTATTCACTATAATCTTAAATGGGCAATCATGCTTCTTTGACTTACTCGTGTAGACCCTCGACGTCCTATTCATATTCGGTTTGTGCTTTGCTAGGTGACTTTCTTTCTTGCCACTTCTCTCGCAATCAATTTCTAAACGATCACGCCTCGAACGGCGGCCTAAGACTAATGCGTATTTTATCTCCATGCCTTTGTCCACAAACAATTTCTTTGCATTGTCCTTCTTTTTCCACACCAAATCAGTGTAGTAGTGGGCAGAAGTATCAGGCTCCATCTGAGACACGGATTCAGTTTGGTCGTCGGCGACCGCTTGAACAATCTACAATATAATTCAAAAAATTAGGCCAACACAATTAGCAGATAGGTAAAAATCGTGTCGAACGATTTTACACAATTGGCCTTTAGGTCCTCTCATATCCACCGATTCCACTTACTCTTGATTTTTTTTAAAATACCCAAATGATGGAATCGGCACACATGAACTGACTTGTGTACTGATTCTAGCATTCAACAAAGCGCAGTTTTTCTGGCCAATTTTTCGACTATAATCGGCACATAAAACAACACACATCGACCGATTATTTAACCTACCAGTTTCCTAAAAACTGAACCAGAATCGGTCCTTGTTCATGACCATATCCGTCGATTCTGGGTCGTAATTTCTAAGAAGAGGTGGAATCGGCGGTTGTGGTGTCATCGTAACCGCTGATTCTGGGTAATACGTATGCCAGAAAATAGGTCAAAATTTGCAAAACAAATATTTTTTTGGAGATTATAGACTACAAATACATGTTTGGAGATCCTTAATATGTATACCTGACGGTTGAAAGCATTAAGATCTTCATTTTTCCGAGTTGAATCTTCATTTGCTCGATTAAAATCCTTATTTATGCTTTGGTTTGCACGTTCTTGTTCATCCAACAAAACCCCCAAATCGGTAGGATCGAAAACACGATAATCTGATTTGCGATATGTAGCACTTCTTCTTCACCACAAGCATATACGTCGTCACAATCAAATTTCATATTTGCTACCAAAATCCCAAAACCCTAGTTTTCCTCAAGTTCTTTTCCTTCTTCTTCAAATTTTCAAAAAAAAACTTTACTCTAATTCTTACCATCTAACACTAACTATAATCCAATTTGAATCACTAACTAATTTAACTACCATTTAAAATAATTAACACTAATTAAGAATATTAACCATTAACAAAAATATTGGATAAGGGGGTTTTAATTTTTTTCATAATGACCATATTTTACTGGTAGGTCCAAAATAAACTGAGTAGGCCTAAAATTAACCAGGTAAATTAATTGAAAAATAATGACTCCCATTGAAAAGTTTTAATTGATACCATTGAATAAATTAAAAATTTATTGTGCAAAGTCCAAAACTAAATATGGTTGTGCTTTGTAGTCCGAGGTCAGAACAATTTTTAACGTCAACACTGTCATTAATTACTGTCGAGAGTGTGAGGTTTTAGACACGAGCATAGTGAGGACAATGGGTGACTGATATCGTCACTAAAAGCTTCCACAGTCATGAGTGGAGTAAAGAGTAAAACCAAAGAGTAAAAACGAATTTTTTTTTGTTATACTCCACGTCAAACGCTACGGTGGGAGACTAAATTTTGATCATGCGGAATCAGAATTTACGCTTGACATTGGGTGCATATATAAGGATGCGTCTGTTGGATGGGTATTAGATTGGCGTATGGTTAGTAAAACACTTGGTTGGGGCGGATGCTGGATGAACGCTTGGTGAGAGATGCATCCCAGACCAACACCTGATGGGTAGATGCACGCATAACCTCACGCCCAAGTGACAGGTGTAAGTTTAGATGAACGCATTTTGGGGCGTTAGCTTATGAATACGCTCATCTGTAGGGCGTAAGTTTAGTTAAAGCCTGGTTTAAGGTTTGGTCTCGTGCAGAGTAAGCGTGTGCCTCATGTGATGGGCGTTCACTTAGGCATACGCCCGTTTTATGAAGCGGTAGTGATGTAATTTTAATAGTGGTAATTTAAGGTGATCGTTTCTCGAACTTGTAAAGGTAATGATCTTAGAAAATAATGATTTAAATTAACTCTAGAAAATTACAGAAGTATGAAAAAGACTAAATAACCTAAAGATGATTTTTGAATAATTTT
>JAJJMC010020031.1:3317039-3349134 GCA_023531435.1 Papaver californicum | reverse complement strand
TGTACCTACAAAAGCATAAAAACACGTAATAGACACAAAATCGAATACTAACTCATTAGAAATTAAGGTGCAAATTAGACACTAAAATGTTTCTATCAGGTAGCCTATACTAACGCCTGGAGGAAAAATGTCCATCTAGTTTGACGTGTGTGAAAAGAAGCAGTTGTATAGGATTACACGTGTTATTATCAGGCAGAGGCTTCTAGGCTCAGTTCTTCTTCCTTTCCGTCTACCACTTCAACTCACCTAAACCATCTCTCCTTTTCTCAACCTCTTTTTTGATTGAAAAATGGTAGCAAAACCCTAGCAGCAAAGAAACAAAGCTTATCAAAGTTATGTTTATCTCAAGACAAGGTATAAAACTCAAACTATTTACATGAATTATAATGGATTTCATAGATTTAAATTATGATTTATTGTAATATTTTGTTAATTAAATTTGTATATATATGCTTAAAGATTAAATATATGATTATGAAACAGACATATTAGGTTTTACAAATTATAATTTTGCAATTGGGTTTAATTCTAAGGTTTTGGAAGTAGTAAATTGGTTTTAAAAAATTGATGAGAATTAATTGATTTGAATTTAGAATGGATTAAGTTCTTGATTAATTTGAGTTGGGTTGGGTTAATTTTAAGTTCTTGATTAATTGATTTGATATGAATGTTTATGGAATTTTAGAATTATGAATGTTTATGTTCCTTTCTAATGAATGTCTATGGAATTATAGAATTAGGGAATCATGAAGAATTTTTGTAGAGTTGATAATTTTATTAGTGGACTATTTTGTGAATCATGAATTTTGTATTTTGGATGATTTATGAATGTTTGTACATTTGATTATCTAATTAGAGGATTACTCTTTTAATGATGCAATTTGTATTTGTTTTTACCATATGAATGTTTGGAGAGTTGATTATTTGTTTAGAGGATTACTTTTTTAATGATGAAATTTGTATTTTTGTTGATTTATGGATTAATGTAGAGTTTTATATTTGTGCATTGTGAGGATTACTCTTGATTTTGAAACTTGTATGTACCGTTTGCACATATGTTGAGCAATGTCACGACGAAATTCGTTGGTCGAAAAAAGAGGAACACGAAAGCTAAAACTGTTGAGGATCCAGAAGTAGACCTTACTACTGAAGATATGGTCTATGTTTCCGGGTTAGCGAACTATAATACCGTGGAAGATGCTCAGAGTCACGCTTCGACAAATATTACATATTCAACCGATTTAAAATTCAAGTATTTACATCGTGGTTCCCTCAAATCGGTCATTCATACCTATGCAGGTATTATAAAACACATCCCTAGGGTTAAACACATTATTGAAAAGGCAGGATGGGACCCATGGATGTAGTAGATTCAACACATGCATTGACTTTGACTATCTTGTTGAGCGTTTTTGGGATACAACGAACACTTTTCACTTATCCTTTGGTGAGATGGGGTTCATACCGCTTGATTGGGTCATGTTGACAGGATTAAGTATTGATGTTGGTAGTGATATTTCGTATGACCCGGTCAAGTACCAATTTGAATATATCCGGGCGCATATTTTCCAGAAACTAAAGATAGTGAAGTTTGTAAAAGAGAACATATCCCCACGTAGTGGGTTTCAGATGCAATTACAGTTGCATTTTAGAGCAAATATTTTGATCCATGAATGTTGGTTGCGGCTAACGATGATAGCATACTTGCTGAGAGAGTGGCCAAAGCTTTTGGTATGTATGTTTTGGGATAATTTTTCTTTTCGAATGCCAAGAACTATATTGATGCTGGATAAATAACTGTTTTTGAGGATCTTAATGCAGTTGGAAATTATGAATTGGGTGGTGGTGCTTTTGCGAAATTGTATTCGGGACTCGGCGCATCTGGCAGGGAAAAAAAGTCACTAGTCGGTCCCTTCCAAATATTAGAAGTAAATTTCTTAACTCTATTTATACTTATTTTAAATGTTTATTTGTTGGTAATTTATTTATTTATTTGGTTAGTTGTCTTGACGGAGTAGTTTTGGGGGGTACGAATATCTGGGCATATGTCGACCGAAGAACCCAACGAGTGATAGTGAAGCAGTGTGGCCTAGAAGTTCTCGGTGGAAGGGTATAAGAAAGAAGAGTATTGATATTGTTCGTTCTAGGACTTGTCTTAATCAGTTGACTGTAGATGATGTGACCTGGCGACTGTGGGATTCCGCTATCTTAGTCCTTGAAACTTATGTTGGACGGAAAACATCGGAGCTCTCAGACAAAAGGGTTATATTTTCTTGGCTAGGAACTATGAGTATAATTTATTTTGATAGCATTGTTCTTTATTTTTCGTGGATTTTTGGATAGTTATTCTTTTTATTTTTTTATAGTTATTTTCTTTGTACAACATAACGTGTACCTCGGAGAACGGTGTTGGAGGCAAAACCATTATAATTTTGGCGTTCCCAGGAACCCACCTACTCGTATTGACAACCTCAATAATGACGAAGGAAATCAGCTGAGGGAAAGCGATTTGGTGAATGCAACGGAATTAGTGCATGTTGTTACGTATGATTTGTATATTGAGTATTGGCGACATGTAACTAACTTGCAGAAATATGTCACCAAAGTCGATTGGGAGGTCGAAACATAGGGTATGTTGGTGACCGTATTAAACACAACATTGAAGAACCTGATGAACATGTACCCATTCCGCCTCAACAACAATTATCATACGTAAGTATACCGCAAACCTTATTTTTTTAAGTATATAAAAATACGTGATAATGTGATTTATTTATTTTCATAACAGGTCGAAGCTTATGGTCTGGTTCAACAATATGTCGATTTTTTACACAAGAGTTTCATAAGTTTACACTAAATGAAACGAAGGAGAGTATGAAGTTTATCATGGAAAAAGATGAAAAAATACGAGGACTACAAAATCACAACAACAATTCGGAATTACAGCTGGCCCATTTTCGTAGGCAACAACCACCCCTTAACTTTGGTAATTTTTCTCAAACTATGCCACCACAAATGTGGAATACAATAGCTCGGGGATCATCATCAACAATGCCATCAGTTAATTACTCATCGAGAACATTTTTACCTCATTTTATGCCAATGCGATCGGCACCTGGGAATTAAGATACAAATGGCTACTCTTTCATTTGCATTGTATTGTCATTTAACAAATATTTATTATCTTTCATTTATCTTTTATCTGATTGGAATTGTCATTTCAAAATACTTTTCTTATCTTAGCTTTTTCTTCTATTTGCTTTGTGTTGTCATCTCAAAAAAAAAAAAAAAATCTTTGCTTTGTCTTTTGTACCTGTTTGTATTGTCATTTCAAAAAATATTTTAGTTTTTGCTTTGTCTTTTATATGTTTGGTCTTGTCATCTCAACCGACACTTCTTATATTTGATGTGTCTATTCACCCTACTTGGCTCTACTCAGTTAATTTTTAAAATACCAAGAGTATGTGGTCATATCAACACTCAAAGACTTATCCTAATATGCCTATAAATTGAACACTCGATTCTCCAATTATACAAACCAAAACTATAAACATCAACAACCAATGACATACTATGAGAATAACACTGACTATTATGTTTTATGTTCTTCTCTTTCTCCTCCTCCTCTTCCTCCTCCTCCTCCTTCTTCTTCTTCTTCTTCTTCTTCTTTTTTTTCTTCTTCTTCTTCTTCTTCTTCTTTTTCTTCATCTGGTGATGATAATAATAATAGTTTGTACTCATCAGACAAAGATTTAGTTGCATTGAGCCAAAAATATCCAAGCAGTCACTTTGGGATTGATCATTTCAAGTATGAACTGGCAACATACTCGTATCCAAATACCAAGATAACGTGAGTCCGGTGCAATACTTCTCTGGAAAGATTTCTTTTGCAGAAACCCTACGTTTCCACCTAATATAGTTCGTAGAAAATTTAGAATGCGGCGAGAATTGTTCAACCGTATATTCGGAGATGTCGTAGCTATAAATAATTATTTTGTTCAAAAAAATATGCTTGTGGCGTTCCTGGATTAACCCCTCATCAGAAAATTACAGCAGCAATATGAATGTTATCTTATGGATGTGCGGACGATGCAATAGATGAGTACTTACGCATAGGAGAAACCACTATTTTGGAAACAACTTGTAGTTTCTGTAAGAGGATTGTGCATTTGTATGAGAAAGAATATTTGCACACACCAACTGAGCGTGATGTTGAAATGTTGCTTAAGGAGAACAAAGATAGGGGGTTTCCAGGGATGTTGCTGGTTCAAACACTGATATTAATGTGATGAACCGTTCTTATATTTTTAAAAAGCTTATCAACGGGAAAGCACTACCAATGAACTTTGTGGTAAATGAACATCTATATGATATGAGATATTATCTTGGTGATGGCATATACCCAGAGATTTCTACTATTGTGATGTCTACTAAACATCCAGATTCCAAGAAAAAAATAAAATTTCAGCAATGCAAGAGGGTTGCCGAAAAGACGTAGAGCGAGGCTTTGGTGTATTGCAAAATCAATTTTCCATCGTCAAGCAACCTGCAAGAATGGGGAATCCAGACGTGCTTGCATATATCATGAAAACTGTTATTATTTTACATAATATGATAGTGGAGGATGAGCGTCTACCCGGTGATTGGCCATATGAATATGATCAACGCTGCAACAATGCACCGGTAAATATATCGAGACAAAAAAGTGCTGAACTTTCGAGAATGAGAGTTGAGCAACGCCGACGTGCAGTATACAACAAGGATACGCATATTCGTTTGCGAAATGACTTGATCGCACACTTATGGTCAGATTTTGGAAACGAATAACATTTTTGAAACCATGCAGATAGGTTTTATAGGTATATCTGATGTAAACCCTCCCGAGACACCACTCGGCCGCTAGGGGCACCTAGGGGTTTAAAGGCTTACTGCACATGCTAACTGCAGTCGTGATGCCTGCAAAAGTGAGTTTAGGATTACTTTTTATCTCTTGTATTATCAATATGCGTACTATGTTGTAACGGATAGATGAGTAATTGGAACTCAACGGATATGTTTATAAAAATTTACTTCTGCAATGGCTCTTTTTTAGATGTTCCTATAAATTCACATCTTCTTCACTTCACTCTTCACATCGTCTTTACTTTTAATCATAATAATGATTTTAAAAAGTTAGTATGTTGCAGGAGAGACTAGCAAAAGTAAAGTACAATGAACAAAAAGACAAACAATTTGAATTTGATGAGTGTTATCAGTTTCTAAAGACAAAGTTTCCTGACCTACTTGCATTCATGAAAAACCATACATTTGAAGTTGATTCCGAAGAAGACAAGGTTTGATAATAATAGGTTTTGTGGGTACATCTCTTTGTAAACCCTCACGAGACATAACTCGTTAAACAGGGTCGCTTGGTGGTTTAAAAGTTTGTTTATACATGTTAAGTGTAATCATGTTTCCTACGAAAGTGAATTAGGGTTTTAATTAACTATTGTAATATACTTTTTTTATTTGTACTTGCACCGGTGAAATTTATTTTGTAATGAATAAATTAACGGAAGTATCATAAATAACCAATTTCACTTATTCAGAACAACAATACATCACTAGATGTTAAGATATCTCATTTTCGCAGGAGCCGTGGTTGCACTTAGCGCGTGCAACAAGCCTTTAAACCATTAGGTGGCCCCAATGGACGAGTTATGTCTCGTGAGAGTTTACAAAGACATATACCCACAAAACCTATAATCAAACTTCAACGAGTGGTACGACGCCCTGGATGACGATCTTAACATCTTCGAAGGACAATCAACACAAAAGGGTTGTATTTTTTCATCACCCTTAGGATCTCGAAATGAGGTTGGTACCTGAAATCTGAACCTTTCCATTTTCTCTATTCCTCCAGAGATCTAGCAACAACTTCATCATCAGTTTCATTCTTAATTCTTCTTTCATTTACCTTAGCGGTTAAAGTAGAAAATTATAGTACTGCACTTCCTATTTCCTGAAATCGACAAAAAAGGCCTGCTTTATTCCGGTTATTGGGGTTACTAGTTTCATTACAGAAGTTAGCATGGATATGTTTGAACCATTCCATGCTCATTGAACCATTCATCCGACGTTCATGATCCCTTGTTGGATAATATAACACTAAGTTTCGACAAAGAGATAAATCTTCCTCTATGGTAAAATTATCAGCATTAATACTAAAATTATCATAAGCCATAATTCTAAAACGGAGAGAAAAAAGTAATATTTCAATTAGGTTATTAAGGTGTGGTTTCGAAATGGGAACAAATGGGTATATATATGGCCTTTTTTTAATGGAAATAATTCTTCAAATTTCAATAAAAGATTAAAGCATGATATTGAAAAAAGTGACGACTTTGTTCTGTTCCAGCCTAGTGGTAATTAATAACAGTTTATTCAATGGATGCCTAGAAAGACTGTGGACGCCTAATTATGAAAGGTGTTTGGTCCGCGTGCAACGACTAAAACATGATATAGAAAGAAGTGACGAGTCTCTTTTTTTCGAGACTGGTGGGTCCATAATAACAGTCTATTCGGTGGAATCTAACATTTCAATTATTTACTTTGTCAATCTTAAAAATTTAAACAATCTCACTTTTCAACCCATGTAGGAGACGAGTAGATAGGCTAATATTTACAATGTCTAGTCTTTTATCGTGTTGCCATTCTGGCGTATGCAACACATTAGTTAACAAAAACCAACATCAAATTATTCATTGATCTCTTTTTACATAAACATCCGTTGATGTTAAAGCGAAAAAAAGAGTCGTTGGATTAAGTTTTCATCTGGCTTGCTTAATTACTCGAAATTTAAAGTTTTCATTAATTTAAACAACAGGTACATTGGAAGTTCATTAACATTTAAAATAACAGCATTAATTTAAAACTAAACTTAAAAATTAAAATTAAAATACTAAACTGGAAATTTTAACCTCTTAATACAATTCAGATAAATTAAAATATAAATTCTAAAAGTAGAAACTAAAACTGTCAATCCATTAATAATCATAATAATTAAGGTTTTAGCTAATCCCAGAACGCTTTAAGCTTGACTTCTCCTTCTGCAAAATGTCTGCCTTTCTAAGTTCGATGTACTCTTTTCTTACGCTATCCAACCCAGAGACATCCATTATCATTATGCGAAACTCGTCGTCTGCTTCTTTCTTTGCGTCAAGTTTTTCTTTCCTAGCCTGTTTTGCCACAAACTTTGCCGAAGACTCAGCTAGTTTTGCTGCAAACTCGGATTCTCTGCGACATCTTCATTTCTGTTTGTTCTCTGTAATTGGTATTGAATTTTTGTTGCTCTTTATCATTTCCTCTTGGCCACTGGATTTTGCTCTCTCTATTTTCTTCAGTCGTTTCGTCTCTTTTTTTCCCATATGATGGTTATATGTGTTAGGCATATCTCTTATTTCTTTATCGCCACTGGAATGGTCTTGACTTGTTTCCTGTTTTTCCCGGTCTTCCTCGCCACTCTCAGAATCTTCCTCATCTTGTGATGAATCGAAAACAACTGTCGATCGTCGTGAATATTTGATATTTTCTAACATAATTGTGTAGCACTCTTCATGCTTAAATTTTTTGCCATCATTAGCTTCCTTGAAAAGATTCCTTACTTCTTCAATCGTTATTATTTTAAAAAACAAATTAGTGAACGATATACGATTCAGAATAATTATGTACGGGACAAAAATTAAACGAGTACTTACCGTTGTTTCGGGGCCCCATCCAGTATGGTGTTCACATTCCACTTTCGCCTCTTTTGCAGAGTAAAGCGCCCACATCTTTACTTATTCCCTGAAATCGTTTCTGAATGGAGGTTCATGTGCGCTTCGGCATTGTAGGTATGGCTTCTTTCATCCAAACTAAGTTGTGAGACCATAATTTTTCTTCTGATTGATCGGACCAACACTAGAATCTTGAGATATTGATAAATGAATTCTACACGTAGTTACATCTTCAAATGTAGAAAATGACCTCGTGGTTTTGGTGCCATAATTCTAACTGGTTTGAAAGACAAATATACAAAACTAGGGAATTTTTTCTTATACACATATCAAATAAATGGGTTAGTAGTAGATGAAATGCTCAATCAATTCATATATATATATATATATATATTACAAAAAGATAGCCATTATAACGGTAAGAATCTCGAAGGTAAATATTACAAGAAACGGTCACGTACACCACCGCCCCACACACACAGGTGTAAAATTGGTTAGCGCCCATACACATGCGTAAAACTGGTGAGCGCCTATAGCAGGCGTACGGTTAGTTAACGCCTATGTCTGGCGTAAGGTTCGTTAACGCCGCAGCACCAAGCGCACGCGAAGTGTGCGTCCAATGGGGCGTGGCTTATGTGAACGCCTACACAGGCGTGATTTTGAGTTGCGTCTGATTCATAAGACACACTGATACCTTCACGCCTGACACGTGACGCACATAAACTTCACGCCTGTCACGAAACGCACTGCTACCTTCACGCTCAATCAAATTCAATTTTGGTCCAGCTTTCGGATCATTTTTTATCCCAAACAGTAAAAAGTCTGGACTATAACCTAAATATAATCCTCAACTATAATTGGTTTTGGACCGACCAAAAAATATAGTTAGGTTTGGTCCAGGTTTTACTCGCCCCACTGTGGATGCTCTAAAGATGAACCTAGTCATAGAATAGTTTCTCTCGAAGAAATGATAAGGAGAAAATGGTAAAATAGCACGATGGTCGATTGAGACATTATTATTCCCATCGTCTCTTTACCCGAATTTTATAAACTTACTTTTTGGTGTGTTGAACTTGATATTTGCACCCACCTTATCTTTTTCCTAGTAATTGAAATGTGAATTTACTTGTGGTGTGGACCCCCGTGATCTCTCCATCACCGGCTATCTCAGGTCACTATCCAAAAACTAACCTACGGTCACCCAAACCCTTTGAAAATACTCTAAAATAAATTCAGAATAAAATTCTTTTTCTTTTCTTTTATTTTCTTTTAACAAAAATATTATTTATAGGATGAGCAGTAGAGTAATAGGCTAGCTAGATGAGAGTGAGTGAGTGAGAGAGATGAAGAAGAGGGTAGCGTGTGAGTTGGTGTTTTAGAAAGCAATAGAGAATTGCCAACAAAGAATTTGAAGGATTTTCAGAGTCAAAGCTGGTATTTTTTTTATTTTAGAAATTCAAAGAAATTTAAGTTCAATTTTTTTACTCTTTCATATTTCAAAGTGTTGGAGAAAAATGAACTTAAAATGTTTTTTTGGTCTTGGTGGGAATGGACCTTAGGAACTAGTAGTCACTAAGGGTCACTAACTCATTTTTCACTTTTGTGAATGAACCTTTAATCCCACATTGGAGAGACTAAAGATGATTCCTCTCTTTATTACCTAAAAAGTTGCTTCTAAGGGAGGGCCCTTAGGGTTTAGAAGCTTTTGTCGTTGGGGAGGACTAATGGAATGGGCTAGTTAGAGAAAACATACTTTTCATACATGTGCGGTGCTTCGCACCGAAGCACGCACGCTTGTGACCTTGCGTGCTTGCGAGCTTGAGTGCTTGAGTGCTTGCGGACTTGCGGCTGCGGTTGTGACTGTGGCTACTGCTGCGGGAATGAGTATGCTTGCGGGTGCGGGCGTAGCTAAGGCTGCGGACCAACCAAGACTTACGTTTTTGAGACAGAATATATTTTCTTAAAAGAATTTATGACTAATTCAAATCTTGTTTTAAATGTGGGGGCGTATGACCCGGCGAGAGTTTAGGAGAGAATTATTCTTAATCGTTTTAAATCTGTTTTAACCATTATCTCCGTGCTTCATGCGTGGAATTAAATTTCAACCATAATGTCTGTGATTCATGCACGGAATTGATTGACACGTTCTCTTCTTCTGCCTATAATAGAAAACGAATTTCACCATTTGAACTCACTCCAGAAGCAGCTAATATCCTGTCTTTTTTTCCCCTCTTCTTGCTTTGTTTTGCGCACATTGCTTGTTTATTTCCTTCCATGTAAATTGATGTTAAGTTCTAGAGGGTGAATAGTATTGTGCTACTATTCATAACGGGCAGTTCTATCCTGGACACATCTCCTCTGTTGGGGTATAGCGTCTCTCATTATTGAGGAGTACCCAAGGACTATTGTGTTAAGGACAATTTGCTGAGCAGGTGGCTCTGTCCATTGTGTGTTTATAAATCAGAGAATTCTTAACCTTAACAATTTCTCCTGTTTAGTGTATTTCCATTGTTGCAGATATAACAATCTTAACATAATAGCTTATTTGTTCTGTAACAATGGGCAAGAATGATGTAGATAGACCAGAAAAATTCATTGGCAAAGATTTCAAAAGATGGCAATCCAAGATGTTGTTCTTTCTGAGTTTTCATATGTTAGATGAACTAGTTCTGAAATCTTTTGATGAGAGTTTGAATGATGCTGGAAATGAAAGAGAGTTAGAAAGTTAGGGTAGACAAAACTATATGGACAAACATCATATTCTGAACTGTTTAGAAGATGCATTGTATGATTTTTATAATGCAAAAAAAACTTCTCTGCCTATGATTTATGGGCTGCCTTAGAAGCAAAATACCAAGCGAAAACTGCTGAAAGTAAGAAGTTTTTGGTAGCTAGGTTCCTGGAATACAAAATGTCAAATGATAAATCAGTGGTTGATCAATTCCTTGAACTTCAACGCATTATCAATGAAATTATAGCTGAAGGTATGATGATAGATGAAACGTTTCAAGTGTCCGTAGTGATTGAGAAATTACCTTCTTCATGGTCTGAATACAAACGAAGATTGAGATATGAAATTGGTGAAGTCAGTATGGTTGAATTGGGTAAGAAGATTCAAGTAGAAGAATTGTTGTGTTCAAAAGACAAAAATGTATCTTCCCTAAGGGACATGTCCAACAAGGATCATGTAAGTGAACACAAGTATTCCGCAAGCGACAGCAAACGCAACCCCAAGCCCGGTCATCACAAGAAATGTACATTCCTGAAACAAAATCTAGCATTGGTAAAATTAAAGGTGCGTGTTATGTTTGCTGAATTCTTGTCCATATGGAAATGCATTGTAGAAAACGTAAGGACTTTAATAATAAGAAAAACAATGCTAATTTGGTTGAAAACAACAGGAACGAGTTTTCTGGCACGGTGTCTGAAGTCAATTTGGTAACCAATGTGAGATACTGGTGGGTAGACTCTGGTGCTACCAAGCATGTCTGTGGAAACAGAGATATGTTCACCTCCTATCAGAAGGTAGGGGAAGGAGAAAAACTCTACATGGGTAACTCGTCTGCAGCACAGGTTGCGGGAAAAGGAAAGGTTGGGCTAAAGCTCACTTCTGGCAAAACTCTCACATTGAATGAAGTTCTTCATGTTCCGGACATCTGCAAAAATCTTGTATCTTGTGGTGTTTTAGATGATAAGGGTTTTAAACTTGTTTTTGAATCTGGGAAAGTAATTGTCACTAAGGGTAAGGATTATGTAGGAAAGGGTTATAAGACTGAGGGTCTTTACAAACTTTATGTAACCTTTGTTGAAATGAATAAATTTGATTCTTCTGTTTATGTTTGCGTGTCATTGAATTTTTGGCATGGTAGACTTGGTCATGTAAACTATAAGACAATGAATAAACTGGCTAGCATAGGTTGCATACCCAAATTCAGTTTGGATAATGAACATAAATGTGAAATAAGTGTTGAATCAAAATACGTTAAAAAATCTTATAAGAAAAATATTCAGAGAAATTCTAAACCCTTAGAATTAATTCATTCATACCTTGTTGACATGAAATCAGTCCAAACTAGAGGTGGTAAAAAATGGTTTGTCACTTTTATAGATGATTGTACGAGGTACTCTCATATTTATTTACTTAAAGGAAAGGATGATGCATTAGAAGCCTTTAAGATATATAAACTAGAAGTTGAAAACCAAATGAGTACTACCATTAAAGCTATTAGGTCTGGCCGTGGTGGTGAGTATGTAATCCCTATAGGAGACTTTTGCATAGAACATGGCATTATACATGAAGTAACCCCTCCTTATTCACCACAATCTAATGGTGTGGCCGAATGGAAAAACCGAACCCTTAAGGAGATGATAAATGTCATGTTAATTAGTTCAGGACTACCTGCAAACTTGTGGGGGGAGGCTGTCCTCTCAGCTTTTTATGTCTTGAACAGAGTACCCTTTAAAGGATCAGACAAGACTCCACATGAGTTATGGAAAGGTAGACAACCTTCTTATGCATACTTTAAAGTGTGGGGGTGCTCGGCTAAGGTTACCATTCCTCCGCCTAAGAGAACCAAGATAGGACCCAAAACTGTTGACGTATCTTCATAGGGTATCCTGAACATACTACTGCATATTTATTTATGGTCGTGAGTTCTGAAATATCTGAAATTGGGATGAATAGTATTATGGAATCTAGGGATGTTGTGTTCTTTGAAAATAAATTCCTTTGAAATCTGAATCTCGCATGACATGTATCCCCTAGATGTCAATTCTACTAGTCAGACATTACCTGTAGAGGAAGATGAATTTAAGCCTAGAAGAGGTAAAAGACTTAGAACTGAAAAATCTTTTGGGCCAGACTTCATTATATGCTTACATGAGACTGATCCACAGACATATAGAGAAGCCATGACTTCTTATGAAGCTCCATGGTGGAAAGAATCTACCATTAGTGAAATGGATTTCATTATACAGAATGATACTTGGGAGATTGTAGATTTACCTCTAGTGTGTAAACCCATAGGTTGTAAATGGATCTTCAAAAGAAAACGTAAGGTAGATGGAATTGTGGAAAAATACAAAGCTAGATTAGTAGCTAAAGGCTATAAACAAATAGAAGGTGTAGATTTCTTTGATACCTATTCACCTGTTACGAGAATTACTTCCATCAGGATGTTAATTTCTATTGCTGCCATTCATAACTTAGAGATACATCAAATGGGTGTAAAAACAGCTTTTCTAAATGGTGAATTAGATGAAGAAATTTATATGGACCAACCTGAGGGCTTTGTAGTGAAAGGTTGTGAAAACAAAGTTTGTAAACTGAATAAATCTTCGTATGGTTTGAAATAAGCACCTAAACAATGGCATGCAAAATTTGATCATGTGATGATTTCTAGTGGTTTTAAAATCAATGAATCTGACAAGTGTGTTTATACTAAACTTTTGAATGATGCATGTGTGATTGTATGCTTGTATGTTGATGATATGCTTATACTAGGTACAAACATGGATGTAATTAATTCCACAAAGAGCATGCTAAATGAGAACTTTGACATGAAATAATTAGGCCCCGTAGATGTGATCTTAGGGATGAAGGTTAGAAGACATTCTAATGGATATAGTCTTAGTCAATCTCATTATGTTGAATTTGTTCTTAAAAGATATAACCATTTTGATTTTAAACATGCTTAAAAGATATAACCAGTTTCGCAACTTGAATATTCACGTGTTATAGGAAGTCTGATGTATTTCATGAATTGTACGAGACCAGACATTGCATATGCTGTGAGTAGGTTGAGTAGGTATACTTGTAATCCGGGACAGGAACATTGGGATGCAATTATTAGAGTGTTAAGGTACTTAAGGTACACTTTAAGCTTTTGTTTAAATTATGAGAGATACCTTGCGGTCCTTGAAGGATTTTGTGACGCAAACTGGATATCGGACTCAGAGGAGTCTAAGTCTACGAGTGGATATGTTTTCACTCTAGCTTGAGGGTCTGTATCTTGGAAGAGTTCCAAACAGACATGTATAGCTCAATCCACTATGGAATCGAAGTTTATTGCGTTAGATAAAGCAGGAGAGGAAGCCGCTTGGATAATATGCTTTTTAGAAGACATTCCTCTTAGGCACAACTATAATGGGAAGTCTATACACATTCGTAGAAGACACAATTCCCTAAAACAACTAATCTCTACTGGCGTTATTTCTATTGACTTTGTGAGGTCTAAGGAGAATATCGCGGACCCTTTGACGAAAGGTTTTTCCAAGGAGATAGTTAGTAATGCATCGAGGGGGATGGGGCTTAAGCTCATCAATTAAACTTGCCATGAAGGATACTCAACCTTGCTGACTGGAGATCCCAAGATCAAGGTTTCGAATGAGACAACTAATTTTTGGTGGATTAAAGGAAACACTATCAGAGAACTTCATTCTTTGTCCCTTCCATATGGTGTAGACGTGATAGTGTGACTGCATGTGAAGGATGACTTTTTAGTAAGTCTTAATGAGTTTTATAGTTTCAATTTAGATTGAAGTGGGGTGTAGCAATAAACACTCTTGATAGAACTCACCTATTTGAATAAGGAAGTGGACCGCTTCCTATGAGAATTAAGCTGGTTCTCTTGAGCATTCTGAGAAACGGGATACGTCCAGGGCCAAAATGGACACAACGGCACGAACTTAACAGCACCTAGAGTGATATCACGCGTGGAAGTTATTAATGAACTACACCAAACGATAGCAGTTCAAGACATCGTGTTCACTGTCCATCAAGTAGTTCCGGTAATTTCTCACTAAGCAAAGGTTCAAGACCTTATGGACACCTATTGCCTAAGTGGTATTTCTCGCTTTCTGATTTCTGATTTTTATCGAGTTTTCATTCATGTGGGGGATTGTTGGAGAAAAATGAACTTAAAATGTTATTTTGGTCTTGGTGGGAATGGACCTTAGGACCTAGTAGTCACTAAGGGTCACTAGCTCATTTTTCACTTTTGTGAATGAACCTTTAGTCCCACATTGGAGAGACTAAAGATGATTCCTCTCCTTATTACCTAAAAATTTGCTTCTAAGGGAGGGCCCTTAGGGTTTAGAAGCTTTTGTGGTTGGGGGAGGACTAAGGCAATGGGCTAGTTAGAGCAAACATACTTTTCACACATGTGCGGTGCTTCGCACCGAAGAACGGACGCTTGCGAGCTGGCGTGCCTGTGTACCTGCGGACTTGCGGCTGTGGCTGTGGATGTAGTTGCGGGTGCGGTTGTGACTGTGGCTTCTGCTGCGGGAATGAGTATTCTTGCGGGTGCGGGCTTAACTGAGGTTGCGGACCAACCAAGACTTACGTTTTTGAGACAGAATATATTTTCTTAAAAGAATTTATGACTAATTTAAATCTTGTTTTAAATGTGGGGGCGTATGACCCGGCGAGAGTTTAGGAGAGAATTATTCTTAACCGTTTTAAATCTGTTTTAACCATTATCTTCGTGCTTCATGCGTGAAATTAAATTTCAACCATAATGTCTGTGATTAATGCACGGAATTGATTGGCACGTTCTCTTCTTCTACCTATAAAAGAAAACGAATTTCACCATTTGAACTCACTCCAGAAGCATCTATTATCTTGTCTTCTTTTCCCCTCTTCTTACTTTGTTTTGCGTACATTGCTTGTTTATTTCCTTCCATATAAATTGTTGTTAAGTTCTAGAGGGTGAATAGTATTGTACTTATACTATTCATAACAGGCAGTTTTATCCTGGACACATCTCATCTGATGGGGTATAGCATATCTCATTATTGAGGAGTACCAGAGGACTATTGTGTTAAGGATAATTTACTGAGCAGGTGGCTCTGTCCATTGTGTGTTTATAAATCAGAGAATTCTTAACCTTAACAATTTCTCATGTTTAGTGTATTTTCATTGTTGCAGATACAGCACAAAGCATATGGGTTTATAAGTGTTAGTGCAAGCTCATCAGCAGCACAGACTTCTTCCACGCGGACCGAGTCTTCAGCAACAATCCGTCACTCCAGCTAGCAGATTCTCCAGCACAAAATCAGATTTCCTAAAAGTATTTTGCCAGCAATAGACTAGAGAATATTGAGAGAATATTGAGAAAATATTGAGATTACAAGAGAATTATCTCTAGTTATTAAGAGAATTATCTCTAATTAATAAGAGAATTATCTCTAGTTAATATGTATCCATTTCAAGCTTTATATTGTGAGCTTGCAACCAAAAAGAATATTGAGCTAATAAACACATTCAAAATCTCTCTTAACTTGGTATCAGCCTAACCGATCCAAAAAAACTCAATAGAAATGTCTTCCAACACACAGACATTACAACAGCTCCATATCAATCATCTTGTTAACATTAAGTTGAATGAGAAAAACTATCTTCTATGGAAAACTAAATTTCAACCACTATTCAATGGATACAATCTCAATGGATATGTAGATGGCAGTCTTCAACAACCACCACAACATCTACCAAACACAACTCAGTTGAATTCTGAGTTCATAAAATTTCATGAACAGGATCAAATCCTAATGGGTTGGTTATTGTCTTCTCTAACTGAGAGGGTAATGACCAGAGTAGTTGGGTTAAAAACATAAAAACAAGTATGGGATGCTCTAGAAACCATTTTTTCTCCTAATACTCAAGCACACCAAATGCATCTCAAAAGGGAACTTCACAATCTCAGGAAAGGAAATCATTCTATGGAGGATTATTTAAACATGGCAAAAGAAATCTTTGATGCTTTATTAGCATCTGGACTAACGTTATCAGATGCAGACATGAAGGCGTCTATCATGAATGGACTGGATCAATCTTATGATCCAGTTGTAACATCTTTGAATCTTGTAGGTGACATGACAATGAGCACTTTCTATGCTCATCTTATGATGTTTGACATGCGCCTGCAGCAACAACTAGCTCTCCTGCAACAACCTCTTGCAAACATTGCAGTCAACACCAAGACCTATTACCCAAAACCAAACTCTAGAAGATTCAATCCTAGTAACACATTTTCAAAACAAACTCAATCCTCTAATAGTCAAAGAGCAAATAGAGAAAACATGGTTCCATGCCAAATCTGTACCAAGACTGGTCATACATCCAGAAAATGTTGGTTCATATACAAAGAGGATAAGCTACTCCAAATAAATCAAAATGCATTAGCCTATCTACCTTTACCTGGAGGAACTAGTGATGCAAATTGGGTAACTGATACAGGAGCAACACATCATTTGACATCCAATATGAATAACCTACAAATCAAGCATGAATATGATGGTAGAGAAGCAGTTCAAGTTGGGAATGGTAACACTCTTCCGATAGAAAACATTGGTAATGCTACATTTACTTTACATAATAGACGTTATTTCTTAAACAATGTTCTTCATGTACCAGACATAAAGACCAATCATCTGTCAGTTTCGAAGTTTTGCAAAGACAACAATGTCTATTTTATGTTTAACACCAATTCTTTTTTTGTGAAGGATCAGCTCACAGGGACCACAGTCTTGCAGGGCAAGAATAAGAATGGCCTCTACACATTTGATGGAGTATGTGCGATAGATAGACCAACTCCACATGCCTTAGTATCGGAAAGTGTCCCACTCTGGCATCAGAGGTTGGGACATCCTATGCTGCGCACAGTCGCAAAATTTCTAAGAAACAACTTTATCTCATTCAGTAATAAATCGTTTACATTTTTCCATTCATGTCATTTGAGCAAAAGCAGTAAGCTTCCTTTTCCTTCCAGTAGTACAATAATAAACAAACCTCTTGGTTTGATTGTATCCGATCTTTGGGTCTCACCATATCTCTCAAGAAATGGATATCACTTTTATTTACTACTCATTGATATTTATTCGTATTATACATGGGTATATCCTCTTGTGCGCAAGTCTGATGCACTCCCTGTTTTCATGCACTTCAAAAGACAAATAAAAAACTTAACAGATTGCAAAATCAAAAAAATTCAGTCAGATAATGATGGAGAGTTCAGAAAATTTACACCCTTTCTAAATGAGTCTGGTTTTGTGCAC
This sequence comes from Papaver californicum, assembly GCA_023531435.1. Lineage (NCBI taxonomy): Eukaryota > Viridiplantae > Streptophyta > Magnoliopsida > Ranunculales > Papaveraceae > Papaver > Papaver californicum. Next base: position 3,331,324 of record JAJJMC010020031.1, on the reverse strand, counting down.
AGATTCTCCTGCCCACACACTTCAGCCCAAAATGGCTTGGCAGAGAGAAGAATCAAGCACATCACTGAATCTGGTCTAGCAATTTTGTTCCATGCTTCTATGCCAAAAGCATACTGGTTTGAAGCCTTCATTACTGCCTGTTTTCTCATTAACAGGTGTCCAGCTCACAAAAACAAAATAAAACTCCTCTTGAACTTTTGTTTAAACAAAAACCAGATTACAAGTTTCTAAAAGTCTTTAGATGCCTTTGTTATCCAAGTTTAAGAACTTACAACAAGAACAAACTAGAACCAAGGTCTTTGCCTTGTGTGTTCATAGGCTACAGTGGGGCACATAAGGGCTATCTTTGTCTTCACCTTGCTACAAAGAGATTATACATATCAAGGCATGTCAGATTTGTAGAGGATTATTTCCCATTTTCTGCCAAAGCATCAAGTGGACCTGTGCAGCAGCTCACTCAAGTAAGTCCTACAACTAAACTACTATCTACCTCAGTGTCCAATTCATCTATGCCTTGTAATAATCAGTTGCAGCACCAGGAAACATCAGTTTCACAAGATGACACTTTGTCTCCAGTTTGTCAATCTTCAGAAACTACTTCAGGTTCGCAAGTCGAACACTCTCAAGAAGATTCAGTACCAGTTGTACTGCCTCCATACTCTACTCCACATGCTCATCCAATGATTACCAGGGCAAGGTTAGGCATCAAAAATCATGTACAACGGTTGTGCCTAATAACAACAAAACATCCTTTAATTTTAACGGATGTTTTAGCACCTACATGTTATAGCCAGACTGTCAAGGATTCTAAATGGCGTTCATCTATGGATAGCGAGTATAATGCTCATTTGAAAAATGGAACATGGACTTTAGTGCCATTTGAAGAAGGAATGAACATTGTTGGTTCAAAATGGGTTTTTAGAATCAAGTATAAAGCAGACGGGAGTATTGACAGGTACAAGTCTAGACTCGTTGCAAAGGGCTTTCATCAGCAAGAAGGTGTAGACTTTGAAGAAACCTACAGTCCAGTGGTTAAGCCTTGTACAATTAGGCTTGTTTTAACTTTAGCTACCATGTATGGATGGCATTTACATCAGATGGACGTACAAAATGCATTTCTCCATGGAGTGCTAGAGGAGTCTGTCTACATGCAACAACCATCAGGCTATGTGGATCCTAACAATCCCACATTTGTCTGTAAACTAAACACGGCTTTGTATGGACTCAAGCAGGCTCCAAGAGTTTGGTTCTTCTTTCTGCAGGTTTTACAGGTTCCGTAGCAGATAGCTCTTTATTTATAAAAAAATACTAAAACATATACTTTGTATGTACTTGTTTATGTTGATGACATCATAGTCACAGGATCGTGCACACAATCCATCCAAGAGCTAATTTCAAGTCTGAAAAAAGGTCTTTGGAGTTAAAGATTTGGGACCTTTATCATATTTCTTAAGGATAGAAATTTAGAGACAAGATAACTTTGATTCTCAGTCAGCAAAAGTACACTGCTGATTTACTCATCAGGTCTAAACTTGATGGAGTGAGACCTGTTGCAACACCTCTCGCAGTACAAAATGTCATCAAGAAACAAGGAAGTCAGAAATTTGAAGATGTAACACTTTACAGAAGTTTAGTTGGTGCACTACAGTATCTTCATTTCAAAAGGCCTGACATCTTTGTGGCTGTTAACAAAGCATACCAATATATGCATGAACCATTTGTGGAGCATTGGGAGCTAGTGAAGCGCATTCTCAGATACTTGAAGCAAACAACTAGTTTTGGCCTGTATATCAACAAGACCAAGGATTTTTCTTTGCAAGCCTATACTGATGCATACTGGGCTGGGAACTTGGATGACAGGCGTTCCACAAGTGGGTATTGTGTCTATATAGGAGGAAACTTAATATCTTGGAGTGCCAAGAAACAAAAGACAGTGTCCAAGTCGAGTACAGAGTCTGAATATAGAGGCATTGCCATAGCAGCTGCTGAGCTCACTTGGATACATTCCTTGTTGCGGGAACTAGGATTACAACCTGCTCTATCTATCCTATGGTGTGACAACCTAGGAGCAACTTACTTAACAGCTAATCCTGTGTTTCATGCAAGAAAAAAACACATTGAGATTGATTTTCACTTTGTGAGGAAAAATGTTGCAAATAAAGAACTACTGGTACAGTTCATCTCTTCACAGGATCAAATTGCAGATATATTTACTAAAAGCCTTTCGGAAATTAGATTTCAGCAGCTCAGGAACAAGTTGAATGTTCGTGAACTCCCCTTCAACTTGAGGGGAAGTGTTAGTGCAAGCTCATCAGCAGCACAGACTTCTTCCACACGGACCGAGTCTTCAGCAACAATCCATCACTCCAGCTAGCAGATTCTTCAGCACAAAATCAGATTCTCCATAAGTATTTTGCCAGCAATAGACTAGAGAATATTAAGAGAATATTGAGAAAATATTGAGATTAAAAGAGAATTATCTCTAGTTAATAAGAGAATTATCTCTAATTAATAAGAGAATTATCTCTAGTTAATATGTATCCATTTCAAGCTTTATATTGTGAGCTTGTAACCAAAAAGAATATTGAGCTAATAAACACATTCAAAATCTCTCTTAACAATAAGCTTCAGTTTTTCTTTAATTATTCCTCTTCCTCCTCCTCTTCCCTCTGTTTTATATCCCCCTTTCTCTCTCTGTACATCTCTCTCTTCTTTCATGGTTATTTGAGTGAAAAATCAAGTGTATTTAAACAACAAGAAGAAGGTTTTGTTTGATGATTTATATTGAAGTTATGGCTACTTCTCCTACTTTAGTTTGTGGTGAGAAGAAACATTGGTGGCTCACCAACAGAAAGGTACCATTCTTTGGGGTTTTCAGTTTATGGTTCTTTTTACGTTTTCATACTCTCTTCTTCTTCTTTTTTATCAGGTTGTGATTTTGTTGTAGAATCATTATGGGTTTCTCTTTTGGTTGATCAAATGTGTTCACAGATAGTGATATGGGGTTTTCTATGTTTTTTGATTTATTCTAGAAACTATTTGATTAATGTATTGACTGAGTTATTTTGTTTGGTTTTTGCAGATTGTTGATAAATATGTTAAAGATGCTAGAGTACTGATAGCAACACAAGAATACTCAGAGATTTCATCAGCATTAAATCTACTTGATGCAGCATTAGCATTATCACCGCGATTTGAAACAGCTCTTGAATTAAAAGCACGACCTCTACTTTATCTTTGTGGATTTAGAGAAGTTGCAGACATGCTTCAAGAATATATTCCAAGTTATAAAATGGTTTCATAAGAATCATCTCATTCATCTGATTTGAAGTCTTCTTCACAGCAATTATCTAAAGAGAGGGTTAAGTTATTGTCTGGTGATAATTCTTCATCATCAGATTCCTATGAGAAAGAATACCCTTCTTTCAAATGCTTCTTTGTATCAGATCTTAAGAAGAAAGTCATGGCTGGCTTGTACAAAAACTGTGAAAAAGAAGGACAATGGAGGTAAAATTTCTATCTTTTTAGTCCAACCACTTTTTGAGAATTATGATTGTAGATTACAATGTTCATTGCTTTAAGTGAATTCAACCTTGGGTTTTGCTTACATTTGACTATTAATCCCCCCATTAAATGATAGTAAATTTTGGTCAAATTAGTCTACCATCATTTATAATTTCTGTGAATTATGTCTTAAAAGGTCAAGATATTTGAACATTTCTGATTTTGGTCATTTTTCAACAATGCGGATACTTGGTACAGTATTAGGACAAGCTTGTTGTCATTTGGGACTAATGGAAGATGCAATGGTGCTTCTTCAAACCGGTAAACGTCTTGCTTCGGCAGCGTTCCGTAAAGAGAGTGTTTGTTGGTCTGAACATAGTTTTGCCTTCACAAATATTCCTCTTTGTAGTGATATGGACAACAACAATCATCTTGCAAATCCAACACTATCAGAATCAGAAAGTATTACTCAGATTCTAAGTCATATTAAACTTCTTCTCCGGCGAAAAACTGCTGCCCACGCAGCACTTGATGCAGGTATATATTCCGAAGCTATTCGTCATTTCTCAAAAATCCTTGATGGTCGTCGAGGAACACCACAAGGGTTTCTTTTGGATTGTTATGTTCATAGAGCTCAAGCATATAAGTTTGCTGGTCGGTTTGCTGAAGCAATTGCTGATTGCAATCGAACTCTGGCACTTGATCCAACCAATATTCAAGCTTTAACCATAAGGGCTAGTATTCTCGAGACAATTCGATGTTTACCGGATTGTCTTCGTGATCTTGAACACTTGAAGCTTCTATATGATTCAATTTTATGGGATAGAGAACTACCTGGGCCTAATTGGAAGCGACACAATGTTAGATACCGAGATGTACCTAGTAATCTTCGAGCATTAACAACTAAGATCCAGGAACTGAGACAAAGAGTTGGATCAGGTGAAACGAGTAATATAGATTATTATTCATTGATTGGATTGAGAAGAGGTTGTTCAAGATCGGAACTAGAAAGAGCACATTTACTTCTTTGTTTGAAACATAGACCAGATAAATCCACAAATTTTGTTGATCGATGTGAATTCGTTGATGACCGTGACCTTGATTCCGTTAGGGATCAAGCGAGAATGTCAGCATTATTACTCTACAGATTACTGCAAAAGGGATATTCAAGTGTAATGGCTACTATTATGGATGAAGCAGCAGTTGAGAAACAGCGTCAAAAGACTCAAGCAGCATTACAAGCTCAAGCTCAAGTTCAAACACCACAAGTTCACCAAGTTACAATGTCTGAATCCAAATTAGACGTGGAATTACAAAAACAAGTTTTATCATCATCGGCATCTACAAACAGTTGTTCTTCACCAGATTACAACTTAAATTGCGAACATTGATTTACAAGAGAAGAAATCAGCAGCTGCTGCAGCGGCAGTTTTCCAAGGAGTCTTTTGCAGAGATATTGCAGTTGTTGGAAACCTATTATCTCAAGCCAATTTTAGTCGTCCATTCCCCGTCAAATACGAAGCATTAGGTTGCTGATTGATAATCAAGTCCTCAATCAGATTTTAATACCGGAAAGAAATCTGATTCTTTCGCACCTTGTACAAATTTTTTCAAACCAAAAAAAAAAAAAAAATTACCGGGAAATTTTGTTGCGCCTTTGCCGTTCCTACCACCAATCACTAAAACCACCAGTACCAGACCTATGTAGTTAAGAACTCTTTGTTAGTTACTACTCCTACTACTGTTGTTATTTTTCACTCTATGTAGATGCCACAAACCTTTGTACTCCTTTTTCGACTGCTACTCTACTACTGCAATGTTTGATTGTAGCTTTTTTTTTTAATCAGAAAAAAGTTTCTTTGTTGGTCATCCATTAATGTTGTGCATTTATTTGTTCTGAGTATTTAGTTAGGGTTGGTAATCTTTTCTTCCTTCCTTATTACTTCAATGTCAGTCTCTCTGAATCTCTTATCTCTAATTTTAGTGATACTGAGAAAAAGTTGTGATATTTTAAAATCAAAAACATCAACTTTTTTTTAGCAAGTAAAAAAAACAGTTATGAAAACTATAATTGCAAATTCTGAAAATGTAATCTTAAAGGACACTACTACTCCAATCTCCGTCGGTAATAAATGTGATATCATCCCAAATTTCTGAATGTAAAGCTGGTATTTTTATCGTTATGATTATTGAATGAATCCTCGTGTGCTATTATTGATCAGTTACTTCATTTATTTATCGGTACTTTCAATTCGACTAAATAAGGCCATTTTAGCTTTTCAGACAATAACTAGTACTCCCTCCGTTTCAGAAAAAGAGTTACTTTCTCTTTAAATTTTTGTTCCAGCAAAAGAGTTACTTTCATTTTTATTAGGACAAACTTCTAAAATTACCTCTTTTTTTTTAAGTTTTCTTCATTTTCCATCATCTTCTTCATTTGAGGGTAAATTTGGAAATAAATTAAAAAAACTACTCTCTCTCATCCTTATCTTAATAATTGTGCAAATAGGAAAATTAACTTTTTTCCTGAAACGGAGAGAGTATTATTTTCAAACAGTAAATCCTACCACCTTAACTAGTAAGTACTAGTAGGCTACGGGTTACTAAAATAAAATCAGTTTCTCTCTCCTCTAGTTTCTTCTCCAAAACCTTAAAGAACATCACTGCAGTCAAGTTTACTGCTCAGATCTAGTTTATGGACCGAATCCGAACATGTTTCTCTCATTTTAAAGATTTCCTAGTTAGCTATTAGTGTAGGTTTAGTTTATTTTAGGTTTTTACTTCATCTCCAACTCGATTAGAGGATGTTTATTGTTCTTTTGTTTATTTTTTACCTTAGAGCTTCCACAATTATAGAGTCATAAGTCATATACGGAAAAAGAAATGGAGGCGTAGTCGGGGTGTTAAAGGTGTCAAAAGGTAAAAAAGTTATAACATGTAGCCAAATTTAGCTACCTAATTTGGCAAAAGCCAAATATGGCCAGATGTACATATATTTCACGTTTGAAGTTGGACGGAGATATAAATAGCGTTTCAAAACCACACCCGTTTAATATGTGCATTTCAATTTGAGAAGTTTTTAGAAGTAGCTATTAAGTGTATGTAGTTATTAAGTGGTCTCATCGTTTCAATAAAGCACATTTATAAAATTCGTCTGATACCAGACATTGATTATATTTACATTTGTGTTTGGGTTTTGGTCTTATAATCGTGTCACAGCTAGAGTTAAAATCCAAATATAGCTTACCTTTTTTTAACTTTTAACGTTTTATGATTGTGGAAGTTATTAGTTGCTTGTGTCTTCTCCTATATGGAGATTCTCTTTGCGCTCCCATGGCGTTTCTTCATGGTTCTAGTGGTGATTTGTGTGGGATTTTTTCAAGTATGGTGTTCTAAATTCAAGATTTTGGGCATATTACTCTCTTTTTATGGGAGCATCTCTTTTTCTAGAAAAAAAAACTCTATGGATTATAAACCAAAAACCATTCCTTCAATCTCCGGATTGCTCGGTACTCTCATTGGTATTTCATCACTTCCCTTTATAAAATACTCGTATTTAGTACCTTTTACTTGTACTTTGAACTTTGATCTTGATGTACTTGAAATCCATGTAATCTCTATTTTACTACGAATGAAGCTCTATGAGATTTATCAAAACAAAAAACTAGCAAGTACTAGTCGGTTGTAGATGCAATATTGATAACAATATTAGAATTTGTTGATTTTTTCTTCCCCGGTTGTTAGAATATAGACAGTACATGTTTGTAAATTAACCCTTCTTCATGCCAAAGCTCTAGACACACTAGAGCCATGAAGCGAGACGACCCTTAGCATTGAATTTGTTTGTTTTCCTCGGAAGAGAACTCTTGATTTCTTTGGGTTATCGGTTACCCTTGTTGGTACATAAAAAAAACTGGTTCAAGAGTTTTTTTAAGGGAACTGCTAAACCTACCGAGTGGAAATCCAATAACATGTATCTCCTCTATCATGGTATATATGCTGGGTAAAATGAGCCCAGATGGCAGCTACTTCCCTTACTCGTTAAATATAACATTTTAATTTTAATCATTCAAACACCATAATCAACTTTATATATTTCTTCGGTTATGATAAATAGACTAAAATTAAAAAATAATAATATCTCTTTTATTAGAACAGAGGCAGTTTACATAAAGAAAACTAGGTTTAGTAAAAGCAAAATATTTTATTTTCAATTTTTCCTTAGCTTTTTTGCTTCAGGAGTCAAGAATAATAGTGTGCATAAACGTAAACTAATACCACATAGTTTTTCTATTTGTTTGATTTCTTTCCATTTTACTCGTCTTTCTATGTGTAACAATTTATTTTGAAACTATAAAAAGCAGGAAGAATATAACATAAAATAAAGTGAAGAAAGGGAGAAATACATCATTGTTGAAAAATTTAAAACCTCTGTATAAACTGAGAAGGCTTGTTAGACACGGCGACGTCCTAGTAAATAAACTTAGGTTTTGCAACGTTTCGTGTGATAGCTTTTGTGTCTAGACATTGCGTGCAAAACACAAAAAATTAAATGAGCAAAACCTAAAATTGTATGAGCATGTAAAAACTTAAAACAGAACTGACGCGTAAAATTTGCTCTGCTTATAAATGCTAACGAACTATTTATATTTTGTATTGAACTATTTATTTTTTGTATTTACTTAATACTATATCCGTTTCAGAAAAAGAATTACTATCATTTTTTTAAATTGGTCTATTTTTAGATTAAAATGAAAAAAAATGATCGTAACACTTTTCTAGAAATGAAGGGAGAAATAATTTAAGATCTTAATACGTTTGAGAAGTTAAGCGACTATTTCAACACGTGCATTGTAGATCTAGTAACAAATAAAGAAACTCGTCGCTACATGCAATTTAAAAATAACGTAACTTGACCATCAAAAACAAAAGGGAACAAAGATAATGTAACTTCAATGGTGACTTCATCATAGGGACTGTAACTACCATAGGATTCCTATACAAACAATAATGCCTTGTTTAAGATTAACTGTGTGTAAAATAATAATAATTATTATAATTTATAATTAACTGTCCAATTATAAGTTAACAAACAGAAGAAGTCGTCGATGACGTCCGGCTTTCACCTTGTGTCAAACCTTATCTGCTAATTAGCCACCCCGTTATCAGAAGATCTTAATCAGAGATTTACCTGCTAATAATAAATATCTGACTATTTGATCCAATCATATATAGATTAATTAGTTGATTCCTCTGTAATACCCCACTACTTAACATTCCTCATTCCTAAATAATAATCAAATATTAAGACTAATCGAATCACTATTAATTCAAACTTTAATTAATTTTGCTTAGAAACTAGATTCACTTAAATAATACTAGATGAAACATCAATGACACCTTTTAGAAGCAGTCTTTACTGGATCATTAACACCCCCATTACATCAAGAATCCAATGCTACACTAGAATTTGATTACAATTACATTGATAAGGAAATAGGTGTCTCATTCTCATCTCATTAATACAAAAGATTAATAAAGAAAAAATAAATAGTTCTATATTCAATTATGCAACTAATTTGTATTCATGATTCCAATAACAACATAAAGTTGATTCAAAAATAAAAATAAGATGTTAACACTTTTTTTTTCCCTCTAAAACTAACTTTCCAACAACCTTTCATGAATTTCATGTGTTTTTGTTTGTTTTTAACATCAGTTCACAGGTGTCTTGGTGGATCACATGTTGGATGGTATGACACACTTATTAGTGGAGTACAGTCTCATCCAACACATTTTTGTTTAGTACTTTATTGTTGAAATTAATAATATCATTTTTATTATCCTAATTTCAGAATGGTTATTTTTTTTTATCATATTATTATTGTCATGGCTATATTTGTTCTCAAATGAATCCAAGAAAGTAGAAGACAAATGCATATCTGATATCATTTGAGGTCTCATCAAAGCTAGGTAGAGAAAGACACACCTCCCCTCCAATTAGCCAACTGATTTGATTGTTTGTGTTTTGGTTTCATTCTCATTTCTACCATCACCTATTATTTAGAAAGCAATGATTGTAGGTGATATTGTCATTAAAAAATTTAGAACAAATAATAAACAAGCAAGAATAATGTGTTTATGTGTTGTCACAGTGGTAGACTAGTACCTTGTATTTGTGGTGAAAACTCATCACAAAGAAAAGACAAGTCATTGATAAGACTTTTCATCTTTGTACAAGATTAGTAAAATTTATTATATTTTGTCAACCAAAACAAGAAAACTGAGACACCAAAAAGGTCAAGTATTTTTGCCCCTGGCTAGCTAGATTTCATGATTTGGTCTCTCCTCCACTAGAATCCAATTTTCAACCTCCAACGAGAAACCCACAAGATTATGGCCCTTCTCTGTTTCTCAGTTACACACACCACCAAAATGGTCATACGGACTTATCTTGCAATTACCTATAGCTATAAATGTCGTAAGTATGAAACACTTGAAAAAGAGTACCAGGTGGTCGGCATAAATGCATCTTATCAAAATGGTTTCAGTTTCGTATGGGTCATTGCTTCAGTATACTGACACTGGATTCAGGATAAATAACATTTCACAAGAATCTTGGTGTGTTAGTCGTTTCTAAGTAGATGTACTACTACATGTTCAACGTTGAGCCTAATTTAGTATCAGTATTTTAGAGGGACCGACGCAAGAAGACACACCGGCCTTGGATACCGAAGTCAAAGTTGTGGGTTACCTCTCCACCTCCATGATTCTGTATACGTAATTCTCGGAGAGAAGACATTGAAACTCACGAAAACAAGAAGATTATGTTTTGGATAAACAGGGAGTTTGTCTACCCTAAGTTATATAATTTGCGTCTTTTGGTTACGGTTCGAAGACACATATCTCAAGACACATCCAGCGATAGGTAATGTGGTTTCCTGAGATGAAGAATTGGTAAAAGCTAAGTGGCTGTTAAGTATCTGAAAAATATTTTAATCAAAAAATAAATTAAATATCATAGAGGGTGGCGGATGTGTGAAGAAACATACCCGCACCACTCACAACTCTCATTATCAATTCGGCGTAAGATAAAAATCCGGACCGGTAAAAATACTTCATTATTTCACGTTTAATACGTTTTATATATTCTTATTCGACATTAAAAATTCGGCCTTTATAAATTATCATGTACAACAAATCTTATACTATTTCCTGATTTTCTATTGAACTTGAGCTCATACGTAAAATTTACCATGTATATTGTCAATTGGTAGGAACCTCGAATTTTATGTTTTAGTTTGGCAACAAAACCAGGTAACACAGACATGGACACGTATGTAACACGTATATAACAAGGACCATCTAACTTGATGTTCTTAAATCACAACTAAGTCGATCAAATCAAAGTAAACCTAACCACTCGTTTACATACATTAGGTTTCCTTTTCTCATTCTTTTTACAACTTGCCTCTATCCTTAAATTTCTGTCTCTTAAAGTTTAATCCGTGATGCTCCTTACGATATGGACGGACCACATACTTAAAATATATGGTATTTTTGTTAGTGATACATATTCAAAATATGTGGTATCTTTTCTTTTAGTGACACGTTTCACTAGGTCTGCACAGGAACCGACCGGAACCGAAGGACCGAACCGAGAGTAAACCTAACCACTCGTTTACATACATTAGGTTTCCTTTTCTCATTCTTTTTGCAACTTGCCTCTATCCTTAAATTTTTGTCTCTTAAAGTTTAATCCGCGATGCTCCTTACGATGTGGACAGACCACATACTTAAAATATATGACCTTTTTTCTTTTAGTAACACATACTCAAAATATGTGGTATCTCTTCTTTTAGTGACACGTTTCACTAGGGCTGCACAGGAACCGACTGGAACCGAAGGACTGAACCAGAACTGAAAGAATCGAACCGCAATCAGACCGAACCGAGAGTATAGGGTATAGGGTACAGGTACACGGGTAGAGAACCGACCATAGGGAGGTACAGATACTCGGTTCTACCTAGGAACCGACCGGAACCGAACCGAGTGTACCTCCCATTTTGTTATTTCTGTTTTCCATTTCAATGTGCTTGAATTCTTCTGAATTATTCATCATCATTTAGTTGTAATAGAGATGTCTCTTTGGCCATTTTCCTTTGTGAGCCAGGTTCCAGGGACTAGTTACATATGAACAGAGAAAGTAAAAGCAGAGGAGATGTCATTGATTAGAGACACATTGGGTGCAATTCAGAAAGCTCATGAAGAGAGCAAATCCTTGCAAAAATATGATTATCTCAGGGCAGTAAGACACCGGATCAATTCTGATATCCTGAATGTTTTGAAGAAGGAAAAAATTATAAGGTCTGGCATTGAGGATTTGGACAGGGTGATTGTTTCCTGGAACAGGAACACCTCTTGACATAGCTAGAACTTCAGTTACAAATGGGCTTAGACATGCAGAAGTTAGAAAGTACTAATGATGGCCTTCCAGGATTTGAGACAGAAAACAATGGCCGAGTGACATGCCTGATTACGAACTTACCCTGGAAACATCTTACAATAAGAAGGAAGTACTGATCACATTTACGTGATATTCCATAAATACTAACCTCTATTGTGCAGTTTCTAATGTCTTCCGTCAGTTAGATGAATATTCATGAACATCGTATTAACAGTCATAAAAATGTATCAATATAGCTCTGACTGTATCTAACTCTCTCAATTCGAACATCTTGGCTTCATTCTAAAGAAGATTCGAAATTAATATGGCATTTTATTAGTAGAGTAGGAGGAGAAGACAGCAAATATGGGTTTGATTTGTTCTCCCACCCTCCCTCCTCTTGCATGACTCTAAAGTTTAATAAATATTTCCAAGTTAGCAATGAATGAATTCGACACAAGAAAGTTAAATCTATAAAACATTGCAAAAGAAGCAATCAACAGTAACAATGTACAACAAACCAACATTTTTTGTGAAGGAATGCAATAGTGCAGTAACATGAGAGGAGCATTGTGATTTCAACACGAGTATATTCCATAACTTCAGCATTTGTGCCACTAGTCGACGGCCAAAAACCACGGGCAGAGAACCACAGCAAATGTTAATAATGATTATTCTGGGTAACTGTTGCCAGAGAAAAAGGTTGAATATTGCAATAAATGTAACTACTAGATCATTAAAGCTGGTCTTGGCAGCAATGTCAAGGTCACTTGCCGGTAAAAAAAAAGGAGGTACAGGACCGGAACCGAACCGAGAGGACGGGTACGGTTCCAGAACCAAAACGAAAGTGTAGGATACAAGTACACGGGTAGAGAACCGACTATAGAGAGGTACAGGTACACGGTACTACAAATAATCGAGCCGAACCGACCTTTGTACACCCCTACGTTTCACTTTGGAAGATCAAAAACTACAGAACTTTTTAAACTAAATTGATTCAAACTAATAAATTTTATGTACAAAAATGTCATTAGTTGACTAAATCATAACCCGATTCACTTTCCTTTTTCTTCTTGATTTAGTTAGACAGTACTTAATATAACCTCATTAATAAGGTAACAAAAACCCACCTTTATCAATTATCATCATCTCTCAGTTTTCTACTCCCTTTTATTTTATTTTAAATGTGATTGAACACCATTCATGGTGAGAACTAGGACTGTTGATAAGTACTACCCTACGAATAAAACCCTCCTGCTTGGATTACTATCAACACCATTAGAACAACCACGGTTTTACCCACTACCACCACCCTTTTTTCGTATCAAAGTTTCATCACTCAAAACTGATTATAAAGAAGAATCAAACATATATAACTATTAATACCTATTTATATATTTTCACTCAAGTCTCAAAAAAGAAAAATCTGACCTTAAAAAAGCACTTTTTATATAATAACCTTTTTAACTAGTAATCACTAGGTAACCAAAGCAACAAAGCCTGTATATGTGTTAATGATCCCAACGATAGCCCAAACTTTTTCGATTTGGAGTGTTATCATTCATATTCAGTAAAATTGAAAAAACGTGATCATGTTTTGGTTAGCAATTAGGTGTTCACAATTGATTCTATGTTATAAAATTGATAAATGTGAATAAGGATATATAAAACCCTAATTTTTAAGGAGAAGAACAGAGATAGTGATAAAAGGAAGTAGGTTTTACTTACCCAAGCAAAAATCACGGAGAAAAGGAAGCAGTAAAAATAAACGTACTTGTAATTTAGGTAAAATTAAGGGTATATTGGTGAACCTATAACAAGTAGGTAGAATTTAATTTATCCAAAAACAGTCGATAGTTTTTGATCTCCTAAATGAAGAAGCGATATAGGGGCTCCCACATCAACAGAGGGGCTCCTAGTTGAGCCAAGGTGACCTAATTTTACGATAAGGGATGTCTTAGGAGTAAAGTTAAATGTCCATTTTACCCTTTACCTAATAAAAAAAAGACAATTTATCCTTTAATTAAAAATTTTCCATCTCCTCCATATCTTCTCCTTCTCCATTTTAATCAAATTTCTCAATCGAATCAAAATTTTATCGCCGATTAAATCCTAATTTCGTGATGAAGAATACTAATAAATGTGTAGAAAGTAGTAGTGATGACAATCCGGATAAAACTAAATTACACTAACTAATTTGATGAAATCACGATTTGAAAGATTGATTTTTTGTTGTTCAGAGAAACTTACGGTTGGGTTTCATGCCGAACCCAACCGTAACACCAAGAACACCGAAGAACACCATTTTTGCCCAGATTTACGGTTGGGTTTTCAA
>JAJJMC010020031.1:3300871-3316639 GCA_023531435.1 Papaver californicum | reverse complement strand
TTTTTGAGTTTTACTTCATAGTGTCCCTATTTCGTCTTATTATTGGAGCCCCTCTATTGATGTTGGAGCCCCTATATCAGGCTTCTAAATGAAACATTATTAAGAATTGCTTTTGCAGAAGCAGAAAAGTTTAGATATAGAAGGTGATAACGGATCATTAATCAAAGTATGTTATGCTTCAATCTTCGGCTTATTTGTTTTCTCTGAATTACTTTCCATCTTTTTTTTTTTACGAAAGAGATAACATACTAAGTGCACGGATTTATGCCGCAAATTTTCTTAAAATTCAGCCAGAATGCAGTTAATTCTTTTTGAAATTAAAAATACCGTTTTCAGATCGGGTCTATAAATGGACGACGACAAATATTTACGGGAAGAATTAGTTAGTAAATATTCATAAATAATATGATAAAAAATTACCGAATTGCTAACCAGACTTATAACCCTTCGATCTCGGTATTATTAATTTTCAATTCTTGAAAATTTATGCATTTTTTTAATAATTTCTAATAGGAAAGTAAAGGTGGAGGTTGGCCACGTTGCAAGTAAAATGAGTCAAGCCGTTTTTATAAAGTGTACATTCACCGTCCAGCTTACAAAGTGTTCTCATTTTATATTTTAAAATAAATATACTTGTACTTGGATTTTTAGTTTAAAGTCTCTGGACTGGATCCATTTTTAATGGTTTTAGTATGCTGCCGTTGCCTATTGCTATCTTATTTTAATTTTTCTTGAAAATGAATAGACTAAAAATACAAAAGAATATACAAGCAGTTAAGTCAAAAATAAAAAAGGCAAATCAAAAATAAAAAAGGCAAGCAAAATAAACTTATAAGTGCAAAATAAAAAAATACAGTAAAAACTAAATATTATAAAATAAGATATATATTAATATTTTTCGTTCATTTTTAGGACTGAAATTCTATGATATCTCCTTGTCATATTAATATTTTTTTTGATTCAAAAAAGACAAGATATATTAAAAATCAGCTCGCCACCAAGAAAATAAAAAAACTGAGAAAAAAATAAAGAAACATTCACTGTTCAATTATTGTAGAATAAAAATGTACAACTAGTGTATTACGACGTTCTAATTGTATAATATAGAGTTTAAAGTAACACCTTCAAAAGCATTAAATTCTACACACTAACTAGAGATAAAAAAATCACATTTTCATTTATGAAATCTAGTGTTTTATACTTTTCATTGAAAAATCTAGTATTTCTTTCAACTCAAATTGCCCGTTAAATTGCGAATAAAATGATATCCCATTTTTTTCCCAACTGATAAGCGACTACATTTCTTTATTTTCTACTCCTAAATTATGCTTCTAACATTCTTTGAAAAGAAATTCCATTCCAAACTATGTACATTCAAAAAATAAAATAATACATATCTAGTTGTTTCACAATGCAAAAATATGTGTTTGATTCAGCCACTTTCGTACAAAGCAAACACCCATTTACCATAATAGCATTCTTGTATGTATCAAAAGTAGGAGTTGCATCAAAACACAAAGTCCACATAAAGAAAATTATCTCTTGTGGGATTTTTAAATTCCATAAACTCTTTTGAGGAAACAAAAGCAACATCTTCTAACACTTTATAGCATTGTGACACAGAAAAAACATGATTTCTGGTTGCCAAATCCTTTGATCCCTACCCCATGTCAGTTTCTATAGCAGGAATTACGTTTAGAAGGTGCGCAATGTCTTCGATCTCCTATTCACTTAGATACCTTCTAAAAGCAAAATTCCAGCTACTGTCTGACCTGATATCCAGCATATCCTGACTACGGTTCATCTAGTATGGAGCATGTTTCCATACTTTATGTATGAATCTCCTCTTATATAGATGACACATCATCTATAAAACAGTTATAAAAAGGTTTATTCTTTTTAATGTTTCAAATTCAAACGGTTCCATGCATGGGAGGTAAAAAGTGATGAGGTGTCATTACATCGAAGGGGATTCATATCCCTAGTATGAAAACATGTTTCATATTAAATAAATTCAAACTAAAGGTTGACCATTGATCCACTTATCCTTACAAAACAAACACCTAATTTGATTACTTGCCTGGATTTCCTTCTTGCAAATTGCTCATTCATATTAACATTTTTGTTCGATTTTTCCTATAACCTTTCATTTGTTACAAATTCATCAGATAAAACATTTATAGGAAATTTTGTTCAATTATGCCAATAACTTTTCATTTGTTACAATTCTGCCCGAAATTATTCAGATTTTTTAATGTAAACGTTGTTTTTCTGTTAGAGAATCAAAATCGATGATGATGATGATGATGATGATGATGATGATGATGATGATGTTACAGAAGAAGATTGATGATGTTACAGAAGAAGATTGATGCAAAATCCTGTTAATTTTGAGAGTTTTTTTTATAAAAAAAGACAAGTGATTTTTGTTGAACGATATTTTTCTTTTTTGATGCTTTTATTTTCGTAGTCAGATTTCTAGTTTGATTTCCTTTTTAATAGAGGTTTTTTTTGTAAAAGATTAAAACACAAATGGAAGGGTCGGCCCTCTAGCTAAAGCAAGCAAAGCCTTGCTTCAGGCCACAATCTAGAGGGGGCCACACACATAAAATAAAAAAAACTTCTAAAACTAGTTTGGAAAAAAAACTCCCTTAACCGGTTTCGTGAAAGTAAAGCAACAAAACTTTTTTACTTCTAGGGTTCATAAACAGAAAAACTCATATACGTAGTATGATTTCTTTTAATACATTGATTTAATTGTTTGATCAATGTTGTTTCATCTTTAACTTAATCAATTGGGATTTCTTATTCCTTATCGAATCATCGATGATTAATCTATCTTAATTTGTATAATTATATTTTAATACAATTATTTTGTTATATATTAATATATAAACTCTAGTAGTAATTCAATTTCAAATTTTAAAATAATAAGGTTATTAGGTATTTAGGTTAATTACTGATTTACTTCATCTGTCATAAAAAGATTGGCAATTGTTGTATACAAATATACAATTGTATATTATTGATTTACTAATTTACTTAGGTATCTAGGTTAGTATCGACTTTCGGTCGATTAAAATTGAATACTTTTCTAGATGACAATGTCTATATAATTTTTATTATATAAACAAGGAGCCACTTAATAAAAATTATCGCTTTAGGCCACAAAAAATACGTGACCGGCCCTGACAGAGAGAGAAGGTGGATGCTCGTGAGAGATTGAGAGAAAGATGGAGAAGGTCAAACTAGTCGAGTATTAAATGAGGGTAATAGTTATATTTGGAAGTATGTATACGGGGTTAATTTAGTCTTGTAATACTTAGGATTGTTTCTGAAATAGTCCATGATCATAGGAATAATTTATATATTTAAAAAGATAATCATAGAACCACGAGAGTATAAAACTCATATTTATAAGGGTTATTAGAATAATACACTCTAGTAAATTCATCAAATAAAAGTTTTATAGTTTCCACAATGGAGAAAGTCTGTGACTGCATATCAGCAGTTTTGACAACGAGCTTAATATTACATGTGAAAATTTAAAGAACAAAACTATACTGGGTTCTCGATTCTCCTTCCAAGTTCATTATTAGATTTTATTAGGTATTAGCCGGTTAAGATTAAAGTTTAACCAAAAAAATGGTATCACTCTTTAGTAAAATTTATATCTCTTTTAACACTACATATTTATAACCATGGGAACCAAACCCATGGCGTGGGATATATACATCCCCAAACATCTCGGCCAGTAGATTTACCCATTCAGTAAATTTGTGATCTAATCTCTGCACTTTAAATTTCGAAAATCGGTTCCATGGGTGTGACAAATCATTAGATTTACTATATATATACAGTCACTGTGGGTATGGTAAGAGCAGTTCCGGTGGAGACCGGTATATTTATCTATTTGTCCATCTATGTGGATTTGCAAACCCAATTTTACATAATGAAAAATGAATAAATTTAACTAGTGAGATTTTTTATATAAAAATATATATTGTTTATGTTTAATGGGACTTATTCTTTAAAAATCTTTAAAAATCCTAAAATTATATATATATAGTATAACTAAATAATTAATATGACTAATTTAATTAACTTTCAATAATATAAAACATTTTTTTATAGGGGAGGGGGAGGGGTGGTTGCGTTTGAGTCGATGGACTCAAGTTGGAAAGGACCCTTATATGCTTGAAGTTAAGTATTTACCCATCCTATCTGAGGGGTTGAGGGTTCCACTTGTGGATAGGCAATGGATAAATTTGTCTATTTACCTACTCCAGTGCCTTTGCTCTAAATGGAAACTCAATAGGTAAACTGGTATATTTGCCAATTTTCCCACCTAAGCAAAGTCTCTACGGAGCGGTAAAATCTTGACTGTTCGGAAGAGATTACATCGAACGACCTAGCGATAAAGACTCTATCTTTAGTGGTAGAAATTTTATATTTGGATTATTATTTCATATATTATATCTTTTTTTTTCTACTCTTTAATTATTTTAATATATTTTACTGAATAAATGTCTTACTAAATATATTATAATTATTTAAAATCTAGTAAGGACCCACCAAACACATATAGATATATCTTTTTATTAACGAGGGTCCCACCAAAAATATTAAATATATTAGTATTTTATTAAAATTTGTCAATTTTATCATCGCGGAAAAACACATTTACCCGTACACGTAGAATGCCAAATTGAAAAATTTGTCCATTCTTGTAGGAACTGGTCATAAGTGTTTTTCTATGGTGTCTATGTCACCATAAACTCTCCACTAGAGACAGCTTAATAAGGCGTGAAATTGATACTCCTTCTAACTGTGTGTTTTGACAAGACAATGAGACGCCAGCTCATTGTTAGTACCTAAAAATTGCTTATAGGCAAAACAATATACTGCTGAAATACTTTCTTTAGATTCAGAAATCAAAATCGTACAGGACAAGCCTAAACCACGATAGTAGCCGTTCCGTTCTGCTTCGGTCACAAGGACAGAAAATGGGTTGATCTTAGGGGAGGGATGCAAAGAAAGTTAAAGAAAATAAATGTGATGAATTGTGTGTAGAGACGTTGAACTATTGAGAATAACAGAGCTTGTAGAGAATGATAAGCTTGTCCAGTTTTCTGAATGGGCTAAGTAGCCTATTTATAATAGTTTAGGAACATACGTTTTCGTTGTAAGTAGTGGAGGTAGTGAGGAGATGGAGAGATGGAGGTTGTGGGAGGAATAGTGTAATCGTCCATTTTGTCTTGGGAAGTGTCTGGAAACTTCTAGATCATTACTCCACCACCTCTTCAACCGCTAAACCGTCAACACTACTTGTAACTTTCTCATCATGGGGTGTTGCCACGTCGCATGTTGTTGTAACCACAAGACGAAAACCCCATGAATAATCCCCCATGTAATATGATTTGATTTCTCGTGAGAGCTAGTGGATTCATGGCTTAAAAGCCGTGAGTTTTGTTGTAAAATAAGTGTTATTGGCTCAATCGGGGCGTTGGTAGCAAAAGTGTCATGGTTGTGGCATAAATGATGGCGCTAGTAACGAAGAATAATGCTGGCACAAGCGAGTAAAGGATGGCACTGGACCGAGCAAATGAGAATAGCGCAGCAGCAGTAGGCAAGGCACGGCAGCAACAACGTCAACAACAATGGCTAGCAGCCCAGGTGAGGCCGCCAGCGCTAGCGATGATGCAGCATGTGTTGTGCTGGTGTTGTTGTCATTGTCGCTAAGAGCGTGGCTAGGGATGACACCTTCTAGTTTCGTGGCCATGGCATATGCACTGCTAACGTTGGCATTTGCTAATGTCGTGGCCATAACCATGGCATCTTTAGAGTTTCTCAGTCGCATGAGATTTTAGTGTTAGCATTATGCTTAACTTTCATGCAGTGCATACATAACATATTCAAGAGATTCAGCCATGGAAGTTTGCAACTTGAGATGATGTTCGATGCGACTTTACAATTAGATGATATGCATTCAATTAGCGTTTTTATTCAGAAATGGCATAATGTCATTCTGAATGTTCGCAATTTTGTATAATCAGCGCTTTCTGATTAATACAAATGATTTGCACATGAAATAAAAAGGGTTTAGTTGGGTAAAGCCCTGAGATTTCTACGGGCACATATATATACAAAAGGGGTACAAGGATAATTTAGACACGAGCTGAGTATGCCTTTTCAATTCTCTTATGGAATATAAGATAAACGTACGTATCCATAATTCTGATGCTGAGTCAGAAATTCCTTTATTATATTTTGGCATCCAGGCAAGGTAACTTTTACAATTCATGCCCTTGCTAAAAACACAACATCTACATTAAGTCCCTTGCTTAGCGCGGAACGAGTAATGTTGCGTGGTAAGCACTAGATGGTGGTCTGCTAGACGAGATAAAATGTGACTTTTATCATTTAATGGTTATATATTATTAGAAGATAGTGATTGGATGAGCAAGTTTTGCTTTTTTGCGATTGTACTCTCAGGTATTTGGAGCATTACTAGGGCTTTCTAAGACTGGTGCTTGTTAGTGTTATGGCCATTGACTATGCACCGCTAGCGTTGGCATTCATTAATATCGTGGCCATATGTATGGTCTGTTTAGGGTTTCTCAATCATATGAGATTTAATATTCGCATTTAATATTAGCTTTTATGCTTAACTTTTATGCAGTGCATACATAACATTTTCAAGAGATTCGGCTGTGGAAGTTTTCTACTTAAGATAATGCTTGATGCGACTCTACAATTAGATTGTATGCATCTAATTTGTATTTTTGTTCAGATATGGCATAACCTCTATTCCGAATACTCGTAATTTTGTATTATCAGCATATTCTGGTTAATACAAATAGTTTGCATGGACGCACATGAAATATCGAGGGTTTAGATGGGTAAATCCCTGAAATTTGTAAGGCCCATATATATGCAAAAGAGCTACAAGGCTAATTTATCCAGGAGCTGAATATCCTTTCTCGATTTTCTTGCAGAATGTAGGATAAGAGTAATATTCATAATTCTGATGCTTGATCAGAAATTGATGTATATTTATTTCATGATTCTGCATCTAGGCAAAAAGCGATAACAGAGCTACATGGATAATTTAGCCATGAGCTGAATATCCATTCTCAATTTTCTTGCAGAATGTAGGATATGAGTACGTATCCATAATCATGATGCTTGTCAGAATTTTATACGTATTTATTTCATGCTTCTGCAGCTAGGAAAAATAAATCAACAATCTTAGTTGTCGGATTTTACTAGGAATTCTTATTTGAAGACGTTCCGATGATGTCAAATAATCGTTGAAGGAGAAATACTTGATGTAATAGTGTTGTAGGATGATAGAGCGTCGTTTGGAGAGCGTAAAATAGTGAAGCGTGGCGGATTTTTATGATGGAGAGACCAAAATTGACCTTATGTAGCACTGGACCGTGGATTCAAAGAGCAAATCATTGTTTAACCATCATCGACCACCAACGCTCTCTTTCTTTCTCCTTTCTCCCACCAGCAGCAGCAGTATCATAAGTTGAGATGACAAGGGTCACAGCAGCGAAGCAATAATGACAGAAAGTCGGTGATGTTTTCTGATTCAGAGCTTATATGGTCAGTCAATCATGCGTGCACACTTGTAATTTGTAATCTCGTGCAAATTTTTGGACTTCATAAACTTTAGGGAAAGAATCACATCTCATAACCCATAGATTTGATTGACGCGCCATTTTAGTATGTTGTAGCGGAGATACATATGAACACTTTTTGTTAAGGATGTTTTGCCTCTTTCTCCACCGATGGTTCCCGGTTTCCGATTTCATAGAATGCAGGTGTAAAAGCAGGGGTAGTCAAGATAAATTGGAGAGCTCGTGATGGTAAGTGATGTCGTGGGGATGTGGGCATATTGAGATTTCCAAGAGAATGTGATGTTCGTCGTAGCCATATTTTTGGAGAAGATGAATTCCTAACAGGAGTTTGTAATCCAATATTCCAGGTGTTGAGAGGAGAAGTATGAACCTGAAGTGGTCAAGCCTGTCGAGTGTTTATTGTGCTTGAGACGATCATGGCTTCCTCATTACCAGCAATAGTTGAGATCATGACCACGAGTTCTGTATGTTTAGGGTTTTCTTGGAGTATGAGGGGAATTGATGGCGCCACCTTGAGAATTCCGAATTCAGGGAGTCTTCCATAGTTGACTAGTGTGATTAAAATCAACAACAGCTGCAACAGAGGCGAAGTCCCCTTGCTATGGACGTGATCAGGTTAGGTGAGGAAGCTTATGAGTTGTGGAGGTACTGACGTACAAATGCTTTCGTCAGGATGATGCAAGTGGGGGGTCTTGCTGCTACCACCGTTGTTGATTAAATCTCTGAAACTGAAGAATCCTTCAGTCCGTAGGTGTATCTACTTTGGTCTGCTGCTCGACGATGGATGATTTGATAGTATCATCATGAGTCCATGCCTCTAGGGTCTGATCAGGCAAGGGAAGACATGAAGGTTGATATCTCCTATTGTTGTTGTTGTTGTGCTCCATGGATGGAGAAAGAACTTGAATGTGGTAGATAATATCCGCATCTAACAAGTTATGCACCTCATTTCAAACTACTTTTTTCATGTTAGGGTTTAGTCTATGTTGCATCTCCTAGAAGGTTTGGTGTTATCCTCTAAATGAATCTGATGCATACAAACAGTATGACTTATACCCTTAATGTTTGTTTTAGTCCACCCTAAAGCTTCCTTATTATCTTGAAGTACGGTCACTAGCCTACTTTCCTAATCATTATCCAAGTCAAATGCTGCACAGGCAAAGTCTCAGATGGTATAAAAACACATATTTCAGGGTATCTGGTAATTGTTTAAGGTCCAACTTATGAGGCTCTTCTAAAGAAAGAATTAGGGTAGAACTAGAAGCTGGTAGTGGTTCGAACTTAGTTTTCAATCTATTAGTATCTAACACAGGGGTAGAATCTAATAGGGCACCCACTTGATCATTGGTGTTATCATCGTCAAAATCTAAACCAAAATGGGATAGAAAACTCTCTAATGGATCTTCGGACTATATGTTTGGTGATGAATTTTGAATTAAAGTTTCTATTATGTTCACCTCCTTAATTCATGTGTCATCTAGCTCAGAGGGTTTCTTACTAATATTAAAAATATTCAGCTCAATAGTCATCTTACCAAAAGATAAATTCATAATACCATTCTGACAGTTAATGATCGCATTAAATGTAGCTAAAAATGGGCGACCTAATATCACAGGTATCTGGTTCTCTGGGTCAGGGACAGGTTGGGTATCTAGGACAACAAAATCCACAAAATAAATAAACTTGTCGACCTCAAAAAGAACGCCCTCGACAATACCACGAGGAATTTTCATAGACATATCAGCTAACTCAAGTGTTATCTGGGTAGGTTTTAACTCACTAAGTCCTAGCTAGAGGTACACATGGTAAGGAAGTAAGTTCAGACTGGCTCCTAAGTCAAGTAACGATTTCTCAACATGGTAGTTACCTATTGTACTTAGGAGTTGTGTTGTTCTGGATAATCGAACTCACATGACTTGCTAAAAAGGTTTTCTTATGTACACTAAGCTTTCGCTTTCGTGTACAAAGGTCCTTAAGGAACTTGGAATAAGTAGGAATCTTCTTAGTTGCTTATAATAAAGGAAGATTGATGTTGACTTGCTTAAAAATATCCAATATATCATTAAAATTTGATTCCTTCTTTGTTGGAACTAGCAGTTGTGGGAATGGGGCTGTGGGCACAAAATCAGACTTATCAGGAACCGCATTGGACTCTTTAGAGACTTTATCAGTATCTTCAGCTACTGACTCAGAAGGATGAACTACAACATGTTCACTATCATGCATGGTTACCTTATTGTCAACCACTTTACCGCTCTTAAAGGTTCTAATTGCATTCACATGATTTGATGATTTCTTACCAGAAGAAACTTCATGAACTCCTCTAGGGTTAGGTTGTGTCTGACTAGGAAAATTACCTTTTTCTCTCTCTTTCAAAAACTCATTTATGTTACTAACCTGGATTTGTAAATTGGAAATAGCCTAAGTGTTTGCCTGTATAATCTTACTATTAGCTTGTAAAGTTTGGTCAACCGATTGCTGAAATTTTATAGTGTTGTGAGCTAATATAGTGAGAAAGTCTTCTAAACTTATGATTTTCTTATCATAAGGGTTCTGAAACTGTGTTGGTCCCGAAGGATTCTTAGCATAACCAAAACCTGGGGGAACCTGGGAATTACTAGACTGACCTTGATTATGCCCTTTAGACCAGGAAATGTTATGATGGTTTCTCCAACCAGGGTTGTAGGTTTCTGAATATGGGTCAAACCTCTGACGGTTATCAAATCTAGTGTTATTATAAAGAGCATTGGCTTGCTCTTCCTCGGTATGTCCCTCCCAAACTGAATTGGTCTCTATTCCACAACTAAATTGATTTAACTCTAAATCTATCCTTTTTGCTATTGCAACAATTTTAGCATCTGATTCAAAGGTTCCTTCTACCCTATTGACATTACCTCTGTTCAGTAAAAAATTTCTCTGGGGTTCCCTACTACATTCCCATTGCTGGGTTTTTTCAGCGATTTCATTCAAGAATATCATCGCTTCATCAACAGTTTTACTATCAAACTCACATGTACACAAATACTCGACCATGGTCGTCGTTGGATAATGTAGACCTTCATAGAGTATTTGGACTAGTATAACCTTTTCTAAATCGTGATGAGGACATTGTATCAATAAATCATTGAACCTCTCCAAATACATATACAAAGATTCTCCCTCTTGTTGCACGAATGTGGAAATCTCTTGCCTAATAGAGGATGTTTTTTTCCCATGGAAAAATTTCGAGAGAAAGGCAGCGATAAGTTGTTCATATGTTTCAATGGACTCAGATGGCAAACTATATAACCATGATTTGGCCTTGTCTCTCCAGGAAAAAGGAAACAACCTAAGTTTCAAAGCTTCATCAATCAGGTTGTGAATTCTTAGGGTACTACAAATTTCTTCAAATTCCCAAATGTGAAAGTAGAGGTTTTTATTCTCTTTTCCTAAGAAGATTGGGAGCATTTGTATGGTCCCAGGTTTTAACTCATATTTTTCTTCAGTTGCAGCTAACTTGATACATGATGGACGGCCAGTCCTAATGGGATTCAACAAAGCTTTTAAAGTCACCATTTCTGGCACTATCACAGGACTAGGAGTAAATTCCTCACACAAAGTCAAACTTTCAGAATTGAAATTTCCAAAAACAGGGTTCTTTATATAAGAGTCTTCGAGACCCTCGTTTTCAGAAACAGAACTACTAGGCTTGTCACTAATCAAACGACCTAGAGTGTCTCTTTTCCAAGCTCGCTCAGTGATGGTCTCGAGCGGTCTTGGAATACACTAAAAATAAGTAATTCCTAATTGGAAGGAAATTCTAAGCAAACACAAGCAAGGCTCACTCAACCAAATCAATCTTATTAATTCTAGCAAACAAAAAGCATGATGGCTCCACTTAGATTGTATCTAGACAACTTTTATTCTTCCAAAAGGAAACTAGTTACAGTTTTAGTAAACCTCTTGGACTTATCCGAATTAGATTAAGTTGATCGAAGAAAATCTCTATGGAGCTTGAATAACCATGCCTCTTTGGCAAACGTTTCCTTGGGTTACAAGGTGGCACGAACCAACTTAAAATTAATCTTCCTGTTCCTTGAGTTGAGCTAACAAAGTAACCAATACAATCCTTTCAAATGATTTTCCAATAAGCTCGTTATCCTATCGGTATTTTTTCTAGTCAATATTTTAGGTTTAGGTTTGCGTTTGGTAACGTGTTCCTAAACCGGGCAAGAAGGATATTGTAATGAAATCCGAACCCTTATCTTGTATGGCCAGTTCTTGCCCTTTACTAGAAATTAAAGTCTGTATTCAGTCCTCAGTATATATGCAAACGAAGGAATAAAGTAAACTCACTGACAGGAGATTCATGAGTTGATCGAGTTTTACCTCCCATTCCAAACGGACGATAAACCGTTGAAGTCGACTTGGGCCACTGGCTCCTGTGTCAGTGTACAAACCCAAGGGGCTCAGACAATATCGTAATTGTCGTCCTTCCCTGTACATTTTATATTTAACTGCCTTCTGTAGGGTTTAAAAAAAATAAAGTAAAAAAATAATGTCTCAAAGTGTCCAAAAATGTCTAAAAATAAAAGAAAATTATAAAAATAATAAAAGATTTCCTAATACAGTTTTCTAAAAAAAATAAAAACCTAAAAAATAAATTAACATTAAATAAAATCTTTGTCTTCTTTTTCCGTTCTTTTCGTTTTATCTTTTACTTCAAGTCTTTAATTAATCACCAAAATCTTTGGCTCAACTTTCTTTTAAATCCAAAACTTGTAGCAAAAAGACAAATACGCAAGAACGTAAAATACAACAAAATAATAAAAATATGAAAATAAAACTAAACCTAAAAATCTAAAAATAAAACTAAACCTAAAAACAAGTCCCCGGCAGCGGCGCTAAAAACTTGATCATTTCATTAAAGTGGTAAAAATAGTTCGTCCGCTTGAACTTGTGAAGATTTGTTTTAGACCTAATTTAAATACTAAAATAGAAAATTCAATTAAAAGTTGATTCAAGAATATAGAGAAAACCGAGACTAAGGATTCCATCATCAACCAATTTTTAAGTGACTTAATTAATACCAATAATCATGCAACTCACACATTCAATTTGATTCTAAAATATTGCCAATAAGTAGATTTTCAAAATAATAGTTGTAAATCATAAGCATGGAACATCAAAAACCCTAAAATAAGCATGAACCATCAAACGAAATCACAATTATTTAGTAAAAATCACATAATCAATTTTAAATCAATGCAAAAATCATAAAAAAATTACAAAATTAATTAAATAAGAATTATACCACTTTATTATTGGAATAATGGCTTCCTACGTCGCCTCATCAATGGGGTTTAGCTCCCCATATCAAATACTCTCTCAAAATAATTGTTCATAGCTCAAAGTGTTTACAAGATGAAGAAAAAGAAAAAAACATATTGACATAGAAAATATCTACGGAAATAACTGTTGTTAACTATGTGTCTTCGGTGGAGAAAGGTGTAAAACAATTGTCCAGTATACGAATGATTCTGGATGCAGTGGTGAAAAGAGAAAAGGTGACAAAATTAAACAACAGTTCGCATATGTGGCTTTCTGTTCTTCTTCTTCTTCCTCGAGAATATTTTTTTTCTTATGAATTCTTCTCCTCCCTCTAGCTCCTATTTTTCTCGATATCTTTCACTTATATATGTTTAGTAAAACCTATTATCCTTCCTTAGTCGATAAGCATCCAAAAAATCTTTCCAAAACAGCCTCAAACTCGTGTTAATCCAAATCAGGGAAAACTCCTTTTCCGGTACAACTCGAGTTTCTCAGCCATTTTTCTCGGCAAAAAAGGCTCTTATTGACGTGTCTAAACAAATACTTAATATTTATTCATGTTGATATATCAAAGTCACCTTCTCAATCCCTTTAATCTCGGTTTTGAAACAAATAGAAATTCACTTCACGCGTCAAATAAACTCCCGACATTTTCTCATTTGAAATCAAAGGGATGGGTGCCTTTATTAGTTTTTGAATCAATTTTTTCGTAAATGTTTATTTCCCCAAAATACCTACAAACATATAAAACACCATAATAGGTAAGCACTAACAAAAAAGATAATTAAGAACAATTTAGACAAAAAAATGTGTATCAATTATCCTGACCCTTTGGCTCATAAGCTTTTTTTAACCTTCTGGGTGTGATGATGGTATGCTTATATGGGCGAAGTTCTCTGGAGACGTTGGGGGTGAAGAGGATGAGCTAAAAGGTATCATGTTGCCGATGTGGTATTGCCGGTGTCTTCAAAGACTATATTTCAAGAGGCATCTCTTAAGCCATCTTATGAATCCTTGATTGTTGTGAGATGTGTTGCTGTGAGCAGTCCCTTGTCACACTTCTCTTTGATTTCTGAAGTTATATTTTCTGGAGTAGGCTTGGGATGCATCTCATCCTTGTCAGGGGTTATAGGCGCCTATCATATCTAACGACGTAGTTGGGAGAGGTGAAGATACCTTTGTGGCATGTCTTTGGAGAGTAAAGGGCATTGTCAAGATTGTGACTCTCTGGTTGACCATCTTTTATAGGTTGGAGAGGTTCTTGACAGCGAGGGGATCTTGTGCAAATCTTCAGTTCCCCATTGTGGTTCTTGTGATCTTTCAGATGCTGTTTGTTGAAGTTGGTGCTCCAAATGGTGTCGTTATGTAGGATACCAATGCGATAAAAACTGCATCAATTGAGTATCCGAACGCTGGAGTTCACTTTGACTTTGAGTTTGACAGGACCCGACTCTTGAAGGAAGCCGAGACGGCTAAGCTTGTTGTCGGATGGCTTTGTCGTCATATGAGAGCCATTCGGGAGAACTTGAAGGAAGTAGGTGCATCTTCGTATTAGAAGTGATTACCAAGGCTAGAGGTGATGCTGAAATACTATCTGAGAATTGAGGCTTGCAATTGAAGCCTTTGGACAGGTGGAGAGAGCGTATGCTGATGGAATTGAATCAATCCTCAAATATCCTTTCTAAGTAGTAGGTTTTGAGGGATTGTATATGTTTCTGAGATACCCGATTTTTATGTAGTTTTATTTTGGGATTTTGAGTAGGTAGATTTTGAATGGTTTGCAAAGGATTTTCTAGAGAGGGAAATAATGCTTTGTTTAGTAAAATAATTGAAATCCTAAGTATGAATGCAAGGCACGGTAAACATCTTGGAGGAATTACAAATGTTGCGTAAAAAAAACAACAGGAAAATATTGCTAGGGGTGGTAAAGTGATTAAGCCTTGACAACTTTATCAGGGGTGGTGAAGTGTTTAAGCCTTGACAGCTTTAATCCACTTGCCACGTATGACTACCCATGTTGGTTTATCAGTATTGACGAGCGATAGTTTTGTAGTTGTGGTAAATAAAGGTTCGTTTAAGACTTGTGAAGATTTGTTTTTAAACTTAATTTATAAGACTAAAAATGGAAAATAAAAGGTATTGAAAAATTTACAAGGGACTGGGACTCGGATTCCACTATTTTCCAAATTTTAAAGTGATTTAATTCAATAATTATAATTATACAATTCTTACGTTTAATTTGATTTTAAAATATTGCAACAAGTATATTTTAAAAATAACAATTGTATAACAAAAGTATGGAACATCTAAAACCTAGGTCAAGCATGTACCATCTAACGAAATCACAATTGCTTAACAAAAATCATCAAATCAATTTTTAACCAAGGCAAATAATCATAAAAGAATTGCACAAATTAATTAAATAAATATTTCCATATAATTTTTGGATAAAATAGCTTCCTCCGTCGCCCAGTGATGGGGTTTAGCTCCTCATGTTGAAAACACTCTCAAAATACTCATTCATTGCTCAAAAAGGTGTTTACAAATGGTGAAAAAGAGTGAAAATAATGAAAACAATGAGTTTGCAACGTTTATAAACGCTACAGACTCATTGTTACAGAGGAATAATTGTTTCATGAATGTTGCAAATGAAAATATCAGTTGCAAAGTTAAAAGCTTTAGCAACAGAATATTCAACCTTTTCGCCACGGAATCTTCAACCTTATGGCAACGTTTTCTTCATCTTCTTCATCATGATCACGAGCAGATTTTCTGGAATTCTTGATTTGCGATTCTGGACTCTCCAGAC